>OY740799.1:31841080-32232862 GCA_963514005.1 Raja brachyura
AGCATACCCAGAGAACATGGATTTCTTGAGGATAAGTCTGAAGAAGGGTCCCGACCCTAAACATTACTTAGCCAGTTTCTCAAGGTTCGCTGCCTGACCCACTGAATTACTCCAGCACTTTGTATCTTTTTAGCTATAAGGAGAGATTGGAGAAACTTGACTTATTTTACTCTGGATGGTTGCAGGCCGAGGGGAGACCTGATAGAATATATAAAATTATGAGAGATACAGATAGGGAAGACAGACAGAACTATTTTTCCAGGGTGAAAATGTTAAAGTTGGAAAGAGATAAATTTAAGGTTAAAGGTTTAAATTAAATGTACATGGCAAGTTTTTTGCACAGATGATGGGTGGGTATTTTAAGCAGGCCTACGAACAAGAAATGTTACTGAGTAACTTCAAAATTAGCATTGCCTGGTTTCCAGATGGAATTAGGTTTCCAGATGGAAGTTTGATTCCTATAGCAGGGTAACCAAAATTGAACACAATACTCCAAGTGTGCCCTCACCAATGTCTAGTATAACTGTAACACAACATAACATCATTTATAGTCAACACACTGACTGATGAAGTGCAATGTACCAAAACCATCTTGCCCACCCTTTCTACCTGTGATGCCATTTTCACAGAACTATGAACCTGAACTCCTCAAACCCTCTGCTCTAAAAATCTCTAAGATCATGTGCCGGCAGATGAGATCAGTTCATCTTGGCATTATGTTTGGCATAAACATTGTGGGCTGAAGGACCCGTTCCTGTTCTGCACTGTTCTATGTTTTAAAGATCCTGGTTTGACTTCCCAAAATGGAACACCTCTCACTTATGTGCATTAATTTCCATTAGCCATTCCTCAGCACATTTGCCCAACTGATCAACATCTTAGAAGTATGCTTTTGAATTTAACTGCGTTTCAGATCTGATATGAACAACGTTAATTAGTGATAATTAAATCTTTTACTCATAATCAAAATAACTGTTGACCTACAATATGTGAATGTCAAGAATAACCAGCAGTTTGCAGAAGAAAAAAACATTGCAAGTGAATTATTTTCCATATTTGTTACTTTTCTATCACAGACTCATCTGGCAATGACTATTCCACGAACACTTTTGGTAAGTTAACATCAGCAAGCAATTTAATCATTTTTGCAATGTGGTGAAAACATCGAGATAGTTTAGTTAAAATTGTATTAATTGAATTCCAAGTTGTATTGAGGTACTAGTAGAAATGTTTCTGCCTTTTATCTTTGAAAGATTTGTCACATATATCTCTCGGTAATTATCTTTTAATTATTTTTTTATAATGATGAAACATATTTCTGTCTTTAATACCCTTTCACTTGTCAGTTTGGTTTACAGGTTAATCGCACTTGAAGTCCTTAATGGCTGGTCCCCTGCCCAATAAGCCCTTCCTTTGCCTCACAAATGCCGGCCATTCCTCTTTCCATTCAAGTCCCACGCTCTGAATTTCACTCCTTACACTCACTCCTCTGTTCCTGTCGATCCCTCATAATACAAACCTTTGTGGTTAAGCCTCTGGGCATTCCTTTACACCCTTTCCCCATTTTCTTGTATATTTCAGCAATACGTCAAGGGTACCCGCATGAAAATTCAAATCTTGTCATGCCTCACAAAAGGATTAGCCTTTAATCAATTCATATCTCCCTTGTGAAATATAAAAGCTACCCATTATTCACAAACTCCACAAAATTTATAGTTTCACCGAAAACTGCAAATAACATAGCTAAAATATAAATTAACGTTAAACAATTTGTATCAATCCTGAATGGGAAAAGGCATCTTCATATCATAAAGGATGACAAAACCACAGATGGAAATAATTAGAGATTCCAAATCCCATAAAATATTGTTCTTAAAATCATTAATAATGGCAATTCCATCACACTAAATTGCTAGTTCAAATTGTATGGATTTATTTTGTCAATGCTTGTTCCAAAATTAAAACAATTTCTAAAACTGTTTGAAATATAATTTATATTTATACACATTTTATGTTTGTTCATGGCTGAAACAATGATAAATACAACATTTTTGAAAATAGAATGATTAATATTGAAAATTGTTATAGGGGAAAGAATAGTGAGGGCTAATAACTATTAAATAGGAATTTGATTGTGCTAATGTGGTGACAGGGAACTGCAGACAAAGCCTAAAAGTGGAGATAAGTAAAGCAACAGTGACGACACCCAAGTTTCAGGAACTTCATTGATTATGTTATAGTGTACACCCATGATTGTAACAGAAACTTAGATCTACTGTCAGCTAAGTTACAATTGTGGATAATTATTTGATTCTGCAATTAAGACAGTTGGTTATCTAATTAAGCCTTTCGGTAACTTCCATTCTGTAATCAAGACCTAATTTTATTGTTAATCTAGTTACTGTGTAATCTTGTCAGCTAAGAATGTGAAAGCTGTACGAAGGTCGTGCTCAGGAGATCAGCTTTGACTGGTCTCCAGGTGCACAACAGTTTTAATAAATCGCTCATGACTTTGAACACCAACTCCATGTGGCCTTTCCATTTGCTCCAACAAAAATGAACTGCATACTAGCATTGTATATTCTATAAATTATAATTTTTTAATATTATTTTGTATAAGATCTCAATCAAGATGCCCTCACCCAAGTGTTCAAGCGTTCAATCCGAGAAGTCTCTAAAGCACGAGATAATCATCGTAAGTAAATTATGTTCAGAATATTTGATTGATCAATTACATTTACATTGATTTTAATCTTTTGCTGTTGTGACAGAGGTAGTTCTTCTTTTCTTCCAGATACCTGCAAAACATGGGGAACAGGATCTTTCAAGGCATTTAACAATGAAGCTTTCTACTTTAAATCAACCTGTGACTTCTTCATGAGCAGACTATGCAAGGAAGGGCTTGATGATTATGAGGTGAAAATCCGCCGTGGATCAACTGGAGACCTGGAGGAGATATTCATTAAAATTGATACCAATATGATTGTTGTGACTAATGGAGTAATTAAGGTTAAAAACCAAACGTAAGTTGTATTCTGCAGGATTGCTTTTGATTGTCATTTTAAGAGTTAATTTAGAGAGATACAAGATGGAAACTAACTTTTCAGCACACGGAACAAAGCCGATCATCTATCACCCATTGACACCAGTTCCATGTTATCCCACTTTCTCACTCACTACACATTAAGGACAATGTACAGAGGCCAATTGACATACAAACCTGCACGTCTTTGGAATATGGGAGGAAACCGGAAAACCCAGAGGAAACCCATACAGTCACAGGGAGAATATGTACACTCCACACAAACAGCACTCAATGTCAGGATTGAACCCAGGGCTCTTGTGCTGTAAGGCAGCAGCTCTACTGCTCCACCACCATGACTCCCTATGATTTACACATAACTTATCTTTATGCACCATACCTCCAAATCCTTATCTCCAAGTTTTGAATATATTTTAAAATAACTGCAATGCTGTTGTGATGATGGAAAATATTTTCCAGACTTGGAATAATACAGTACTTCCTTTATCAAGTAATAGCTACACTGATTGTCGTGGGATTGATATAGGACAACAATTTGCCATTAAAGTGTAGCTTTCTGAGAGATATTTGATGCTATTACACAGTATTGATTCCTGAATTTGTTCCCAATTGCAGAATATTAAAACTGACTAACACCAAGATAAAACTAGATTTGTAATTTGATTGTTAATTTCTTGTGATCTATTCCACTGTCGGGAGGGTCATCGATTATTATTATTACTTAAAAGTACCACAAGATGACAGTACCACACTGCTAAAGGGTAGATTTGACTAACACGTGAGGTTGTCAAATTCTTATTGCAGCCTTGGGGGAAAGCAAACTTTCCAGTTGCAGAAATATTATTCTGTTAAACAATTGCTCTGTGTCAATCATTATGTAATCTGTTGTATACTTCAATGCAAACTAATTTGGTTCGTTGACCCAAAATTT
This sequence comes from Raja brachyura, assembly GCA_963514005.1. The sequence continues at coordinate 31,845,055 of OY740799.1, forward strand.
GGGTGCCACAGTGGCAAAACATTTAGTGCTGAGCCTCAAGTTTCAAACAACCCAGCTTCAATTCCAGATTCTAGTGCTGTCTGTGCAGAACATGCAAGTTCCTAACATTGTGTGACTTTCCCGTGAGTGCTCTAGTTTCCTCCCATATCCCCAAAACCTGCTGGTTGATGGATTTGATGTTTACAGTAACTTATTTCATGTGTAGATAGGTGGCAGGAGAATAAGGATGGAGTATTGGGGAATGTGAGAGAAATTGGTTGCAAGGAAATCAATAGGGGAATGGAATTGATGAGATTGCTCAGAGATCTGGCAAAAACTTGATGGGCTGAATGGCCTCTGCTTCATCAAGTGAAAACATGCAAAATAACATGTGAAATACCAAAGTTATTGATTGATTTTATCTTACTCTTGTCGTTTTTAGTTTTAGAGATACAGCCCTTTGTTCAGGCATCAATAGGAAAGGTGTTATTCCAACATCAGCTTGATGCTTACCGATAGCTGGCAGTTCTGTAGATTATCGGCTTTTCAATATTCATTATGCTTTGACTTCCTTGAGACACTTAGTTTTACAATTAGAAGGGCTGTCAACAGAAGGGCTGGTGTGTGGATAATGACCTTCGATGAACGGGGTCACTGCCCTTGAGGTGAAAGGTAAGTACAGATTAGTACTTGAGTTACTGTGACTTTTAATATTTTTAATTATTTGTTCGTAATCAATGCATTTAAAAAAAAATGTAAATACTATTCAAGTTTTTAAAATGCTTTTAATGCATTTATCAGAGATTTGTGTATACTGTTCACAAGACTGACAGTAGCACTCTGGATGACTGACGTGCCAGCTGAGGCATATTTACCCAGGTGGTCATTACTTAATGCCTGACACTGGGATTAGGAGACTGAGGAAGACTGGGTACTGAATCAAGTACAATTTGGCCCATTCATTTTTGGTGATTAAAAAGACTTTAAGATTTGTTGCAAAAGTATTTTTAACCCAACTTTCATGTCACCATTATTTCTAGAGTAACTTTGCCATTTGACAACAAGATGATCAATATTCATAGCAATGGAGTTAATATTAAATTTTCAAACAGGAAGCATTCCATTTCCCTCATCTGGAATGGTAAAAATACATTATCGGTGAGATATTTTAAATGTAATCTTCATTCTTAACAAGTAAAGTAAGTAATAACATCATGAATTATATTTCAATCTGCTTTAATGGGATATAATCGGTAGCTGCATTAAGTAGAGGTGGTTGTGTTCTCTGAAAATGGCACCTATTGCAGTTTCTATAACGTGAAGCTGTACACTCGTCAAGAACTGTGAGCAGTACCAAACTATATCTCGTGTTGATTTACACAAAAAACTGGAGAAACTCAGCGGGTACAGCAGCATCTAAGGAGCGAAGGAGATAGGCGACGTTTCGGGTCGAGACCCTTCTTCAGACGTGTTGATTTATTCACTCATATTCCATATAAGTTCCAGTGGAGTGAATTCTACCCCACATTTGTGAATTGTGTAAGTGTGAATCTTCACAACATGCAGCTCACCTGTATGGGTTCTCTCAGAGGCAAATTAAGGTGAAATCAGATTTCTCAAAAATGGCTCTGTGCAACCTCAGAGAAACTACCATTTTATCAGTCATAGAAATCTATTGCTTAAATTGAATCCTTTAGGAACAAATATTTCCTATATCTGAGCAAACACATTTTATGTCTGATGAAGGTTACACAAAAAGCTGGAGAAACTCAGCGGGTGCAACAGCATCTAAGGAGCGAAGGAGATAGGCGACGTTTCGGGTCGAGACCCTTCTTCAGACTGGTCAGGGATCAGGGAAACGAGAGATATAAACAGTGATGTGGAGAGATAAAGAACAATGAGTGAAAGATATGCAAAAAAGTATTGGTGATAAAGGAAGCAGGCCATTGTAAGCTGTTTGTGGTGTGCAAATGAGAAGCTAGTGCGACTGGGGGCGGGGGGGGGAGGAGATGGAGAAGGAATGTCAGGGCCCGAGGGCTGAGGGAGAGGTGGGGAGGAGGCAGTCTGGGTTAACAGAATTGAGAAAATTCAATGTTTAAGCCCAGAGGATGCAGACTCCCCAAGCGGAATATGAGGTGCTGTTCCTCCAACTTGCGGTGTTGCTCACTCTGGCCGTGGAGGAGGCCCAGGACCGAGAGGTCGGATGCGGAGTGGGAGGGGGAGTTGAAGTGCTGAGTCACCGGGAGGTCGGGCTGGTTATTGCGGACCGAGCGGAGGTGTTCGGCGAAACGATTGCCAAACACAAACTGATCTCTTTATTCCCACTTTTGTTTCTCTACCCATTATCCAATGCCCAGTCCTTACCAGTGCATTATCCCCAACAACTTTCATTCCAAATTTGTCCCACAATCCCTTGTATGTCATTTTACGATACAATAAACTTTATTTATCCCCGGAGGGAAATTGGTCAGCCAACAGTCACAACACACAAGAAACACAAAAACTTGAAATTAAAAGTGAAACAAAAGAAAAGGACAAGTGACTATTGGCTGGCTGCCGTGTGCACAGCGCCTAAACTGGAACGAACCGGATCAAACGAACAACCCAAACAAACAAACAAACATAGACTTATCCCCTGGGCAGAGGATTCTAAACTAGAGTGCCCCCCCTCCCCCACACCGGTTCCCCCTTTGTTCTCCCACTGTCTCTCATGGCGGCCCACCCACGCCGGGTCCTCCATTGTTATTCATGCCGCCACTGAGCCGCCCATTGACGCTGCTACTGAGGCTCCGTCGGCCCAGACTGGCCTCGCCGCCCGGCTTCTCCTCAGTCTCCGGGAGGCTCCTGTCATCGGTGCCATGGTTGTTCTGCGGGTAGATCAGGCTCGCCATGCGCACGGCTCCCTGGGACCTGAAGGTCTTTTGAATGTCCAAATGCATCAATCACATCAACTGGTTTGGGTTCATCTATTCTGCTAATTACATTAAAAAAATGCTAGTAGATTTGTTGAAGATGAATTCCCTTTCGTAAATACTTGCTGACTCTGCAACCTTTTGTTGTTATTTCCCAAATGACCATTTACCATTTCCTCGATAATATATTCCCGCAGTTTCCCTGCTACACTGAAATTCTGGGAAATTATTTTTATAGCCTGATGTAAAAGGTAGTAACTATCCAAACTGTTCAAGAATCCAGAGTCCCAAATTGACCCCAAAATTAGGTTCTAATCTCATATCCTAATCATTCCAATGACTTCAAAGTCTCCACATCTGCTTCAAACAATCTGCAGCCAAGACCCTTATTCACACTTTTAACTAATTAAAATTGCCTCTCATGCTTTAACTTAAGGTCACAGTAAATCTCATGTTCATGCCATGATGGACCTCAAGCCCTGCTTGCCTATTGTTCCTGTTCACAGAGACCTCCATCAACTTGGACATTATTTCATGTTCAGTCTCCTCCTCTTTGTAACATCTTGTACTATGTGCTCAATTGCATACTTTTTAAATATGGTGAAAGTCACTGTCTCCAGCACCCACTTGGGGTGTGCATCCAAAACCAAAACCACATATGGGTAAAAAGAAAGTGCTGTGACTTATTTTTCTACTTAAACATTGTAGTAAACTACAAATTAATTATATCACTTCGCCTTCCAATATTATGTAAAACCCTCCCTACCCCGTCTCCCCTTTCTGTGCTCCCCTCCCTCCAGCGCACACCCATTTCTCCCACTATTCTGCCCCTCTTCCTACCACCCGCAGCACATCCCCTTTCAGCTACATCCCTCCTTCTGACTTAACATTTCACACCTCTTCTCTCCTTATCTAACATCTTTTTGTCACATTTTACACCCATCTAACAATCAACCCCCCTTCACCTGCATTCACCCACTTATCAGGATTTGGCTCACTCCCACCTCTCTTTCCCCACTCAGAAGGATTCTGACCCAAAACATCACCTATCCGTTTCCTCCACAGATGCTGCCTGACCCGCTGAGTTACTGCAGCACATTGTCTTTGGCTCAAGGTTCCAGTGCCTGCGGTTCCTTATGCCTCTAATTTATGGATTATGTTAAATGCCAACTCATTCATACTGCTCTCTATTTGCCTTAATCTCTGATGTCCTTATTGTGGACAATCCTTGTGGTTACCTCAAAGCACTTCTTTGTTTTGGTTGTTGGTTTACAATGTTTTCAAGAGATACTTCTGACATACTTTCCATTTTCAATCTAAATGTTTTTATGAGTTTTATGATCAGCAAAGAATGAATTTAGTTTTAGATGAATTGTTTGAGGTGATGATGTTTCTGTGAGAAAACTAACTTATGCAAATGCAAATGATTTAGAGCATACATTTTTGTCTTCAGCTAAAACTGCACCCTCGGTACAGTGGACATGTCTGTGGACTTTGTGGAACATTTTCAAGGATGGAAAATATAGATCTGAAAATTAAATCGGGTAAGTATAATTTTTTAGTATGTGAGTTAGCATTAATTTTCCTAGTACAATTTGGCATTATTCTCAAAGTGAAGTACAGAAAATGTAATGTTACATGAATATAGGAATTTAAGTGCAAAAACCATGTTGTCTATTGATTGATAGTCATTTATTTCTGGATGTACTCTGTCTAGTAAAATATTAAAATGTTCTTATTGCACATGAAAGCCCCATGATGAGCCCCATGGTGAACTGAATGATGAAATAAGCAGATAGAAGGAACTAGGCAGCGCTTGTGATAGAGAGAACATGGATACCTAGAAAATTGATTGCATTGTGCTGGCTTGGTCACGGCTATGCAATCCTAAATCAAGACACTTTGGGAGTAAAAGGCATGAGGGAGAATTTCTGGATAAGATCACTCCAATCCAGATCTTATCCAATTTTAGAATAGACACTCCCTGATGAGATCTGCTTTACTCTATTAATGTAATCCCCCTGCTATACACATACTCAGATATCAGTTGCCATGCATTGCATAAGATGTTTTTTTAAATCAAATAAACTGTCAGGAATAATAGGGAATCCACCCGAATCGGTCTTACAGCCCTCCTTTTTGTTTGCAACTTTCCTCTCATACAGTGGAGCACCTAGGTCTAGCAAAGAACTGTGGTATTGCAAAATGCATGGAATTCAACATCTACACACTATTTAAAGTGACACTTAGCTTACAACAGGCACTCCACAAAGCCGCTACAAATATCACTAAAGACTGTTCACGAACCTCCCAAAGTATACACTGTGATCAAACTCATGGGCAGTGCATTTTAATAACCTACTGGCAAAGTTATTTGGTGATAAGTGCCTCAATGATCCCACTGCCCACAAAAAGGAGGGCTGCAAGACCTATTCGGGTAGATTCCCTATTATTCCTGACAGTTTATTTGATTTAAATAAACATCTTATTGCACATTTGTTGGAGAACTGACTGTGGTGTGTGCAGGAGAATAGTAAGATTAAACGAGAACTTACCAGTTCGAAGTTTGATCCTTATTTTATGAGGAGTTACGATGAGGGATTACGTGAAGAAGCCCCACCAGAGTGCATGCTTGTCATACTTCAAAGCAGCGGCGTTGAAACACAGAAACCCAATAGCCGAAGTAACATAGTAAGGCTTTTAGAAGACTAGAACTACCAGATGATCCTTTAGATTATGGGGGTGGGAGCGGAGGGCACGTAATCCCTCATCATAACTCCTCATAAAATAAGGATCAAACTTCAAACTGGTAAGTTCTCGTTTAATCTTACTAATTTACTTCGGAGTCACGTGAGTGACTACGTGAAGATTTCAAAGCTCTGTGATTTCATGCCGTAGATATAGTTCCATACGACACACTGCCTTGATTGACACAGGATAACCAAATAATGTATCAAACATTGTTTAATTTATACAATAAATGTCTTCAACAATAAAATTTTACACAACAGTAGTAACCCCTCTTTCGCAGGGGAAATCACAAAGGAGAACTCAAACAGAACCCAAAACAGCTTGCCCAATATTTGCATTGCGAGAACAGGTTTGTCATAAACCCTAAAAGGTTCCTTAACTGGACTATCCTGCGGTGAGGATTTGGTCTAATGGCACGTCCTGCGCCTTTGCTGCATACGTTGATGCCGCCCTGGTGGAGTGATTTAAACATATCAGTGTCTACTCCAGCAAAATGCAAACCTGTTTCGGTCATCTAACAGTAGCTTGTACTGACACCTTTGTATGAGGTTTTATGTGGCTGATGACCATCGCTGTTTCAGAGCCTCTGAGACGCTTGATGATCTTGATATTATTAGCTCAGATGCATAATTACATATAGTCTTAGATCAATGGGTATATTTTAAGCTTATTTTAGTTCCAGCCATCCCTGGCCTGCTCTGTTTGATTAGATCATATGCATAAAACACAATATAATCTACAGAAGAATGCATGCTGTCCAGTCATAACTTTTGCAATATTTGGACCCATAATGCTGCCACTAGCACCATGAACATGATCACTTTGAGCATTAACTTCCGGAAAGGCAGAGATGTAATTGGAGCCCATTGCCAAAGCAGTGTGAGAACTATGCTCACATCCCAGATCTCGGAATATGTATGTCTGGGAGGGTTTTGTTAAAATACCTCCTATGAATCGGGCCACCAATAGATGAGATACGACAGAGTGTTGTCCGGACCCTTGCCCTAAGTAGGAGGACAAAGTACTTCTAGCACTATAAATGGCACTATAACTTAACTGCTCGTCAAAATGCAATGTAGCCAGGAACTCCAATACATCCGGTATGCCTGCAACTTATGATAAGATATATTGTAAACAGGACATCTCCCACATCTTAATATGAGATTTTTTTTTTTAGTACTATCTCTCCAGACCATCGTGATCACATCGACGGTTCTACTCAATAGTCTGAGTCCCTGGAACAGTCTGGTCAGAAGATACAAATCAATAAATTAATATGCTCATGTAAAGGGGAGTTTGCCTCCTGTCCCAGTGTGAACCAACAAGTTACTGTAGTTGGGATGATCATGAATGCTGTGCCATCTGTCTCAAACCAATGGGACCATGCTGTGTGGACCAGTTTAGAACCCACTAAACACCCAAGTGTAGTCATACCCTATTTTGGTGAGACATTGATTGAATGAGGAAGAAATGGGGAAAGCGTAAGAACGTACATCCCCAATGTAGCAAGCTCCGCTACTGCCCCTAGATTTGGTTCCCATGACGAATACAGGTACTGGTAATTTAACCCAGATGCAACAGATCTATGTCTGGCAATCCATACCGGCTAACAATGATTTTGAAACTTTTGGATTCTTAATTCATTTTTTGTTTGTCATGGAATTTACATGACCTGGTGTCTGCAACTTTCGCATTATCTCTACCTGATAGGTAGATATCTGAGACCCAGATGTTCCTTGTAATGCACCAGTGCCAGATGAGGCTAGGCAGACTGTTACAGAATAATGACTAATTCTACCCATGTGATTGATATGGGTACCAGCTGTGGTATTATCAATCTGAAGCTGTACATGCAAATCATGCATTGTTGAGCAGAATTATTTAGGCCATAGAATGCACCCAGCAATTCTTCGCAGTGTACCCCAGCCTCTGCAGGGTTAATGCTTCTTTCACATTTTATCTGCCGCCCCAGCCAGACTTGATATCAGTGGCTCCTCATCCTGAAGCTCACATCAGTTTGTAAACTAATGGTTATTGAGTCAGAATGTCTCCAGTACATCGCGAGACATTAGTTACAATTTTGGCCGTAGGCAAAGTACTGTCATGTTAATTAACCAATGATGACCTCAAATAGCCAATCATTCTAAATGGTACTAATCTAAGTTTAATTAGATGGGTGAGGACCTAACCTCTCAACAGGTGTGTGGTAGCTGAATATTTATCTTTCAGATCTATGGCTGCCATATAACACCCTTTTTTATCCCAGTTACAATACTGAAATTTTTATTTAAACCTTTTATGCTGGACCTTAAGGGTTAAGTATGTTCAGGCCCAGAATGACTCGACACCCACCATCGTCCTTTTGCCCTTTGCACAGGGAGACCTTGAGCAGCCCTCTCCTAGGCGCTGCTGGCATGGCTCTCCTATAGGCCGGCATTTTCACACATGAAGCAGCCCTATCCCAGGCGCTGCTAGCGCAGCTCTCCTTAGGCCAGCGCTGTGACAGATACGGCGTCAGTGGAACACTGACCCATCCTGGTCTCCCCGTCCAGCAGGGAGACCTTGAGCAACCCTGTCCCTGGCATTGCCGCCGCCGCCTCTCGTAGAGGCCGGTGCTTTTTTACATGAAGCAGCCCTGTCCCAGGTGTTGCTGGCGTATCTCTCCCGTAGGCCAGCGCTGTGATAGATTTAGCGTCAGTAGCACATTGACCCGTCCTGGTCTCCCCCTCCAGCAGGGAGACCTTGAGCAATCCTGTCCTAGGCGTTGCTGACGCCGCCTCTCGTAGAGGCCGGCACTTTTTACATGAAGCAGCCCTGACGTAAGGAGCTGCTGGCACGGCTCTCCCGTAGGCCGGTGCTTTCACACATGAAGCAGCCCTGTCCTAGGCGCTGCTGGCATGGCTCTCCCATTGGTCGGCACTTTGACACAGGAAACAGCCCTGTTCCAGGCACTGGTGGTGCGGCCTGTCACGTAGGCCCGCGCTATTATAGTGGAGTCTCACTAATTTGGTAGTGTGAATTTGTAAAGGGTAAAAATACCCTTATTATTGAAGAGGAACCCTTGCAGCCCGACTCACCCGAGTTTTAATAGGGCTTTTAACAAGTTCTCTCTCACTCCAATTTTACTCCATGTCTGGGGCAACGTGTCAGTGACTCTGACCAACTGTCAGTGACTAGCGTTATTTAAACGGCATCCCCGCAGGCTGGAAGCCGCTGCCTGCTTTGGCAGCGGCTGTTATCTGGAAACCTGATCTTTGCCTGCTATCCGCTTCAGCGGTCGGACCGGGGTTCCCCCGCAGCCCATAGCCGGCTTAGGCATTGGACCTCCAATATATCCGGTAGGAACCTCTGTAACGAGAGGCTCCTGCTCGAACAAAGAACGCTGGTAAGTAAAAAACACTTACCTTCTAGGTTGAAACTTACTGCCGGCAGGAGCGTTGCCCTACCAGTCCGGTGCTTGCCAATGCGTCTGACGTAATGACAAGCATGCGCTCTGGCGGGGCTTCTTCACGTAGTCACTCATGTGACTCCAAAGTAAAATAGGGTATATGTGTGTACATGTGTGTACATGTATCCTAAAGCACCATTTTGATGCTGTACAGATGCACCTTAACCTGCCTTGTATGCATGGCATTATTTCCTGTCTGGCTCCATTGTATTTCATTCACCAACATTTTAATGTTTCTCTTTGAAATGTTGGTGCTCATACATGCCTTCTTCAGCTCACTGAGAAGAACGTCAACTACAATGTTTATGGTCTTTGTGTGCCTGTGGGAGTGAAGTATCCTTAACAGCTGACATCCTTTTCTGAAGTTCCATTGGTTCATGGGCAGATCTTAAATTAACACTTCCTCACCCTAATTGTCTTCCAATCCTTTTGCAGTCCAATTTGTGATGACCCGATAATTGTCGATTCTGAAATAGTCCTAAATAGGAGGACTAAACACTCCGAGCTCCATTCATGGCACTATAACTCAGGTGCAACATAACAAGGAACTCCAATACATCCGATATGTTTGCAGTATGATAAAATATATCTGACTGTATACAAAAAGATTTCCCATTCCTTATATGACATATATTAACTGGTGCTATCTCTCCAAGCTGCAGTTATGACATCCATGGTCCTATCCGACATTCCATCAGAACCTGCAGATTAACAATTAATATGGTCATGTAATGGATGACTTCTGCTGTTACTGGATGTACCAACAATTACTGCACCTGGGATTTGTCATGAATGTCGGAATCATCAATCTGAGCAACAATGGCTGTGTAGTAATGATCCCTAGATAAGGGGTGTATCAGATATTAACTGATAAGAACAGATACTACACTTGATCTTAGCCAAAAGGCCAAGAAGCAATACCAATTTGGAACCACCAAACACCTGCGGCAGAGACTTGCTCTATTTTGGTGACACATTGTCTAATATGACAAAATGGGAAAACATAAAAGACTATACTTCCCCAATGTAGCGAGAATGCATCCGCCGCTAATGCTCCTGGGTCTGACTCCCACAAGACACATTTAGACCACTGGAGATTTAATCCAGACACAACAGATCAACATTTGGTACACATACTGTCTGACAATCTTTTGAAACTTTTTGAATTTTAACATTCATTCTGTATTGTCAGTGCACTTCGTGATCTGTTGTCTTACCACAATATTGTATTCTCCCACAGTTGTGGTATTGTCTACTCATAATTGAACATGTAAGTTCTTTATTGTAGAACAACAGCTATCAATGCATAAAACGCCCCCAATAACTCCAAATAATTCAACCATGTACTTGGAGAATTAATCGTCTTGGACAGTCCATCGACCACCACAACTGGTGCCGCTGTCGTAAGCTCCCCATCTGAGAGCACTCTCATCAGTCTGTAATAACACTGAAGACTTTTGAACAAGCACATTTTTACTTCTAGTAACTTGTGCAACATTGAGAATCCATAATTGAATTCAGCTCAACCTTTTTAGTTGGTAACTGCATGGACCTAATCAATAACCTGCACACATTTTACTCTTATACTCTGGTCTTTGCAGACTTTGATCATGCAGAGGTCCCAATTTGACAGCATGAATGCTGTTATCACTTTACCAGTAACCGTAGCTACTTCTTGGATGGTGGGATAATGTTTTTTACCAAGACAAATACAGGCATTTGTAACGTCCCCAACCTTAATTTGTTGATAAAGCTACTCACATATCAACTGTATTAAAGACAAACCCCAAATAATCAATTGTTTGGGATGCCTGTAACTGAAATGTTGTTTCTATGTACAGAACCTTAGCCTTTCAATAGGCTTATGGTTGCTGAACTCAGTTCTTCAGCTGTCTCCCATTTACAATTAACATATCCTCTAGATAAGTCATTACAATGTGATTCGGAGCTCTCATTAACACCAGTGCTGGTTTCAACAATTGTGTGTGCAATCTGAGGGCTGAATTTAACCGATTAGGTAATTCCTTCAGCTGACCCATCCAATTATTTGAAGTACCTAAATAATGGCATATTTTTAAAGTCTAAAAAAATAGCCACATAGCAGCCTTGTGATAACAACTTCGTTATAGTGCTGAAGTGTACTTTTTTAAATGTTTATACTGAACTATAAATTTAAGTTTGTGAGTCCTAGAATGGCTCTGCAAACCCCATACATGTGTCTGGGATATATTATCTCTACCTGACGAGTTCCTGGTACATTCAAACACCAAGCCGATCAGATTTAATGCAGAATTACAAAACAATTGTAATCTTAACCGACCAGAGGTTGCTTCCCCAGAAATTTGCTGTGTAGTGGAATGACGTTTCTGTACTTCTGTAAATGAACCAGAAGATCTCCTTCTCTTAATATAGGGGTTCGTATTCATCAATCATAAATCTGGTTATAGCTTTCCCACATAATCCTGCATTTTTTGGGTATAATGTTAGCCAATTTTCATCATACAATTGGGTTCGAATATGCTTTGCAGAGTAAAGCAAGCATGTCTTAAAAGTATTGGACATAATCAACCCATGTATGTCTTCCCCAAATGCAGTGATGCCAACTGAATACCAGCTAGAGGACATGCTGGAACACATTTCCTGTCCTCGCATCGTTACACTCATGTGTGCCCAATTACTGTTGGCACCCTGAGCGAGGCACAATAGACGGGTGTTTTATATATTTTTATATATTATTTACTGTTTCAGTCATAACAGTATCTTGGAGTAGGTGAGAAAACAAATAATGTTGGCTGCCAGTTTCATCCATACCCTCACCAGTCCATACCATTATAGCCAAACTTGGTGCTACATCGGGAACACCCGGAATATTTCTATTGTGCTCTGGTGTATACAAATAAGTAGGGACACCAGCTTCAGCATCATTTTCATCTTGCCCTGGTACTCCCGAGTCTTGCTCTAGGGAGACTTCATCCAGACCTATGCAAGGCACTGGTGAATGAGATTCTCATTCTTCATAGGCACCATACTCAGTGTATGGAAACTCCTTCGGAGCCTGCCTTAGAATCTCATGGGTCTTAGAACCTTAAAGGGCCTGTCCCACCAGCATGCAACTCTATGCAATGAACGCGATCAAACTAGAAGCGGGGGCCGCGCGGAGGTCGGGTGATCCCCTGTACACGGCCGTTCCCACCAGCATGCGCCTGCATGCGGCAAGCGCAACCAAACCGGCAGTAGGGGCCATACGGCGGTCGGGTGAGTGGCGCAACGCGGCGCAAAGTGAGTTGAACTTGGAGCGAAGTCCAAGGTAAGTTCGCCAGGACAGAGAGGGGCACACAGAGAGGGGCACCGAGGCACACACACACACAGGGCCATGGAGCCACACACTTAGAGGGTCACGAAGGCACTTACAAATAGGTTCACGGAGGCACAATGTCGGGGCGGTGTGTAAATGTCGAGGCGACTGCGAGCCGACAAGCCGTTGCCGCGCGGAATTTTTCGACATAGTCGGTTTTTCGGAGCCCCGCGCGGTGTCGGGACGAACTCCGCACAATTCCGCACGGCTCCGGCGATTGAAGTGGGACCGGACCCGCGACGCCGGACAGCTCAAGCGACGACGTTAGGATCGCATAGAGTTGCATGCTGGTGGGACAGGCCCTTTAATTGTTTAGAGTTTTGAGCATTTAATCTTGCTCTAAGGACTTCATCCAGACCTATGCAAGGCACTGGTGAATGAGATTCCCATTCTTTATAGGCACCATACTTAGCATATGGAAACTCCCACAGAGCCTGCCTTAGAATCTCATGGGTCTTTAGAACCCTTGACTGATTAGAGTTTGGAGCATTTTATCTTGCTCTAGGGACCTCATCCAGACCTAACCAAGGTACTGGAGAATCAGAATCCCATTTTCATAGGCACCATACTCAGCGTGTGGAAACTCCTTTGGAGCTTGCCTTACAGGAAGACATACATGGGTCTTAGAACCCTTGACTAAGTCAAGTGTGGAGCATTTTCTCCATTTCCAGCCTTCCCCTCATTCTTGTCCTCTCTTGGAGGAGAGTTACTTTCTTTACTGTTTTGTATTTGTGCATAAATCATATATGTTTAAAATTATAATTCTGACAGGCACATTCTGCTTGCAGAATATTTGTATTAACCTCAGTATCACACAGAGTTATATACATTTCCATAAAGGAAAACTGCATCTGGTAACATATACTCAGAGCAGACTTTATTTTACAAATTGTTAGTATTTGGAGCAGGAATTTAGCGCAGCCATTATCTCCAAACCTGATCTAAATAGCGGAAAATAGCGGGAACCAGCTTCTAGGTCAGCCTTATCTCCCGATCCGATCTAAATCGGAAACTGCGGTTTCAGCGCGTTCCATTCAATTACCACAGTTTAAAAATACTTATACTCTAGCTGGCTCCGTAATTTCAAGCCAGATTTACAGAGTTTTTTAATTTTTTCCAAAATACATAAACACTGGCTCTGCAGACTTACAGAGTTTAAAAACACTCGCAAGAAGTTCAACACTGACTTACCTGCGGGTTAAACTTACCGCTGGTGGGAGCTGCGCTCTCCACCCTGTTGGTGCCACATGCGTCGACGTAATGCCGAACATGCGCCTAGCGGGGCTTCTTCACGCTGTCACTCACGTGATTCCGAAATAAAATTCAGATAAATGTGTGATGTTGCATTTTGAAAAGTCAAACCAGGACAGGACCTTCACAGTGAACAGTGGGGCCCTGGTGAGTGTTGAAGAGCAGAAGGATCAAGTAGAAGTACATACTTCCCTGAATGTGACATCGCAGGTGGATAGGGAAAAATCGTTTGCCACGCTGACCTTCATCAGTCAGAAAATTTAGTATAGAAATTGGGACATTATGTTACAGTTGTGCTAGGCATTGGTGAGACCGCATTTGGTATATTGTGTTCAGCTCTGCTGTAGGAATAATGCCATTGATCTGGAAAGGGTGCAGAAATGTTTTACAAAGTTTACAAGATGTAACCATGGAGAGGTTGGGCAGGCTAATACTTGAGGAATTTATTCCTTGGAGCTGAGGAGGCTGAGGGGTGATCTTACAGAGGTATACAAAATCATAAGGGGAATAGATAGGGTGAATGCAATCTTCTTGTGTAGTGGGGATATGGAACGAGCTGCCAGAGGAAGTTGTTGGGGCATGTACACTAATAACATTTAAAAGATACAAAAGGAGACAAAGTGGTGGAGCAACTCTGCAGGTCTGGTAGTTTAGTTTAGTCGAGTTTAGAGATACAGCATGAAAACAGGCCCTTCGTCCCACCGGGTCCACGCCAACCAGCAATCCCCGCACCTTAACACAATCCTACTTGGGACAATTTTTACATTCACCAAGCCAATTAACCTACAAAATGTATGTCTTTGGAGTGTGGGAGGAAACCGAAGATCTCTGAAAAAACCGAGATCTGGAGAACATGGGGAGGTGAGGTTTGGGATCACCACCCTTCTTCAGATTGATTGTGGGGGGTGGGAAGCTGGAAAAGAGGAGATGCAGGACAAAGTGTGGCAGGTAATGGCTGGACACAGACAAGGGGGGGTTTGATAGGCAGATGTTTGGAACAAAGGCCAGAGGTAAAAGCAGAAGGTGCGAAAAAGGATTGAAGAGTTGTGGACGGTGAAGGCAAAGTAGCAGGAGAGGGGGGGTGGCGGGGTGGAGGGGAGAATTAGGCGCACGTCCAGGTGGGACACAGGGATGGGAGGGGGGCCGAATGGGGTGGGGCTTGGAGGTTTATTTCTATATTATCTAAAATTGGTGAATTCAATGTTCATACCATTGGATTGTACGCTACCCAAGCAGAATATTATTTAAAATACATCAGGACAGATACATACATGGGAAAGGCTTAGAAGGGTATGGTCTAAACAAGTACAAATGGGACTAGTCTAGATGGGGTATCTTGGTTGCCATGGTTGAGTAGGGCTGAAGAACCATTTCCGTAATTTATGACTATGAGAATAATGCTTTCCTTCAGCACAGTGTTGGTCTGGGCACAAGGAAACACCTGTTCAGTTCAGATAACCTCTTTCATTCCTCCTGATAATATCTGCCCTAATGGAGATCCTTTATTGGCATTGCCTCATAGATTCTCATTTTGGTCATGCAATACATCCAGTAGCAGCTCAATGTCTCTTTTAGAGACTCTTGGTGATCTTGCTGTGTCTCTTTCAACTTTCTTCAGCTTTCTGCAATATAAAATGCTGCAGCAATCCTACCGTGGGGACACAGTGTGCTTCATGGTAAATTGCTGGCATCTGCAACAAAAATGTAGAAGATTCATATCCAGTATCCATGCAGATCGCCATATGGCATATCCTTTTGGGTGGAAATTCCATTTATACTTCTGCATACATGTGTGTAGCTAATTTTGTAGTGCACTAGAAAAGTGAAATTCAATGTCTACACAAAATCTGGGAAAGGATGAATTGGGATGTTGAGTTACAAAATATGCGAATCAGCTGGGAATCAGTGCTACAAATTGGCATGGTACCGAGTTTATTCACAGAATATTGACAAATACACATCCCTCAGTCAGCAGCACTAATGATAGATTATTTCATCACCTCGGCACTAATGGGTTAACTGATTGTCATGTTTTCTGCAATGTAGAAATGACTGCAGTTTAAAACAACAATTATTGGTTGAATAGGACTTTGGGATGTGCTGATGTGGTGAACGCCGCAATGTCATTGCAGTTCTGTAGGACGAGGAGAGGGGGAGGGGGGGAAGATAAAGGCTTGAGGAAGAGAGTAAGTGAGTTACTGAAATAGGAATGCGAAATGTTTAGATGAGTGCATGGACTAGCAGGGCAAATCTTCAATGGACCTCAATCTCTGATTCCATGCTGAATCAATGAAAGCAGGTATGTACCGAGATGCCCTCATTCTTTAAGGGACGGGGTTCCCCTCTTCTATCATAGATGAGGTCCTCACATGAGTCACCTCGGTATCCCGCAGCTCCACTCTTGTTCCCCATCCCCCAGTCGCAACAGGGACATAGTCCCCCTAATTCCCACCTTTCACACCGTCAGCCGTCGCACACAGCAGGTAATCCTCTGACATTTTTGCCACCTCCAACAGGATTCCACCACTAATCACAAATTCCCACCTCCACCCCTTTCTGCAAAAACCATTCCCTCCTCAACTCCCTGGTTAACTCATCCATTCGCACCCAACCCAACCACTCTCCAGCTGCGACCTGTCCCTGTACCTCCTCCCTTGGCATTGTCCAGGGACCACAACAGCGCCTTCAGGTTAAGCAGAGCTTCACTTGCACCTCCTCCAACATCATCTACTGTATCCACTGTTCCAGATGTGGACTCTTGTACATCAGCATTGATGAAAGTGAACAAGAGTAGACTTTGTGATCATTCCGCTGAACACCTTCTCTCAGTCCTGCTTGGCATACGTGATCTCCCGGTTGCCAAACTATTTAAATCTCTTTCCATTTCCACACTGACCTTACTGCCCTCTCTCTCCCTCAACCACCTTGGTTGGTGTACTAATTTCACTGTCGTCCTGTTGAGTTTCACTGTCTGTACAACTCGTTATCACCTAGCCCACAGCCAACCATGGACCAGCGTGGGCTCCACCTTTCCTTGATCATCATTACTTTTTGCATATCTTTAATTAATTTATTCTATATCTCTCTTTTTGCATACTCTATAACACCATCTATATCTCGTTTCCCTTTCCCATAACTCTCAGTCTGGAGAAGGGTCTCGACCTGAAACATCACCTTTTCCTTCCAGAGATGCTGCCTGACTCGATGAGTTACTCCAGCTTTTTGTGTCTATCTTTCAACATGGCAGCCATGGATCTCACAAACTGTTTCCATGGCTGCCATTTACTCGACATAAATAATTCCATCAGGATCTTTAGTAGTTGTGCAAGTGGGCTATGGAATGGTTAATGGAGTATAATACATAAAAGAGTAAGCTGTTGCATTTTGGGAAGTCAAACCAGAACAGGACCTTCACAGTAAATGGCACGTCTCTGGAGAGTGTTGTAGAATAGAGGGATCTAGGAGTGCAGGTACATTGTTCTGTGAAAGTGGCGTCACAGGTAGATAGAGATGTCATGTAAGCTTTTGTTACATTGGCCTTCAGCAGTCAGGATATTGAGTATAAAAGTTGTGATGCTATATTATAGTTGTACACGATGTTGGGGAGGCCACATCTGGAGTATTGTGTTCAGTTTTAGTCACCCTGCTATCGGAAAGATATTGTTAAGCTGGAAAGAGTAGCGATTCACGAGGATGTTGCCAGAACTTGAGGGCCTGAGCTAGAGAGTGAGGTAGGGCAGGCTAAGACTTTAATCCCTGAAGCACAGGAGGATGATGGGTGATATTACAGTGGTGAATAAGATCACGACGGGAATAGATAGGGTAGATGTACAGAGCCTTTTACCCAGAGTACGGGAATCAAGAACTAGAGGTCATAGATTTGAGATGAGGGGGGACAGATTTAATGGAAACCTGAGGTGAAATTATTTCACACAGTTGGTGGTGGGTATATAGAGTGTGCTGCCAGAGGAGGTATTTGAGGCAGGTACTATAACAACACTTCAAATACATTTGGACAAGTACAAGGATAGGGAAGATTTAGAGGGATATGGGCCAAATGGAGGCAGGTGGGACGTATAGAGGCATAGGGGCATCTAGGTCAGTGTGGGCAAGCTGGTCTGAAAGGCCTGTTTACATGCTGTATGACTATGATTGTCTGCACTATTTTGGGACCTAATGCACCTTCTAATCCACATGAATCATGTATAGAAATCAGAATGCACTATAAAGATGAATTAGCAAATGAAGGAATAGAAATGCAAACTGGACACAGGAATTGCTGCAACTATAACTTTAGCTGATTTTCAAAATCCAATGTTACTTTCTCACTCTTTTCTAGTGACTGCTATCACTCTTCGTGAGTTTGTTACACCTGGTAATTGTCCAATCAGCATACCTGAACTTACGAATCCCCAATTATTCCAGGTAAGTTTTGCATTTCTACACAATCTCATATTACTCCAACCATATTATAATAATAAATATTAATTCATATTAAATATTAATATTTCATTTAAATATAATTATAATCAAACTTCGAAACAGGAATGCATGCTTATTAATATGTGCCAGTGCAGACAATGATAAGCTAACTCATCAACAAATAAATCTCTTTTGCATATTATGCCTCGGAGTTCTGTTTAATTTCACAATTCTGTTAGAAGAACATAAGGAATAGGAGACTGCATCATTCAATAAGATCAAGGCTGAACATTCACGTAAAATCAACTTTTAATCCTTATCCCTTGGTTCCCTATAAATGTCAATATTAACATAAGCTATAGCTAGGCAAACACAGCTCTCGAAGGTAAAAGGTTTTTAAAAAAATCAGAAATACTGAAAGAATAATTTTCTTCTCATCTCTGTCCTAAGTGGCCAATCATTATGTTGAGAATGTGAGCTGAAGACTCTGAGGGATCAGAACAGCCAGATGGTCATTGGAAGAAAAGGGGAAACTCCCAATTCGGGACATCCTTGGCTGTTGAAGAATAATCAGAGTTAGGATAGGGCAAGAATGGGAAATAGCCAGAGCTATCTTCATCTCACTTTTTGGCCTCTTGATTTCCTTCTTAAGTATACTTCTCAGTTCCCCAAACTCCTCCAGGGATACACTTGATCCCACCTGCCTATATCGGTCCTTTGTCTTCTTTTTCTTGACTGGTGCCTTAATTTCCCTCATCATCCAAGCTTGCTTACTCCCACCTGGCTTGTCCTTTAGTCCACCAGGAACATGCATGACAATAGACAAGAGGTGTGTAGGCCATTCAGCCCTTCGAGCCAGCACCGCCATTCAATGTGATCATGGCTGATCATTCCCAATAAGTACCTCGTTCCTGCCTTCTCCCCATTTCCCATGACTCCGCTATCTTTAAGAGCCCTATCTAGCTCTCTCTTGAAAGTATCCAGAGAACCGGCCTCCACCGCCCTCTGAGGCAGAGAATTCCACAGACTCGCAACTCTCGCCATCCCGGGAATTAACCTTGTAAACCTACGCTGCACTCCCTCAATAGCAAGAATTACCATCCTCAAATTAGGGGACCAAAGCTGCACACAATACTCCAGGTCTGGTCTCACTAGCGCCCTGTACAATTGCAGAAGGACCTCTTTGCTCCTATACTCGATTCCTCTTGATATAAAGGCCAACATGCCACTCGCTTTCTTCACTGCCTGCTGTACCTGCATGCTTACTTTCATAGATTGTTGAACAAGGACCCCCAGATCCCATTGTACTTCCCCTTTTCCAAACTTGATGCCATTTAGATAGTAATCTGCCTTCCTGTTTTTTTATACCAAAGTGGATAACCTCACGTTTATCCACATTAGACTCCATCTGCCATACATCTGCCCATTCCCCCAAACCTGTCCAAGTCACCCTGCATTCTCATAGCATTCTCCTCACAGTTCACACTGCCACCCAACTTTGTGTCATCTGCAAATTTGCTAATGTTACTTTGAATCCCTTCATTCAAATCATTAATGCATATTGTAAATAGCTGCGGTCCCAGCACCGAGCCTTGTGGTACCCCACTAGTCACTGCCTGCCATTCTGAAAGGGACCCGTTAATCCCAACTCTTTGTTTCCTGTCTGCCAACCAATTTTCTATCCATGTCAGCACTCTATCCCCAATACCATGTGCCCTAATTTTCCCACTATTCTCCTATGTGGGACCTTATCAAATGTTTTCTGAAAGTCCAGGTAGACTACATCCACTGGCTCTCCCTTGTCCATTTTCCTAGTTACATCTTCAAAAAATTCCAGAAGATTAGTTAAGCATGATTTCCCCTTCGTAAATCCATGCTGACTCTGACCGATCCTATTACTGCTATCCAAATGTGCGGCTATCTTTTATAATTGATTCCAGCATCTTCCCCACCACCGATGTCAGGCTAACTGGTCTATAATTGCACATTTTCTCTCTCCCGCCTTTCTTAAAAAGTGGGATAACATTAGCTACCCTCCAATCCAGAGGAACTGATCCTGAATCTATAGAACATTGGAAAATTATCACCAATGCATCCACAATTTCTAGAGCCACTTCCTTTATTTGGATGCACTTCCTGGGATGCAGACCATCAGGCACTGGGGATTTATCAGCCTTCTGTCCCTGCGATCAGTCTACCCAACACCATTTCCTGCCTAATATGAATTTTCCTTCAGTTTCTCCGTCACCCCAGATCCTCTGGCCACTATTATATCATGACCTGAGCTCTTGTCATCACACTTAGGATACCAAAGAGGGTGGTATGAAAAGAATGTGGTAGGTAAAAGGAATGAAAACCCAAATATGTTCTGGATAAATGCCAAGGATAAAGGATTACTCCCTTTAAAAACCAAACTGGCAGTCTTCATGAAGTTGGAGGATTTATAAAGTTCAGATTGCATTCTTTGTATCTGCCCATGGAAGTCGGGAATGGTTTAGCCATTGTCATTGAGGAAGAGATATGAATTATTGTAAGTGATTAACGTAGAATGTGGGTACATATTAACGTGTTGCCATTTTTTAAAATGAACAAAATGTATTCCATGCGCTTAATAATGTCTAAGACACTTACTATCATTTTCTAATGTTGTTTGGTTATGGACAGGGCTGGAAGCTTACCAATAAGATACTGTTATTTTAAATGGTGGAAAGTGAACACACTGCAGGCTAGTAAGAAAGTTCTGGAGCAACATCAGGTTAGGCAGCATTTGTGGAGAGAAATTGAGACATTTTGGGTTGGGACTTTTCGTCTGATTTAACATTATTTGTCCATTGAATCAGAAGAAGGATCCTGACTCAAAGTATCACCTGTTCATTTCCCTCTACGGATGCTAAATGATCTGCTGGGCTCCAACATTTATTTTGCTCAAGTTTCCAGCATCTGCAGCCTCTTGTATCTGTCGGCCTGTAAGCCTGAAATTAATGGTAGAAAATTTGTATAAGCTGTGAAGGATGGCACTAAGTGAGGCAAAGATTGATCAAAAGCAAAGTGTGGATTTGTTAAAGGGCCTGCACCACTTGGCCGTCATTTGTGCATCACACAGATGGCGCGCAAAGATTTTGTACATCCCAAAATCCTGGGATGTCACGTGCAACCGCGCATCACTGCCTATGTCACCACGCACTATGCGCGCGTCGTGACCCGTAAATAAATTACGCGCAAATGACGGCTAATTGGGACAGGCCCTTAAGGGAATGTTATGTCTAGCTATTAAATTGTTTGGGCAATGTGTGTTGAGGAGGGTAGATCTATGTGCAAGGTATTATATAGTAGACTTATCAAGCCTGTAATGATCTTTCATCCAAGTGAAACTGGTTCAGTGATAGAAAACAGGGAGAAACAAACAAAAATAATTTTACTTGCAGGAGGTTTCCACATAACTCAATGCTAAGCCTCTACATGTTTATTGCATAAATAAATGGAACAGACTTTTTGATGAATTTATTCTGGTGCTTCAGAAATAGATTTATAGATTTCCAACTGACTGGATGGTACAGCCAGCACGAAATGATGCCATTTCAGATTCATCAAAATACTAGAAATATTCAACAGGTCTGTCAGTACTTGTGAAGAGAAAATCAGAGTTAACATTTCAGTTTGATGTCTTTTCACCAGTATTTTCTGCAGATTGATCAGTCATTGTTGTTATATGATTTAAAATCCTATTTAAAAAAATATCTCAACAAAAATATGATAAACTATGATAAATTCTGCAATGTGCAGCTGACAAGCTAAACATTTAATCTCAAACTTCCCACCTATTCTGTTTCACGTTTGTAACCAGTTATCAGACATTAAATTAAAAAATGGTAAAGTTGTGACCCATTTCTTCCATGCTTTTGAAGTTCAGCTACGTAGATCTAACAATGAATAAAAATGCTCTCCTTTAGAAGTGTTAAAGAAAGAACTGCAGATGCTGGAAAAATCGGAGGTAGACAAAAAATGCTGAAGAAACTCAATGGATGAGGAGCGAAGGAAGTGTAATGCCTTTAGAAGTGTAATGCTTTTCTTTAGAAAACATAATAACTTGTTAAATATAATTGCTTAAAATTGCAGCAAGTTTAAATTGAAACTTAATTTGAAACTCAATTTTTAGAGTAGATTTCACGTTCATCCGCCTGTTTAATAATGGTGTGATTTTACTGTTTATTGTTTTCCCTATCAGACTTGCACAGATACGTTCACAACACTTTTGACTTGTAAGGATACTGAAACCTTCTACAGATTGTGTGCAATGGACACCAGTGCTTTTCCCAATAAAAATCAAGGCCACTGCCCGACTATAAAAGAATTTGCACAACACTGCCAAATTAAGGAGGATTGGAGAAAGATCTCAGGATGTGGTATGATTTTCTCCACATAGAGAAAATAAATATACAGTTCAAGCTTACAGTTACCAAATATTTTCATTTAGAAATAGCACACTCACAGCTGTGCCTTTGTACTTAATAATAACTGAAAATGTGAAATGCATGAATTTTCTTTTTTTAGAGAAGCCTGAATGCCCTGGGAATCAGATCTACAATGATTTTGGTCAACCATTTATTCCAACTTGTACTGATCCAGATCCTCAACAGAAAGATGCTCTTGAAAATACTTGTGAATGTCCAAAAGGTAACAATACTTTTAACTGATACATTCATTATGTTAGATTTGGAGAATATGCTCACGGGTAGCCAGCACGTCTCTCGAGGACTGCTACACTGCATTCCAGAGTCAATAACTATAGACTGCAATGCAGAAGTTTAGAATGTGCTAGTGCAACTGACCTTTCATTCAATTCCATGTTCAAATTTACCCCTGGAATTGGTTGGCTGAGTGACTGGATACACTTTATGTCTGGCAACTTTCATTAGAAAGGTAGTTTTCTGTAATTTGTTTTCTAATCTTTTCTTTATTTCACTATATTTACATTCTTAATTAATTGGCTTAGTATGTTTTTAATTTTTTTTCTTGAAATTTGGATGAGCTGTGAGGTCTCTCTATGTATCAATGCTGTTAAGGGTCTTGACATTAGTTATATATTTTCCCCTTTCACTTCACTCCCCAAAGGGCAACACCTCACACTTGCAGGGATTAAACTCCATCTATCATTTCTTTGACAGCCTTCCTCCATATGGACATTATTGCTGTGAATCACGTGCATTTTAATATTCTGGATCTACCTACAATGGGGGACTTTGGCAAATGCCCTACAGAAATACATGTAGACAACATTCATCACCCTATCGTCATTGATCACTCTCATCACCTCCTCAAAAATATAAAGTACCTATTTAGTTGCATTGGGGCATATATATTAAAATGCCAAAATAACGAACCGCACATGCTAGTTTACAAAAAGGGATACAAATGCTGGTGTAACTCAGCGGGTCAGACGGCATCTCTGGAGAATATAGACAGGTGATGTTTTGAGTCGGGATCTTTCTTCAGACTGATTGTTGGGGGTCATCAGTCACATCTTCCCATCTCCACCCCTTTGCACCTTCTGCAGTGATTGCTCCATCTGCAACTCCTAGTTTCAATCATCCCCTCTCACCCAAACTGTCCTCTCCCCAGGGACTTAACCCTTCCAACCACCAGAGATGTGACATCTGTCCCTATACCTCCTCACTCACCTCCAGCCATGGACCGCTTTAGTCCTTGCAGGTGAGACAGATGTTCACATGCCCCTCTCTAACCTCATCTACTGCATCTGGTGTTTCCCGATGTGGCCTCCTGTACATCAACGAGACCAAGTGTAGACTCCGTGACCGTTTTCCCAAGCGCTTGTGCTCGGCCCATCAAGGTATACTGGATCTCCCAGTTGCTAAGCATTTTAACTGCATTCTCATACTGACCCATCTGTCCTGGGCCCCCTCCATTGCCAGAGTGAGGCCACATGCAAACTGAAGAAACAGCACCTCACATTCCGCTTGGGTAACTTATAACCCAACTATATGAAAATTGAATTATCCAATTTTGGGTAACCTCTAACAATGCCCTTTTGCCCTCTCCTTACACCCCCACACCCCACATCCACCCTCCCTTCCCTTGTACTCCACTTGGATGCATATCCATTTCTCCCCCTCCCTCCACCCTTCCTTAGGCTTCACAGTTATCAACTCTTCATGTCTTTTGTCTCAAACCTCTGTTTTATTCTCTGACCTTTGTTCCAACCATTTGCCAATTAACTATCTGCCTATCTGTCCATCTATCAAGCTGGTAAAACGAGCTAGCTTAGTGCTGGGGGGGAAAGTGGACTCTGTGGGGGATGTGCTTGAGAGGCGTATGAGGAGCAAGTTGCAGGCCATCCTCGACAAAACTCTGGGCACCCCCTCCATGAAATTCTGGAGGATCAAAAGAGCACATGGAACAACAACTGACACCTCTCCCTGCGCTGTAGAACGGAGCAGTTCAGGAGATCTTTCACCCCTGCAGCCATTAGATTTTATAATACTGACCGCTAGGCTGTATGGGGATGCTTTGCATTTTAATAGTTAATTATTGGGTGTTTTTAAGTAATTATTGCTTTCAGGTATTGTCCATATTGTATATTATGTATTTTTGTGTCTGCTTTCATTCTGAATGTGTGGGTTTGTTGGTTGTTGGCTCTTGGACATCCGAATTTCCCTGAGAGGATCAATAAAGTATTTATTGTTATCATTATTATTATTATTACTATCTTAGAAAAGAGATACGATGGAAGGGATCCAGTGCAATTTCACTGGATTGCTTCCTGAGATAGTAGTTGGTCTGGCGTGTCTAGATCCAGGGATCATAGTCTCAAAATAGATGGTTGACTGTTCAAGAAAGAAGCAGATAAATATTAAGAGGATAGTGAAGCTTAGAAATTTTCTAAACAAAAAGACTGGATTCATTTGCTGAGATATTTAAGAAAGTGATTGATATTTTGCTAGTGATAGAATCAAGGCATTTAGGATTGTTGCAGTAAAGTGGCTCCAATGTAAAGTTAATGAAATCAAAGAGTTCTACATGGGTGCAGGAGGCAGCCCCAATACAGTTGTCGACGTCGCAAATAATGAGTTGGGAGATGGTGCCAGTGTATGTTGGCGATATGTAATATTCAACGTAACCGACAAAATAGCAGGCATAGCTGGTGTCTATATGAGTGCCCTTTTAACTTAAAGAAAGTGAGAGGACATTGGTGAAATTTTAGGATATATTTCTATGCAGCCCAACTTCGACCACTAATTAATTGGTGTGAGGATAGCTATATAGCTAGGTGGAAAGAGATTGAGACATATATCCATGACTTCCACATTCAAACACTTTTGGGAGAAAAAGCGTTTCCTGGACATATCAGGAGTATAATCGATCCAATTACGATATTTACTTTAGAAACCTGGTTCACTCTTACCAGACAACTTAAACTGAATAAACGACAAAAAGTTTTAAGATGGATAGCTTTGGATAATGAATTTAAACCAGGGATGTATGACTCAACATATTTAAATGTTGATGAAGAAAGGAATGACGGCATTTTGTACTGTTATTGAAAATGGAGACCTAAGACGTTTTCAAGATTTGAAGGATAGATTTGCACTTTGGAACCAAGAGTTGTTTAGATACCTCCAACTGAGAGATTATTACAATAAAAAGGTAAAAAGGGAGGCACGAGAAGAAAAGAATCCAGTGATAGAAGTGATAGTTAATGCGTATCATCAAAAAACATTAAGGATTATTTCTAAATTTTATCATAGTTTAATGGAATGTCAAGCTAAAAGTACATTTTATGTAAAATTTATGTGGAAAAAGGAATTAAACATCACAATCTCAGAAGAAGAATGGCATCATATGTGTGTAACACTACAGACATCCACTAATTCACAAAATTGGAGAGAATTTAATTGGAAAAATTTGATTTGTTTCTTTATTACGCCTAACATAAAAAGCAAGCACATTCTAAGGCAGCAAACATGCTGTAGGCAATGTGGTCAAACAGACACAAATCATGCACATATCTTCTGGAGTTGCCCAAAAATAGAACCATTTTGGGACAGAGTGAATTCAGAATTAACGGAGGTATTAGGATATATAGTTTCCAAGAAGTGTTCCATTTTATACCTGGGTAATATAAATACAGTGGTGCTGAAGGAAGATCATTACTTGGTTAAAATCCTACTCACAGCTGGCAGAAAGGCCATTTCAAGAAACTGGCTTGGAGCGGACACACCCAGACTTAGACAATGGTTAGACATAGTACAGGAAATATTTGTCATGGAGAAAATGACATATTCTCTAAGAGTGAAAGAAGACGAGTTTAACAGAAAATGGGAAGAATGGATTAGGTATAAAAGTAAAGACATCAACACTGTATAATTTTATTGACAATAATGTAAGTTATTGGAAAATGTTTTAATAAGAAAATAGTTCTGTATACTGCATCATTAATTGTAAACTGTACCCCCCGCTACACTGTTGTACGTTTCACTGTATTGTTGTATGTTTCGTTGTTATATTTGTGTTTTATTTGTGTATACATAAAAGCAATAAAAACTAAAGTGAAAAAAAATGAAAGTGAGAGGAGTCAAAAGAAAAGTTGTTGAGGGTAAGCGCAAATTCCGCCAGGTGGAGGAGAGTGTTAGTACAAGGGAATTGATTGGGTGTTTGTTCAAGGAAGAACAGGAGGGCATTGAGACATTTCTGGTGGGGGATGAAGGTATAAAGGGACTGGACATCCATGGGAAAGATGAGATAATGGCGGCCTACAAATTGAAAGTAATTGAGGAGATGAAGGGGCATGTGAGATGTCAGATATAGATTGGATGGAATTGGACAGGGAGGGGGTTGGTGGTAGGTTGGGATCAAAGTATATGGAGATGACCAGTGGGGAGGAGCTGGCAGAAACAATGCGTCTGCCAGGGCTGTTCTGTTTGTGGATTTCAGGAAGATGAAGGCAGTGAGTAGTGCAAGGTTGGAGAACGATAAGGTTGGAGACTGTGAAGGGGAGATCGTCAGAGGTGATGAGATCGCAAACTGCCTGGGAGATGGTGTTTGTCTTTGGGCTCATGGTCGACGGATGGATATGAGAAGGTGTCCGAGAGCTGGCAACGGCCTCCACACTGTAGAGGGCAGCCTGCCCGATTACAACAGCACCACCCTTGACGGCGGCTTGCCTGAATACAACAGCACCTCCCTTGTCGTTGATTTCATATGACTTTATCACAAAGTTCCACCTGCCCTCTAATTCACTTGGATTATCTCTGAAACCTCTCACCCCTGTTTCCATCAATGGGGACAGACTGTCAACTGATGTCTACTACAAGTCTACTGACTCCCGTAGTTATCTGGACTACACTTCCTCCCACCCTGTCACTTCTAAATATGCTATCACCTAATCTCAATTTCTCCGTCTCCACTGCATTTGCTCCCAAGATGAGGCTCTCCATTCTAAAACATGAAGATATCCTCTTCCTTTAGTAAATGTAATTTCCCTTCTGTTGCCACAGATGTATCATTCTCTGTGTCCCATGGTATTGCTCTCACTCCCTCTCTCCCACAGATGCAATAAAGATAGAGTTCCCATGATCTTCACCTTTCACCCCACCAGCCTCTGGATCCAACACATCATCCTCTGACATTTATGTCACCTCCAACGTGATCCCACCACGTCAGATCTTCCCATCCCCACAGCTTTCCACATTTTGCAGAGCCAGCTCCCCTCCACAACTACCTGGTTCACTCATCGTTTCCCACCCAAACCAGACCTCTCCCGGTACTTTCCCCATGGACAGGAGATGTAATGCCTGTCCTTGTACCTCTTCCCTCACTTTCATCCAGTCAGTCTTCCAGGTGAAACAGAGATCCTAGTGCATCTCCTCCAACCTCACCTATTACAGCCGGTGTTCCCAATACAGATTCCTGTCCATTGGTGAGATCAGGATAGACAATGCCTACCGGATCACCCAGTTGCTAACCCTTTTAAGTTTTCTTCCATTCCCATACTGACCTCTCTGCCCTGTGCTTCCTCCATTGCCAGATTAAGGGTACACGCAAATTGGAGGAACAACACCTCATATTCCACTTAGATACAATAAGTTACAACAAGGCTATGAACTCCTGCCCTTCCCTTCTTCCCACACCCCATTTATTTTCCTGCCCCCTTTCCCTCCTGTGCCCCACTTGGACTCACATATAATTTGCCCTACCACCTTCCCTTCCACCTACATTCCCTCCTCTAGCTTCACAATTCACAACTCTTTAATCCTTTTATCCCACACCTTTGTCTTTTGATCTCTGGCCATTGCCCAACCACTTGCCTATCATCTATGTTCTCACCCCTCACCTGTATCCACCTATTCCTTGTCAGGCTTTATCCTGGCCCCCTCTCGTTCAGCTTTCTTTCTCCACCTTCACTCTCAACATTCTGAAGAAGGGTCCCAATCCGAATTATCAACTATCCATGTTCTCCAGTAATGCTGCCAGCCTCTGAGTTTCTAAGGCACCAAAGTAAGTTGTCAGCCTTAACGTTATTGAATAACGGAGCTGTCATGATGAATGCAAAGAACAACTCCATCTTCAAATGTTATATTTTTGCTTTCCTTCATTGCCATTTAACTCAGAAACAACTTATTTTCCATGAATGAAATTTCCCTTTGTTTAATGAGTTCAAAATACCAGACAAGAAAGTTCTAGTAAGTTTTTCAATTGTGAAAATCTTAAACTTAATCCTGTTTGATGAAATAATACACTTAAGCAGGTGTTCTGTTCAACTTTAGGCACTCTTCTTGATAACATAAGACATGAGAACAAATGCATCAGAAAATCAGATTGTCCTTGTGAATACAGTGGAACCATTTATGAAGCAGGAGGCAAAAGGAACACTTTGTGTGAAACATGGTAACAGCTTCTAATTGTGAATCATTCATCCACTCTCATCAAATGCTTTACTAACAATATTGGTCTTTTTCTCAGTGTTTGCAAAGGTGGACTATGGGAATGTTCTCATCATAATTGTTCCAGAAGTTGCAAAGTGGAAGAAGGAACACATATCACAACATTTGATGGGAAATACTATAATTTGAGAGGAGATTGCACATACATTGCAGTTACTGTAAGTGATACATTTTGCTGCAACAGTTTAGATGGTCACTGATATTAACCCTTGAAGTTAAGCTCAAAGTTCTAAACTTTAATGCCTTTTTTTTGTAGACTCTGCAGGAGGATCTCTGGAAAGTGATCATTGAGATGCGTGTATGTCATAAAGCAACTGAACATATTTGCTTACGGCGTATTATATTTTACACACATAAGGTAGGACTTTATGAGTTGCTTTAACACTTTTGTTATAATTTTGAATGATATTTGAAAACAATTTTTTTTTTTTATAGACCAAGTATGAATTCAATAGTAATGGTGACGTTATCTTGAATGGAGAAATTGTTGTACTTCCATTTCAAAGGGGTATGAACAAAATTAAAGGAAATTAAGTTCATTTAAGGATGAATTTATAATTAAATTAAATGAACTTTTTTTTATTTCATAGATGGAACTATAATATTTAAACCATCTTCACATTTCATTCAACTTGAAACAACACACGGGTTGACAATGCAGATACAGATTTCTCCCATTATACAGCTTTACATTTCGCTGTTGGATGGTAATAAACGAAGTTTAGGAGGTAAGGTTAAATGACTACTTAGGATGAACAAGATTTAAACTCCTCGAGATGGATAGAGGCACTATATCATATAACCCCAATTAATCATAACAGTCATTGCAAATCAAATTGGCATAGTTTTTACTTTAGATCAAAAAATCGCAAAGTACCAATTTCCCAGAGAGAGTTGTAGAAATTCATTGCTATTGTCAAGGTTTTGTCCATTAGTGTGCGTGGAAATTTGCCAAAACTGAAAGATCACATTGACGATGCAGCAACAAACCAACTGTTTAAAACATTGCTAAGGCACTGAAGGCAATGTTGCCTTTAGTGTGTGGCCACCTCCTTGCACTCCAAAACTATGTTGAATTCCCATGACATAAGTGGCTCCATATTACTGTGAGCTGCAGAATGATCAACAAAGCTAAAAAAGTTGTGAATTATGATGGAGTAAAGAAAATGCCTGCATATTTTGAGCACAGCAGACATTGTGATAGAGTTATAGAATCATAGATTAATACAGTGTGGAAACAGGCCCTTCAGCCCAACTCGCCCACACCGGCCAACAATGTCCCAGTTACCCTAGTCCCACTTGCCTGCGCTTGGTCCATAATCCTCCAAACCTGCCCTATCCATGTACTTGTCCAACTGTTTCTTAAATGATGGGATAGTCCCAGTCTCAACTACCTCCTCATACACCCACCACCCTCTATGTGAAAAATTTGCCAAACACTAAGGTTGGAATGTTGATCATTGAATTTATCTTCATTTGAACATTTTGGCATGTGATGCTCCTTTACTTTTGTGATAATTAAATTATATTTTTTCTGCTGGGTTACCTCGTTTTAGTAAAATAGGGCTGAAAACTGCAACATTGGACAATGCATTATAATTTCATATACATCAAATGTTGCATAAGCTTTAGATGCCGATCCAATTTTTTCACTGAGATAACCTCATCCAGAAATGGGCAACAGTAAAATCTCCTGATGAAAAGGTGCTGTGTCATTAAATTCTTAGGCATAAGTAACGTAGACATCTAGCCACTGTATCCTGGCAAATTATCTTGGCTCTGTGGCCCAGCTTTAAGC
This sequence comes from Raja brachyura, assembly GCA_963514005.1. Next base: position 31,875,929 of record OY740799.1, read on the forward strand.
CTATCAAAATAAAGCCATTCAAACTGTTCATGGCCAAAGGATCTGATGAGTTGAATAACCAAGTGGAATGACATTTTATATGAGTTACTGCATAGTTTGTTGACATCACAGTTTGGGAAGGACACCCTTATCTTTGTTATCCTTGTTCATATTGAGGTCGTTTGAAGAGGTGATGGTGAATGTGAGTAAACCTGTGCAGTATTAGATAAGAATGACTGCACTCAGAAGGAAGTGCGGAATAGTAGCATCTTGATGACAGTGAGGTTTATGGCAACTAGAACTGAAATGTAGAAAGATAAATGTGAACGCGTCTTTGGAAGCCAACACTGTGTTTGCAAAAACCTGTAGGAAACAAATTTATTTCAGAATGAGTTGGGCCCCAGAAAAAATATCCTTGTAGACATCTGGAGGTGATAGTGCAGGGAAAACTAGTGAACCAATATAAGGGATACCGCGGCAACAGTTCATTTTAGAGCCAACAAGAGAGATGACACTGAATCTGAAGCTCTGCTGGGTGACAGTATGAGAGACTGTCAACATTTGCAGGGAAGTTGGACAGGACCAAAAGAGAAAAGGTATCTCAATTATGAAGAGGAAGATTTTTGATTTTGGTACAATGTATTAATACATAATCGCAATGAAATAAAAAAAACAATAATGGAGCACTAGTTAATTAGTGACTGAAAAAAATAAGAATTAGGGATATGCATCAAACAATGAAAGTGATGATATTTTGAAGATATTTTGTTCAGTGTTTATGGAATAAATTATGTACAGCTGTTCAACGAAACGGCTTATCTTATGATGTTTTTCAATTCAAACAACTGCTCAATAAAATTAAATACATTCATTTTCCCAAAGTTTTTCTATATTTTGCGTTCTAGGCTTGTGTGGCAATTTTAATGGCAAGGCTATTGATGACTTCACCTCTGTGCAGAATGTGGTGGAACCATCACATGTCAATTTTGCTCATTCATGGGCTGCTGACGTTAAATGCAGCTCTCCTGAAAAGGAAAATCCAACTTGTGTCAGTTCAGAAAAAGGTAATGTACTGTTTTCACCCCAAATTCTTGCTGCAATAAGTATTTAGTCTAAAGCAGTATACTTTTGACATGGATCACTTAGAAGGCCATAATGTCAATTTTGGCACAAAAAAAGTGGATTGTTTGAGTCACAGGGCAAAACCGAGAAGGCCAAACATAATGCAATGATGGTATTTAAAACCTAAGTTAATAAGATAGAGGCATTTAAGATACTTTTTGATAGGCACATGGATATGCAGGGAAAGGAGGGATATGAATTATGTGCAGGCAGATAAGAATTGGTCTGGTGTCATGTTTGGCACAGACAATGCGGGCCGATGGGTCTGTTCCTGTGTTGTACTGCACTATGTTCTCAGGTATGCACATTTTTCAATGATGGAACATCTCTGTCAAGCTTTCTCTTTGAACGTTGAAGAATGGTCTCAAACCAAAATGTCACCCGTTCCTTCTTTCCAGAGATGCAGCCTGGTCCACTGAGTTACTCCAGCATTTTGTGTAAATCTTCACTGTTCCTCTTTCAACAGATCTCCACAGTCCATGCAGAGGCTTAGGGTCAGACCCACCCACCCTGAAATGAATAACCTCCCCACTGTACTCCAAGCTGCTTTAGGATGCTCCATTCTCAATTGGATGCCGCATTGATCAATCACTTAATTTCTAGCTGGGGATTGACAGTCCACAGCAGAGTGCAAATAGTGTTGCTGCTACATAGCTCCAAAAACCTGTGTTTGATTCTGAACCAACGTTCCAGCAACGTCATGCAACTCCATTGACCCAGCATAATTTATTTCACTATATCTGTATTAAATTAAGTTTGATTCTAATATCTGAATTCAAGATATTCATAGACTATATTCAATCATACCTTATCCGACTTCTTTTGTAGAATTCTATGCAAAGGAACGATGTGCTCTGCTGAAAACAAATGGTGTTTTTGCTCAATGTCATTCCACAGTGGATTACATTCAATATTATCAGGTAAGGACAAGCATTATGTAAATATGTACAAATAGAAACTTTTCCTGCCTTAAGTAAAATGAAATGTCCCACAGCCGTATTCAACATCTGCGGCAAAGAAATAATCAAAGCGGCAAAAGTTAAACAGACTATAACCTATCCTTTTGTCCCATGCATAATCTCTTAAATTACCTTACAAAGAAGGTTAACCACTCCCTTGCGAAGATTCTCGTTGCATGGCATTACTGCACATGAATGTTAATTGCCACATATCAGCCCATGCTCGTAAATGGCAATAACCTGCAACTTCTGATGTTAAGATGGAAGGTCATCGATGAAGCAACGGAAGATGGTTATTGCCTCGATGAAACCTGTAATGTCATTCTGAAGCTGGGATGACTGACCACAATCATCTGCCTTTTTTTGAGGCATCTTGTAAATTGGATTGGATGGCGGCCAGCTCTTCTAACAAACTTGGATGATAAGAGGACTCAAAAATCATGTTTTAACTGCTAGTTAAATAAGATCCCATTTTGTTTTTAAGTGGTGTAATGGCTTGTGTTTTCTTGTTATCATCTCTACATTCCAGTTTACGTGAATTTAATAATGTTAAATGTACGTGTTTATTATATTTGCATTTTTTTTTAAAGATGTGCAAGATTTCCATATGCAACTGCGAGAATCTTGATCATTGCATCTGTGCTGCACTGGGGGCTTATGTCCATGCATGTGCTGCAAGAGGTGTCATACTGAGGGGTTGGAGTGGAACAATTTGCAGTAAGTTGAGGTCTTTAAATTTCATAAAAATTCATCTCCTTTCCTGCTAACAAAAAGCAGTTTATGACATTGGATAAAACTTACAGTCCATTAATACGTAGAGATCTGAGCCCAGTACCATGTGAATATTGTTTCTATTGTGATTTTTTTTCCCTTTCAATTTATGAACTATACTAACTTTCCATTGCAATTTGAAAGCTGCTTCTTAAATGAATACAGCATTGTGACTTCTGAAGTATTTCCTGACAATCGATTTCAACAGGAATTAGTCCTCTTTGAAAAACATGTATACTGGCTTTATTCTAAATTTGCTCTTCACATCCTTGAAATTATGTACCTTTTTTCTGCTGCTATGGTATCACCTAAGATAGTATCCTGGAGTAGCCATGGATCGAGAGTACCCTACATTATCATTTTTTTCTCTGCAGCTCAGCACTTTTCATGTGTTACTGCAGATAGATGGGAAGTGGATGTGTTCACATTCAGTTCTGCCATGATATTAAATGATATATCATGCTGCTAGTTCTTATGTACATTTCAATAATCTGCCTTGTTTTTGAGACACAAGAGTGCTGATGATCGAACCTTGAGTAAAAAATAAATTACTGGGTAAACTCTGTGGAAGGAAATGTACTGATGGCATTTTGATTTGGAACCCTTCTTTCGACTGATGACGGGTCCTGAACCAAAACATCACCTGCCTTGTTATGCTTAGGCTTGCAGGAATTTGATGCAATGACAATGAATTTATGCTAATGCAATTCCTGATTAAGATGTGAGCAACTTGTGGAGGCACTGGTGTTTCCAAATGTTGATTCCAAATAGTGGAGACCGTGAGTTTGTGAAGTACACTAACAAAGCCATGGTAGCTAACTGATGCCTTATAGTTGGTGCAAGACTTTAATGAGTCAGGAGGTGAAACACTCACTACAAATCACAACCAATCACTTTTCTGTTCATAACATCAAAGTAATTTTGTGACATCCACAATCCTGAAGGCGAGAGAAATGATTACAGTAACATTGAATATCAGAGAGCATCTGCGGAAAGATTCGAGTTTAATACAGAAGTTTGATGTAGATTAACTCTGTATAGGTTAACGCTGCATCTCTCTTTAAAGATGCTTTCTGACCTGTTGTTAGAGAATGTTCAATACTGATGAAATCGGGTATTTCCAATTGGAAATATTGGATAGTTCCTAAATTGGATAGATCCAATAATGAGGATAGTTCCCCACTACACAGGGAGGACAATGGATCGACTGGGATTATATTCACTGGTATTTAGATGGGAGAGGGATCTTATAGAAACATATAACATTCTTATGGTATTGGACAGGCTAGATGCAGGAAAAATGTTTTCGATGTTGGGGGAGTCCAGAACCAGGTGTTACACTTTAAGAATAAGGAGTAGGCCATTTAGGACTGAGATGAGGAAAAACTTTTTCACCCAGAGATTTGTGAATCTGTGGAATTCCCTGTCACAGAGGGGAGTGGAGGCCAATTCACGGAATGTTTTCAAGAGAGAGTTAGGTATAGCTCTTAGGGCTAAAAGAATCAAGGGATATGAGGAGAAATCAGGAATGGGGTAAAGATTTTGCATGATCAGCTATGCTCATATTGAATGCCAGTGCTGGCTCAAATGGCCGAATGGCCTACACCTGCACCTATTTTCTAGGGTTCTAATGTGTATCTCCTTAAATGGCTTAACGTCTTTATCTTTAAGGAGATGTGGTTTAACCTCTACCAATTTACCCTTAACCAATTTACCCTCAATAAAGTGTCTTTACCTTTCCACAGATGCTGACTGATCTGCTGAGTTTCCAGTATCTTATTTCAGATTTCTAGCATCTGTGGTTTTGGATTTTCATTGAACATTCTCACTTCAGACATGATGGAAAAAATGTTCCTGATGAAGTAGCTGCAGAAGCTTGGGTTTTGGACTTTGCCCAAAAGAATTTCTTCAACTTTGTTCCTGGTTGTGAGATGCAATGCATGACCCCAACAATTAACTCAAGTGCACTCAATCACATCATAGCTGAAATTTAAATTATTTATACATGTGTGGACAAGGTCTGGTGTGGGGTGTGTCTGATGGAACCATAGATGAATATTAATCAATAGGCTGATCGTGACAAGTGTCAAACAACTCTATCAGGAACACCTTCCATAAATTTGATGGCAATTGAAAGTAAACTGACTGAACAGTAATCGGACAAAATGGATTTGGTCTCTTTTTTTCGATAGGACATGAAGAAAGTTCTCGCCCGAAACGTCACCTATTCCTTTTCTCTAGAGATGCTGTCTGACCCGCTGAGTTAATCCAGCTTTTTGTCCCCCTAACATACTTCCTCATTATCAGAAAGATCCACTGTCAAAGACTAGTTTGAACAGCCAGAAACAGTGTCAATACGACACTGATCTTCTGTATCAATTGTCACCACATTTTGGATATTATGTAGAGTGAAGAAAATCAGCTGAAATTTGGCATTGGTGGCCAGTTATACCTGTCCTGTTCGAGGTGGATTTTCTGACATGAAACTTAAATCTGAAGATAATTATGAGTGCTCTACGTGTGTCTTTCATGGGTTCTCAGCTCTACTCTGATTTTTTTGTGCAGATACAACGTGTAAGAACAACCAAATTTTTGACAATGAAATGACAACCTGTCACCGGAACTGCAAATTATTAACCAAAACTGATTTCACCTGTGAGGTGAAGGATACTCCAGTTTATGGCTGTGGCTGCCCAGAGGGCAAGTACATGAATGAGAATGGAGTCTGTGTTAATGCTGAAGCCTGCTCGTGTTACTACAAGGGGATTTATATTCAACCTGGAGAGAATGTTGATGATTGGTAAGCATATCTGTTAAAGTCTATTCAAGTGTAATCATGAACCAAGTGAAACTAGATAGTTAACTCCTTTTTTGTCCCTTCAGCTATTGCCAAGGGGGATCAATTGATTGCAATCCAGTTACAGAAGCCACAACTACACCCACAGGTAAAATTAGTACGTTTGCATGTTGTCATAATCAGAGGCCTGCATCGAAATCTCCATGAAATAAATTTATGTTTTTGTTTAATTCACTAGTATGCACAGGGGGAAAAGAACTTGTTCGTTGTTCCCGTACTGGAAATCAGATTCACTGTGGAAAGAAATGCAGTAACCTGGCATTAAACTGTGTAAGTGATGTCCAATATAACAGGCTGTTCAAATTGTACATTGCACACCTGCAAAGAACTGAACCATAGCACAAAATTGTATGTCTCAATTTAAACAAAAATATAATTATAACGTAATACAAATCTAATTATAACACAACATAATACAATATAATTGTAAAAAATATAATTAAACATACCTTTCAAAGCAAGATATTGTAAAATATTGCTTACATTACTGTAATATTAATGTGGAGGCTTGGAGTAATGATCAAAGACAGAGGCAGAACAAGAAGCTCATTTCAGGGTTACACAAAAAGCTGGAGAAACTCAGCGGGTGCAGCAGCATCTAAGGAGCGAAGGTGATAGGCGACGTTTCGGGTCGAGACCCTTCTTCAGACGCTCATTTCAGTATTGGTGACAATAAATTGTCACAAAATTTGGTCAAAGGTCTAGAAGGAAATCCAATGTACTTCCCGTGATTCCTGGCCCACAGAAATGTGATTGAATCAGTCAATCTTTGTCTCACTCCCTTTCAGTCAAGAGTAGATCACAACATGATATTCCAAATGTGAGCTCAACAAGGCACTGCATCATTGGAACAAATCATTCTTCTACTTATGTATTCTTGCTATGAAAACCAGCATACTATTTGCTTTGTGTAGGAAGGAACTGCAGATGCTGGTTTATATCGAAGATACACACAAAATTCTGGAATATCTTACATTATTTAAATGAGATATTGTGCTTTTTAGTTTTCCCAGTGAAGTTGATAGCCCACATAATATTGTATGTGTCATGTATCTAAATCCTGCTCACTCAGTCTGTCTCAGTCTCAGTCATCCTCCTCACAATTCACAATATAACCCAGCTTAATGTCATTCGCAAACTTCAAAATATTTTATTCCCTCATCCAAATTATATATGAATTGACTTGACTTGACTTGTATAGCAAAAGTCCAAATAATCCTGTTGGATCCTTCACCTGTCACCCCCAAAATTGTTTATTTATTCAATTTCCTGTCCGTCACTTCCAAACACTACAATTTTGCATGCTATCCTTTTTTCTAAGACTTTTATAAAACATTTGAAAATGCAATCACTTTACATCACTGCTTATTCCTTGTCCACCTTACCAATAATATTTAAAAAAACAGCAGGTTTGTAAAACACTATTTCCTTCATCGAAATTTATGTTAACAATGTCTAATCTTGATCATATTTTCCTTGTTTCCTGTTACCTCATCCTCTGTAATTGGCTCTAGAAAGTTCCCTTCTATTGATGATCAGGTAACAGGTCTGCAGTTTCTTGTTTTCTCTCTCCCCCTTTTTAAATGGCAGGATTACAGTTGCCACCCAATTAGCAGAAACTATTCCATGATTTATAGAATTCTTGAAAATGCAATTGATGATCTATTATTACTGCAATTGTTTTTTAACTTTTGATCTTGACAGTTCTGGAAAATCATCAGTATTTGCCTTCTGTGACACAGAGCCAATGCATTTGTTTCATTGGTCTGCTTTTCTCTCATTCTCTGCAATGAGTCTTCCACTTCTGAGCAATAAATCAAGTGATTGAAGAACTCAGTAGGTCGGGCAGCATCTGCAGAACTAAATGGATAGACAATGTTTTGGATTGGGTTACTTCTTCAGATTTCTTTCTAAGCGTTGGGGAAACTATGCTGCAATTGTGTCATTTTTATCATTTTATATATTCATAGAGCTCTTTTATATCATTTGACATCATGACACAAACATTTTACAGAAATAATTTTAATTTTTCTTTTGCACAACAGACAAACGAATGTGTACCTGGATGTTTTTGTCCTGAAGGTAAAGCTGAAGATGACAGTGGAAAATGCGTTTTGACTGAAAATTGCCCTTGTTTATATGAAGGAAACAGTTATGCCAAAGGAAAAGAAATCCAACTTGATTGCAGCCAGTGGTGAGGCCCAGCAAATGTAAAACTGATATATCTGAAATATTAAAAGGTGCTTGATATAAAGAGAGAAATGTCACTGTTCCTTATATTGCAGCAAATGCCAAGGTGGTTCATGGACCTGCACTGATAAGCCATGCACAAAGACCTGTCAAGTTTATGGTGAAGGCCATTACATAACATTTGATGATTTGCGATTCACATACGAGGGTAATTGTGAATATATATTTGTTCAGGTAAATTGCAATTAGCTATTTTAAGAGAAAATGGTTCATATATTTGTATCTAATCTGCTTAACATTAAACAAAGATTTAAACAGATATAACAATACTCTACCAATATCGAAATGACAACATAGTTCATTTAACGTTCCTCTTCAACCTGACTATATAATTAAGCACATTAATTGTTTACGAATAAAATTATTTTGTACATTTTTCTCATTATATTGATATGTACAGCAGATTCATGTTGATCACGAAACTGTTTACAGGAATATAAACTGCACTCCATTAATTTCTTAAAACAATCTTTTATTCAGGACCATTGCAAAGGAGAACATGGTACATTTCAAGTGCTCATAGAAAATGTTCCTTGCTGTGAAAATGGAGTGACATGTTCAAGAAATATTAAGATTATTTTTGAGGTATATCTACTAATTTACAATTATTACTTGCTATGTTCTATGGTTCAATGGTGCCTTTATTGCCACATGTGTGAAGTGTTAACACAGTGAAATTATTTTTCGTACTAGTGGTCCAGTAGAATATTGCCATTCCCCCGATCCACGGTTAACAAGTTTACATAACTAGTCTAATAAGCCCGCATGCAAGAGGCGCCATGTTTAGGTGTCATTTTCAAAGTCCATGCTCCAGTTCTTATGAGTGGTGCCTTTTCCTGGCAAGTCCCAGGTTGTTCCGGGGCTCCTGTTATCTCCTTCCTTGGATGCCACGTCCTTCCCTGATCCGTCCCAGGGAGTTCCCCGCACAGTCAATCACAAGGGCATGGTAGGTCAGACCCCGGTTCCCCCTCCCCTCCTACAGGCCTAGCTCCTCGCCCATCTCATCCATCATTGCTGATTCCATCCTCCTGGTTTCTGCTGCTATTTTCTTACAATAACTTAAACATAGAACAGTACAGCACAAAAATAGGCCCTTTGGCCCACAATCTCTCTGCCAAACAGATCCCAAATTAAACTAATCTCCTCTGCCTGCCTGTGATCCATATCCCTCCATTCTTGCATATTGAATGTGACTATCTAAAAACCTCCTAAATGCCACTATAAAATCTGCCTCCACCATCACTCTTGGCAAGCGTGTACTGGGCACACACCAAACTCAGTTAAATCCATGACCTTAAATCTAGTCCTCAAAATTTCCATTCTGAGAAAAAAGGTTGAATGTTTACCCTACCTATTCCTGGATTAACTTCTTTTATATACTTCTATCAGGGTGTTCCCTCAACGTCTAAATTCCCAGAGGGAAATACAATCAAATGTGTTCAACCTCTCTGTATAGTTAATACCCTCTAATCCCCACAACATTCTGGTAAACCTCCTCTGCACCCTCTCCAAAGCTTCCACATCCTTCCTGTAGTGGAGCAAGCAGAACCACACATAATACTCCAACGTCCTATAGAACCGCAACGTGATGCCATGACTCTTATACTCCATTGTCTGATCTATTAAGGCAAAGATTAAAAATGTAGTCAAATTGCAGATTTTTGATTTTGAATATTGATGATCAATTTCATCATTAAGCATTAATTTGCAAGAATTTATTTCTCTTTTAGGGAAAAGAAATAATTTTGGAAGATGGGAAAGTAAAAGTGTCTGATGAAAATTCTAATTCAAGTTGCACAGTTGATTCTTATTCACTTCACACTATTGGGCTTTATTTAAGCCTGACATTTTCCAATGGTATTACTGTGATTTGGGACAAGCACACAAGGTTCTCAGTCACACTTGATCAACGCTGGAAGGTGGGTGAGGTTTTGACTTTAAGCATTTTCTTTTGTTTGTGAATCTTTTTCCTCAATCCACGCAAATGGAAGTTGAGAAGCTGGAAACTTACAAAAGGGTATAATATGAAGATCTATCAGACAAGTTCTCAACAATGTGATGCCCTGGAGAAAATGCTTGATTAGATGAGGCTATTTATGACCAAAATAAAAGCATTATTCTCTGAACCAAAACACATCGTAATGGTATTGGCAGAAAAGAAAGCTTTCATATTGATGGAATATCAGCAAATATGCATCTATAATGGGTCAAATTGGATATGGAAAAGGAAAACGTATGACCAATCACGTAATACAACTTCAGGGTTTTAACCCATTGAGAAAAATAAAATCTTATTTTTCCTCATCATTCCTCAATGCCCTATGAATTTCCCTTAGATCATTTACATTTCCAGGACCATCAATTGAAAAATAATACATCGGGAGAAATTTCAGATGGGTTAGCCTTGGATTAATATTCACACAACTCCTCATATAAAATGTTTATGCAATGCTGAGCCATTTGCAAAGTGTTCAGGGAGATGGCCAACAACTATGTCTTGACCCTAACCAGCTCTGTAATGGTGTGTGTTGTATGATTATTTTTTGTTATGTACTTCGCCTGCTTTGTAGACACTGTTCAGAACAGTTGAACATTTGAATAGGACAAAGAGTTAATCATGTTTAAGGATACATAGACCCAAGGGTTGAAGAATTCTAAACACTAGCTCCTCTCTGAGTACAGAAATTTCTACACATCTTAATTAAACGGTCGGTGAACCTTTTCCTGAGTCAGTAATCCATAAGCCTAACATTCCAACCAAAACATTTAGTCTATCAAGCTCCCCAATGTGCTTCCAGAGAGAATGTTTCAACTCCGCCCAGAGAGCACCCATGGTCAGGATCAAACCTGGGTCTCCGGCACATCAAGGCAGCAATCTACTGCTGCACCACTGTGCTGCCGCTGGTCAAAATGTTTTTAATCCATCACCAGTTTTCAGATTCTTGCAGATAAGAGAAAAATAATTGCAGGATGCTCATAGATAGGATGGTATATTACTACTGGTACCATCTAGTTTAGTCCTGCAAAAATCAAGATGAAAGCATTGTGTTTTTCCCCCAGTTTTCCAATTTACTTTCCCAAAGATGCCAGTGGGTCAGCGGTAGAAGTGTTGCCTCGCAGCGCCGGAGACCCAGGTCCAATCCTGACTATGGGTGCTATCTGTGCCGAGTTTGTATGTTCTTCCTGTGACCTTATGGGTTTTCTCTAGGTGCTCCAGTTTCCTCCCATATCTCAAAGACGTGTGGGTTTGTAGGTTAATTGGCTTCTGTAAATCGCCCTAGGGTGAAGGATACAAAAGTGGGATAACACGGATCTAAAATATGGGTGAAGTATAGACGCTGTGTACTTGGTGGGCTGAAGGGCTAATTCCACGTTGTATCTCAAAAAGAAAAGATGCTGGAGTGGAGTGGCTGAGGCATTGGTGACAGTCCAGACCTGAGGCCAAGAGGTCATTGTTTAAATATGATACCAAAAATAAGGCCAGCAGTTTTGTATTCTGGGCCACTCCTGTCCTGCCAACCTCTTTCATGCAGGAGAATTTAAAATCATACAAACGTACGGAACAAAAACGTGTCTATTTGGCCCATCTTATCCATGCCAATTATAATGCCCATTTATGCTGATCCCATTTGTTTGTATGATCTTAAACAAGTACCTGCCCAAATACCTTTTAAACATTGTAATTGTATCTGCTTCCACTCTGTTTGGACAGATCATTGCAGATATTCACCAGTCTTTGTGTCAAAAACTTACTGCTCAGATTTTCTTTAAATTTTTCCCCTTTCACCTTATACTTTTGCTCCCTCATTATAAATTTATGTGCCCTGGAAAAAGATTCCATCTATCTTTCCTGTGTCTATCAATGTTATAAACCTCCACAACGTCATCCTTCAGCCTCCGATGTTAGTCCTCCAATGTTGTTAGTAAGAATAAGCCCAGCTTATCCAATAGCTCCTTGTAACTGCAGCATTCCATTCCTGGCAATATCCTGGTAAAGATCTGCACTCTCTACATTATTAGGCTATCCTTCCTCTAGTGTTGGAACCAAAACTGTCTGATCTAATCAAAGTTATGTACAACTGCAACATCACACACCAACTATCCAAATTGCTCCCAACTATTATACTCAATTGATCTTCTGCCCTAAACCAGTAATGCTGTGGCCAAGTCTTGATATGTCAGCCGAGGTGAATTAACTTATTTAGTATGGACCAATGTGGGTATAAAAGTACAACATAATCAAATGTTGTAAAGTAAATTGTGATATCTGCAGGCTGAAGGCATGTATTTCTGAATGGTGGATTGTGTCATTTTATTTGTTAGTTTATTTGAACATTGACTATGGAATGCCTGATTAACATCTCCAACAACATTTTTGATTATTTTGTAACTGGTATAATAGGATAAAGTGTGTGGTCTCTGTGGAAACTTCAATGATAACACTGAAGATGATCTTAAAACAAAATTTAACTCTCTGGCAAGCAATTCCATTGAGTTTGGAAACAGTTGGAAGTCTACAGATTCCTGCGCAAGTTCAGTAAATCAAACATTCCCCTGCGAGGAAAATCCATTTTGTGCTCCCTGGGCAACAAAGAAATGTTCCATAATTACTAATCCAAATGGAGAGTTTCAGCAATGTCACAGTAAGGTAAGCCACTAATATAAATCTATTCTGCATGTATTTTAATGCAAGGGGCCTGACGGGTAAGGCAGATGAGCTTAGGGCCTGGATAGGTACGAGCGACTGGGACGTTGTAGCCATTACTGAAACCTGGTTAAGGGAGGGGTAGAATTGGCAGCTCAATGTTCCGGGGTACAGGAGTTTCAGGAGAGACAATGGTGATAGAAAAAGAGGAGGGGGCGTTGCATTGATGGTTAAGGAGAATGACACGGCTGTGGTCAGAGGTGAACATTATGGACGGTTCGTCTAGTGAGGTTATACTGGTGGAGCTGAGGAACAAGAAAGGGATGATCAACTTGTTGGGGGTGTTCTATAGACCGCCGAATAGCCAACGGGAATTAGAAGAACCAATATGCCAGAAGATTGCGGTCAGCTGCAGGTCAAATACGGTTGTTGTTGTATGGGATTTTAACTAGGTTTAAGATAGTTATGGATAGAGACAGAGAAGGCTCACGTGTTAAAATGCTCAACTGAGGTAAGGCCAACTTTGAGGGTATGAGAGAAAGTCTCGCTCAAGTTGACTACAGTAGGTTATTTGAGGAGAAAGGAACATCGGCCTAGTGGGATGTTTTTAAATATGTGCTGACAAAAGCTCAGGATACATATGTCCCCGTTAGAGTGAAGGGCAAAGCAGGCAAACGTAAGGAAATTGAAGCATTGGTCAAAACTAAGAAGGATGCAGGGGACAGGTATAAGTAGCTGGGATCAAGTGCATCTCTGGAGGAGTTTTGAGTTTTGGGAACTAGGGAATAAACTGAAAAAGGAGATCAGAAGGGCAGAAAGGGGCCAAGAGATAGCTCTGGCAGGTAGCATTAAGGACAATCCCAAAATATAAGGGTGAAAAAGGTAACTGGAGGGTGAGTGGGACCTCTCAGGAGTCAAAGTGCTCACCTCTGTGTGGAGCCACAGGAGATGGGCAAGGTCCTCAATGAGTATTTCTCCGCTGTATTTACAGAGGAGAAAGACAGTAGGACGGAGGAACTAGGGACAGTCAAATGAAGTGTCTTGATAGCAGTCAGTGATACTGTCGAAGAAGTACTGAAGCTACTATCGTTTAGGAAGGTAGACAAATCTCCAGGGCCTGATCAGATATATCTGAGGATATTGTGGGCAACCAGAGGGGAAATTGCAGGAGCTCTGCATGACATTTACCAGTTGTCCTTAAATACAGGAGAGATGCCAGAAGACTGGAGGATGGCAAATGTTGTGCCTCTTTTCAAGAAGGGCTGCAGGGAAAATGCTGGTAACTATAGGCCAGTGAGCTTAACATCTGTAGTTGGAAAGTTACTAGAGAATATTTTGAGGGATATGTTATACAGGCATTTGGATGGGCAAGGGCTGATTGGTGATAGTCAGCATGGTTTTGCACGTGGGAGGTCATGTCCAACAAATCAAATTGATTTTTTTGAAGACGTGACCAAAAGGGTCGACGAGGGCAGAGCTGTAGACGTTGTATACATGGATTTCAGTAAGGCATTTGACAAGGTTCCGCATGGTAGGCAGCTCAGGAAAGTTAGATCACATGGGATCCAAGGAGAGATAGCTGAATGGATGGTAAATTGGCTCCATGGTAGGAAGCAGAGGGTGATGGTGGAAGTTTGCTTCTCGGACTGGAGGCCTGTGACTAGTGGTGTGCCTCAGGGTTCGGTGCTGGGCCCGTTACTGTTTGTCATCAACATCAATGATTTGGATTAGAACATGCAGGGCAAGATTAGCAAGTTTGCTGATGATACAAAAGTGGGTGGTTTTGCAGATAGTGAAGATGGTTGTGAAAAATTGTAGCAGGATCTTGATCGATTGACCAGGTGGGCTGAGGAATGGGTGATGGAATTTAATACAGAGAAGTGTGAGGTGTTGCAGTTTGGGACAATGGTAGGCCACTGGGGAGTGTTATAGAGCAGAGGGATCTAGGAACTGCAGGAGCATGGTTTCTTGAAGGTCGAGTCGCAGGTAGATAAGGTGATCAAAAAGGTTTTTGGCACATTGTCTTTCATCAGTCAGAGTATAGAGTATAGAAGTTGGGAGGTCATATTGCAGTTATATAAGACATTGGTGAGACCGCATTTTGAATATTGTGTTCAGTTCTGGTTACCATGTTATAGGAAAGATATTGTCCAGCTTGAAAGGGTTCAGAGAAGATTTACCAGGATGTGGCCAGGACTAGATTGTGTGACCTGTAGGGAGAGGTTGAGAAGGCTGGGTCTCTATTCCTTGGAGTGCAGGAGGATGAGGGGTGATCTTAAAGAAGTATATAAAATCATGAGAGGAATAGATCTTGCCCAGAGTTGGGGAATCTAGGACCAGAGGACATAGGTTCAAGTTGAAGGGGAAAAGATTTAATAGGAATCCGAGTGGTACATTTTTCACACAAAGGGTGGCAGGTGTATGGAACAAGCTGCCAGATGAGATAGTTGAGGTTGGGACTATCCCAACGTTTATGAAACAGTTAGACAGGTACATGGATAGGACAGGTTTGGAGGGATATGGATCAAGCGCAGGCAGGTGAGATAGTGTAGCTGGGATGTGTGGGCAAGTTAGGCCGAAGGGCCTGTATGCACATTGCATCACTCTATGACTCTATCTCCCCAATTTTAGTGACATGTTTGTAAGAACAATTCTAATTTTATGTAGTAAGGTAAGGATGTTTAGTTTCTGTGAAAGTGCAGTTCAGTATAGAACATAGAACAGTACAGCACAGGAACAGGCCTTTCGGCCGAAAATGGTAATGCAGAACATCATGCATAGATAAACTGATCGCATCTGCCAGTACATGATTCATATCCCTCTGTTCGCTGCACTTATTTGTGCCTCTTAAAAGCCACTTTTGTATCTGCCTTCCTGGTAATGCTTTCCAGGTCCCCACCACCCTCTGTGTAAAAGAACTAGCCCCACACACCACCATTACCCTTTCCCCCTCTCATCTTCTAGCTATGCCCGGTAGTGTTGGACATTTCCATCCAGAGAAAAAGGCTCAGATGGTCTATCTATCTAGGCCTCTCACATTAACAATTCTCTAAGTGGTACACACCTGTATATTTTGACATAACTGGAAAGAAGTTAGGTGGGAGAAACATTGAAGACTCCCATTTTTCACATTTGTGCTTTGAGGTAGCTGTCAGGAACCACTTGGTTGGCCAGAGTCACTATTCTCAGGGTCTCACCACTTTCTCTTCTTGAAATTGCTGTGAATTCTGGGATTGCAGTAGGCACACTAGCAAATTAAATACTGCATCGCCCTGTTCTACGCAAATTATTTTCTTTTGTGCCTAGACGAACACAAATTGTTTTAATGCTGTTGTTGACATTTAAAATAAACATTTTGCTTGCTTAAATGAAGGATAATGTCCTTTTTTCCAAGTGCTGATTTGATTTCTGACTCCTGTCATTTTAACAGGTTGACCCTAACCCATACTATGATGCTTGTCTCCAAGAAGCTTGTGCTTGCGATAAAGAGGGGAAGTACCTGGGTTTCTGTACTGCTGTCGCAGTATATGCAGAGGCTTGTAATAAAGCTGGTGTTTGTATTCGCTGGAGAACTCCTGAACGATGTCGTAAGTTCAAATTATTAGTTTTACAGAAATGAGTATCTGCCTTACACATGCTAGAGCTTCAGCCACTCCTGCCTCCCCATGTCCAGCTACCACCTAGCTCCTGCCTTACTCCCTCTATTCTGCACCTCTTCTTTTCTACCTCCATATTTGTACACAATTTTACTAGACAGGCTTTGATAGCTGCTTTCTTCTCACTAGCAATTTATTTTGTCACTTGTTCCTTTGCTGCTCTATTTGTTCTGAGGTCCCCCCACTCATTAGCTATCTGTTCCTTATTTTCCCCTTTAATTTTAAATGGTTCTTCTGTCCCTGCCCACAGTCTTGTTTCTGTCCAGCCCACATTCCCAGGAACTACTGACAAAGTAGCCCATTCACACCGTCCTGGTGTGTACTCTCATCACTCCTCAAGGCAGCCGGCAGCAGCGTTCTGAGAATGGAAGCTGCAAAATGGTTAGTTAGGCAAAATGGTTTGTTAAAGCAATCCATCAACACCAAATATCAGTCTAGTCCGCAACACATCCACATCAAATGATGAAAATTTAAATAAATATCAGATGTACTCATGAGAGGGCACTAACCTATGAGAGTGAACAACACATAAAATAAATAGGAAATAAACCCTGTGGTATAAAATCATTGTTGATTCAACATCAAGATCTAAATAAATACCAGATGAATCAGAGCCAATACACCTAAATGGACAACATTTACAGTGATCACACATACTGAGCCCAAGCCATTGTCTAAGTAGTGTAGGGAAATTTGTTCCTCGCACATGAGGCGCGTTAAACCTTGGAAAGTGCACTCTTCAGAGTAAGATAATTAGCCTTTACTGTGTTTCCCCCTATACCTGTGATGTTAATATCCTTCCCTGTTGTTGGCAAGGGCAAGTCATTTATTGAGGCTATACAAAAAGCTGGAGAAACTCAGCGGGTGCAGCAGCATCTAAGGAGCGAAGGAGATAGGCGACGTTTCGGGTCGAGACCCTTCTTCAGACATTTATTGATACTGATACCCGTGTCTACTAATGTGTGGCATTGCTGGGCCCCTAATAAAGTTCTTATGTACATCTGTAGGTGACCAACACTTTTTTCCAATTAACATATTCAATTGTCTTAGACCTTTTAATGTTAAACTGATTACTGCTCTCTCTGAACATTGGAAGAGGTATTCTGAAGAATGGTTCTTGTTTTTAATTAATGGCAGCTACTTCCATATAGAAACATAGAAATTAGGTGCAGGAGTAGGCCATTCGGCCCTTCGAGCCTGCACCGCCATTCAATATGATCATGGCTGATCATCGAACTCAGTATCCCGTACCTGCCTTCTCTCCATACCCTCTGATACCCTTAGCCACAAGGGCCACATCTAACTCCCTCTTAAATATAGCCAATGAACTGGCCTCAACTACCCTCTGTGGCAGAGAGTTCCAGAGGCCCACCACTCTCTGTGTGAAAAAAGTCCTTCTCATCTCGGTCCTAAAGGATTTCCCCCTTATCCTTAAGCTGTGACCCCTCGTCCTGGACCTCCCCAACATCGGGAACAATCTTCCTGCATCTAGCCTGTCCAACCCCTTAAGAATTTTGTAAGTTTCTATAAGATCCCCTCTCAATCTCCTAAATTCTAGAGAGTATAAACCAAGTCTATGCAGTCTTTGTTCATAAGACAGTCCTAACATCCCAGGAATCAGTCTGGTGAACCGTTCTGCTCACCCTCTATGGCAATAATATCCTTCCTCAGATTTGGAGACCAGAACTGTACGCAATACTCCAGGTGTGGTCTCACCAAGACCCTATACAACTGAAGTAGAACCTCCCTGCTCCTATACTCAAATCCTTTTGCTATGAAAGCTAACATACCATTCGCTTTCTTCACTGCCTGCTGTACCTGCATGCAGAAAGACCGAAAGGTCTTTCGTTCAGACCGAAAGGTCTGAATGACAAATAAAGAATCTAATCTAATCTAAAAAAAAGCCTACTTTCAATGACTGGTGTACCATGACACCCAGGTCGCGCTGCATCTCCCCTTTTCCTAATCGGCCTCCATTTAGATAATAGTCTGTTTTCCTATTTTTGCCACCAAAGTGGATAACCTCACATTTATCCACATTATACTGCATCTGCCAAACATTTTCCCACTCACCCAGCCTATCCAAGTCACCTTGCAGTTTCCTAGCATCCTCCTCATAGCTAACACTGCCCCCCATCTTAGTGTCATCCGCAAACTTGGAGATATTGCCTTCAATTCCCTCATCCAGATCATTAATGTATATTGTAAATAGCTGGGGTCCCAGCACTGAGCCTTGCGGTACCCCACTAGTCACTGCCTGCCATTGTGAAAACGACCCGTTTACTCCTACTCTTTGCTTCCTGTTTGCCAGCCAGTTCTCTATCCACATCAATACTGAACCCCCAATGCCGTATGCTTTAAGTTTATATACTAATCTCTTATGTGGGACCTTGTCAAAAGCCTTCTGGAAGTCCAGATACACCACATCCACTGGTTCTCCCCTATCCACGCTACTAGTTACATCCTCGAAAAATTCCACAAGCCAATTCCACAAAATTCCAATAATTCAATGTTCAATTTCATATAATGTTTTAACCTGTGAATAATTCCTATCAATCCCTGGTGTTTGGATTATGATGTACAATTACTCTTTTTAACCATTTGTGCATTTGACTCATTTACTGACAATAGTATGCTAACTCTTTTCATTTTATGTTGCAGCTGTTTACTGTGACTATTATAATGACGACAATGAATGTAGCTGGCACTACAAGCCATGTGGGACATTGACAGCTAAAACATGTTCGAATCATACAATTAAAAAAAAGCTCTCTGCAGTTATTGAAGGTGGGTTTATTTCACAACTTTACCATAACTTGGTTCTGCTGTTGGATTTTTTTATGATGTATGTTTATGTTGATTTTAAAGGGGTGAGAAGTGCTTTTTTGTTTAGTTTAGTTTAGAGATACATAGAAAATAGGTGCAGGAGGAGGCCATTCGGCTCTTCGAGTCTGCACCGTAGATACAACGTGGAAAAAAGGCCATTCAGCACCCATACACTGGTTCTATCCTACACACTAGGGACAATTTACAGAAACCAATTTGCATGTCTTTGGAATGTGGGTGGAAACCAGAGAAAACCCATGCAGTCACAGGAAGAACGTACAAACTCTGTACAGACAGCACTCATAAGATCAAACCTGGATTGTAAGGCAGCCTCTCTGCTTATGCGCCACTGTGCTGTGTTTTATTTACTGCTAATATTTGAGAGCAGAGTTACACAAACAAAGAGCCAAGATTCGATATTTTGTTAAGCATTTGCACATGTTCAGATCAGCATGAAGAGGAGATGGAGAACAACATTGATTTCAATCTATGTGCATTTGTATATTGTAAGATTATTCATGGTTTTTACTCATGATTTATGTTGTTTCATTCATGTCTGGAAATGTTGGTGAAGCTGAGTATTTGTAATTTCCTGATGCATATTTAAGTTAATGTGGAAAATAGACCGACATGTAAACCAGAATGGTGTAGGGGAGACAGGCGTCTATTTTTCCTGAAGCAGGTAAACGTTAGTAAAGGGTGGCAGAGTGGCACAGTAGTAGAGTTGCTGCCTTACAGCATCGGAGACCCGGGTTTGTTCCTGACTACGGGTGCTGTCTGTACAGAGTTTGTACGTTCTCCCTGTGACGTTCTCCCCATGGGTTTCCTTCGCTTGTTCCGGTTCCACCCACACTCCAAAGACATACAGGTTTGTAGTTTACAAAAAGCTGGAGAAACGCAGCGGGTGCAGCAGCATCTAAGGTGCGAAGGAGATAGGCAACGTTTTGGGCCGAAACCCTTCTTCAGACTGATGGGAGGTAGTGGGTGGGGGCGGGGAGAAGAAAGGAAAAAGGAGGAGGAGGAGCCCGAGGGCTGAGGGAGAGGTGGGAAGGGGAGGAGACAGCAAGGGTTAACAGAATTGAGAAAATTCAATGTTCAAGCCAAGAGGATGCAGACTCCCCAAGCGGAATATGAGGTGCTGTTCCTCCAATTTGCGGTGTTGCTCACTTTGGCCGTGGAGGAGGCCCAGGACCGAGAGGTCGGATACGGAATGGGAGGGGGAGTTGAAGTGCTGAGCCACCGGGAGGTCGGGTTGGTTATTGCAGATAGATGAGGTTGGAGGAGGTGCAGTAGATGAGGTTGGAGGAGGTGCAGGTGAACCTACTGCATCCGCTGCTCTAGATGCCAGCTGATCTATATCGGTGAGACCAAGCGGAGGCTTGGCGATCATTTCGCCGAACACCTCCGCTCGGTCCGCAATAACCAACCGGTCCGGACCTCTCGGTGGCTCAGCACTTCAACTCCCCTTCCCATTCCGTATCTGACCTCTCGGTCCTGGGCCTCCTCCACGGCCAGAGTGAGCAACACCGCAAATTGGAGGAACAGCACCTCATATTCCGCTTGGGGAGTCTGCATCCTCTTGGCTTGAACATTGAATTTTCTCAATTCTGTTAACCCTTGCTGTCTCCTCCCCTTGCCACCTCTCCCTCAGCCCTTGGGCTCCTCCTCCTCCTTTTTCCTTTCTTCTCCCAGCCCCCCCCCCCCACCTCCCATCAGTCTGAAGAAGGGTTTCGGCCCAAAACGTTGCCTATCTCCTTCGCTCCTTAGATGCTGCTGCACCCGCTGAGTTTCCCCAGCTTTTTGTGTACCCTCGATTTTCCAGCATCTGCAGTTCCTTCTTTAACAGGTTTATAGTTTAATAGGCTTCGGTAAAATTGTAAATTGTTCCCAGTCTGTAGGATAATGCTAGTGTTTAAGAAGGAACTGCAGATGCTGGAAAATCGAAGGTAGACAAAAATGCTGGAGAAACTCAGTGGTGAAACTCATCTGCTGAGTTTCTCCAGCAGGATAGTGCTAGTGTATGGATTGATCGCTGGTCGGAGTAGACTCGTTGGGCTGAAGAGCCTGTTTCCATGCGGTATCTCAGAAGTCTCAAGTCTAAAACAAAATCCATGAAAGAATGATTGGGACAGAATTATTGTTAACCACTCAGAAGTCAGAATAAATCTAAAAATCTGCTCATCTGATCCCTAATTAGTAATTGGGTATCATCATTGGATATCTTTTGGCCACTATCCTGAAGACACAAAGTTCTACAAGTTTCTTAGTTCTTTGGCTGAAAAATCTGCTCTTTGAGCTTCCATCCAGTCAACCTGGCATATCCAGTGGGCTATTTGGAGTCAATTAGTAAAAAACAGTGTGAGACAAATAGATAAAGTATAAGTAATTTAATTTTGATTTTCTAAGCTACCTGCTTGAACCACTGCAATCTTGCTGATGAAGCTACTGTTGCAGTGCTGTTAAATAATGACTTCCAAGATTTAGATCAAGTGATAATGTACTAACATCACAAGTTAGATTGTTATGTAACTAGGAGGAAACCTACAGATGGTGGCGTTCCCATTGACTTCTGACTTTATTCTTCTTCAATGTAAATCTTGTAGTTTTGAGTGATTCTGTCAGAATAACCTAGACAGCAAAGGACAATGCAATGTATTGATGATACAAGCTACCGCCACTCTGTCAGTGGGGGAGGGAATGCCTGTGCCATTGAAACAGGCTGCATTGTTCGGGATATTTTTGGAGTTGGTGGAAAAGCCTGGGATTCAGTATATGAGTCGATGGCCACAGGATACCTAGCGTCTGTTGCGCATTTGTGACTGGTCCAGTTGAGTTTCAGGTTTCACCCCGAGAAAGCACTTCAGGAAGCGACCTGGAGTTCAGACCCCAGTCACTATTTACATGTTCAGTGTCACCCCCAGGTCTATCACATCAGTCGGCTCCGGTTTTTCCTTCTTTTCCTCTTTCTCATCATGCTTATCAGACTCTTGAACAGATCTCTCATAAAATAACAATGTTTTCCTCCTTACACCCTTACACTCGTTTCCCTGTGTATTCTCTGTAGCAGCATAACTGTTTAGTTTCTCTCTATTTACACAACCTGTTGTAATTATGTAAAGAACGGTCGGCCTGGATTGAATGCTAAGCAACGTTTTTCACTGTACACATGACAGTAATAAACCAATATCAGAATGTTGAAGATGTGTCAGCTCAGCCACTAAATTATGTGATGAAACCATGAACTAATGTATTGATAATATGATAATCAATGTTAATCCCTCATCCTAATTTTACATTTTTTCTATTGATTAGGCTGCTATCCAAAGTGCCCAGAGACGGCTCCTTATTTGGATGAAAATATCATGAAATGTGTTAGTCTTCATCAGTGCACCTGTCTTTACAATGGGCAAATATATCATGCAAATGAAAACATAATTGGCTGTGGAAACTGGTAAAGTGCTTTAACAGTTTATAATCTGTAATTAAAGTATTTATGTTTGTTTGGAAGTTCTTCTTCTTATTGAGTTCACACACAAGATTAGAAGTTGTTTGGCCAGAGCTGTACACACTTCTCGGCATCTGCATACAATGGTGTCTGCTTTGCGCTTCTTGCGCTTCTTGTGCTTCTTGTGCGTGGTGGTGGAAAGATTGGTGAAAACAGGGCCGCGACGTGAACGCTCTTTCCTTGACCCCTGTTGGGAAGTTAAAAAGGGATCAAATGTATAACATAGTAACGAAGCAGAAATTAAGGTAATTGCATTTTTTTATTCCATAGTCTGGTTAGAATATGAAACATGCTATCACAGGGTGGAGTTGCTAAATTAATACATGATGGTGAAAATAATGGATGACATGTTACTAGTTTATATTAAGACAACAGGGAAAAGAAGATAAGAAGAAAATATGCCTGAATACCTCACTTCTGTGCAGCAAGCAATGTAATATAGTATTAAAGCTGCACATTCACTTTTTATTGTTAGACTTAACCCAAAACCTATTTCAAAATTGAGAAGTATTTTTCTCTAAATTGGCATTTATTGAGATGATTGGAAGCAACTTCATATAACATATAACCATATAACCATATAACAATAACAGCACGGAAACAGGCCTTCTCAGCCCTTCCAGTCCGTGCCGACCATTTATTTTCCCCTAGTCCCATCTACCTGCACTCAGACCATACCCCTCCATTCCCTTCCCGTCCATATATCTATCCACTTTACTTTTAAATGTTAAAATCGATCCTGCCTCCACCACTTCTGCTGGAAGATCATTCACACAGCCACCACTCTCCGAGTAAAGAAGTTCCCCCTCATGTTACCCCTAAACTTCTGTCCCTTAATTCTCATGTCATGCCATCTTGTTTGAATCTTCCCTACCCTCAATGGGAAAAGCTTATCCACGTCAACTCTGTCTATCCCTTTCATCATTTTAAAGACCTCAATCAAGTCCCCCCTTAACCTTCTGCGCTCCAAAGAATAAAGACCTAACTTGTTCAACCTTTCTCTGTAACTTAGTTGCTGGAACCCAGGCAACATTCTAGTAAATCTCCTCTGTACTCTCTCTATTTTGTTGACATCCTTCCTATAATTAGGCGACTAAAATTGTACACCATACTCCAGAATTGGTCTCACCAATGCCTTGTACAATTTTAACATTACTTCCCTACTCCTATATTCAATGCTTTGATTTATAAAGGCCAGCACACCAAAAGCTTTCTTTACCTCCCTATCTACATGCGATTCCACCTTCAGGGAACTATGCACAGTTATTCTTAGATCCCTCTGTTCCACAGCATTCCTCAATTCCCTTCCATTTACCATGTACATCCTATTTTGATTTGTCCTGCCAAGATGTAGCACCTCACACTTATCAGCATTAAACTCCATCTGCCATCTTACAGCCCACTCTTCCAAATGTCCCAAATCTCTCTGTAGACTTTGAAAATCTACTTCATTATCCACAGCACCACCTATCTTAGTATCATCTGCATACTTACTTATCCAATTTTCCACCCCATCATCTAGATCATTGATGGACATGACAAACAACAGTGGACCCAACACAGATCCCTGAGGCACCCCACTGGTCACCGGCTTCCAACCTGACAAACAGCCATCCACCATTACTCTCTGGCATCTCCCATTCAGCCACTGTTGAATCCATCTTGCTACTCCACCATTAACACCCAAAGATTGAACCTTCTTAGCCAACCTTCCATGGGGAACCTTGTCAAAGGCCTTACTGAAATCCATATAGACAACATCCACTGCTTTACCCTCATCAATTTCCCTTGTAACCTCTTCAAAAAATTCAAGAAGGTTTGTCAAACATGACCTTCCAGGCACAAATCCATGTTGACTGTTCCTGATCAGACCCTGTTTATCCAGATGCTTATTTATATTATCTCTAAGTATCCTTTCCATTAATTTTCCCACCACTGACGTCAAACTAACAGGTCTATAATTGCTAGGTTTATTCTTTGAACCCTTTTTAAACAATGGAACAACATGCGCAGTACGCCAATCCTCCGGCACTATTCCCGTTTCTAATGGCATTTGAAATAATTCTGTCATAGCCCCTGCTATTTCTACACTAACTTCCCTCAATGTCCTAGGGAATATCCTGTCAGGACCTGGAGACTTATCCACTTTTATATTTTTTAAAAGTGTCAGTACTTCCTCCTCTTTGAATCTCATAGTTTCCATAGCTACTCTACTTTTTTTCCATTACCTCACAGAGTTCAATATCCTGCTCCTTGGTGAATACCGAAGAAAAGAAATGCTTTCATGATTGCACATTGTGCCTCTTATAGTTCATTTACAGAATATATTTTCATGAACAACTATTTTAAAGAATGAATGGTTAAAATGAGTGGAGCAATGATTACTGTGATAGCTAATGTAATTATCTGAACTATTCCCTTTCTTTTGACTGCACAATAGCTAAAATGTTCCACACCATCAGAACTATTCGGTACTTTATAAAATTATAATACCATATAATACTGTTAAACACATGAATAGAGCTTTAACCTCAGTATCCTATTTGAAATCATGCATCATTATATTGACACTACAAATTGCATATAAAATATAGAAAGTATTTGTAAAACTATCCTTTAGTGATAGTATATCAGTAGCTTCTTTTACTCCGTGCTTACTTTCTTTTCTCTTTTTTAAAACTTTGAAATTAATGAAAGAAAACCTGCCAAGTTCTAAAATAGGAACAATATTGCCAAGCACAATTTGTACCCCTCAGGGGATATTGTAATGACAATTTCATTCTAAACAATTACTCGAGATATGAACTGAATATGATTTACTGTTTTATAGTGGTTTGATTGTGTTTTTAATAAGTAAACAAAATAACCAAAAGTAATATGGCCTTCTGAGAATATTCTGAAATATTTCATAATTATGATTGGTAAAAATAATGATTGTATAAAAGGAGAAATTAAAAATCCAACCCCATTCTTAGCAACCTCATCCATCAGTCCAAGTGCATGCACAATTGCCAATATTAAGTTTAAGAGTGTCCTCAAATATTTTGCATCTTGCATTGTCCACAATGCAAATGAAAATGGTGCAGAATAAATTAAAACTATGCATAATAATAATAATAATATATTTTATTTTCATTACACATAAGTGCAACGAGATTTGGTTTGCAACTCCATCCGATGTCATAACTTAAAAAACTAATAAAATTTAGGTTTAGATACCCCGAGAACAAGGTTTGTGAAAAGAACATTAGAACAGTAAAACAGTCAAAACCAAAACTGACTAAAATGCATATGGAGATTATGGCGTATTCCCCATTCTGCGACCTCCTGAAGGCAATAATCAGCTCCTTGGTCTTGGAGGTGTTTAGTGACAAGTTGTTCCATGAGCACCAGTCTGACAGGTTCTGCACCTCCGCTCTGTAGTTTGTTTCGTCACCGTTGGTGATCAGCCCGATCACCGTTGTGTCGTCTGCAAATTTGACAATGGTGTTGGTGTTGAATACAGGAACACAGTCGTGAGTGAAGAGGGAGTAGAGCATGGGGCTCAGTACACAGCCCTGTGGTGTGCCGGTGCTCAGGGTGATAGTTGAGGACAGGTGCGGCCCCAGTCTCACTGCCTGCAGTCGCTCCGTCAGAAAATTCAGGATCCAACCCATATCCTTTGTGTTGGAAAAATGTACTCTTTAAAGGATGGTTTCAGTGTCCTCTGAAAAGTAAATGTTTTGGATCAGAAAATGTCAATGACTGCTGGACACAGTTCATAAATTATAGGATCAGAATTAGGCCACTCAGCCCATCAAATCTACTCTGACAATCAATCACAGCTGATCTATCTTTCCCTTTCAAGCCCATTCTCCTGCCCTCTCCCCAAAACCCCAAACACCCAGTTGGATAAGTGGACAACATTCTTGGCTTCTCTCACCAGCGAGTTAAGAACAGTTGGTAATATACTGTAACCCCTCTCCACTTCGCTGTTGAACAAATATATCAACGTATATTGTGTAAAGATAACTGTCAATGATATGGGGACTCTATCGAGGATGGGGGAATGTTTTGTACTGATTCCCTAAGAATAAATAATCTAACCATTTAATATTTTACAGTGAATGCACTGATGGAAGAGTCGTATGTGGTGAGCAAATTTTATTTTTCAATAAGACACTTAACTGCATAAATCATGATGGAAACGTATGAATGTTTGCAGCATGCGGTAACTCATTTTATAGATCAGCTTCATCATGTAGAATTGTTCTTAATGCTAAGCAAGGATGATAGATGTCAGGGAATAAACACTTAATTTTCTTAATTTTATTTAATTTTCTGTGATTAAAAAATGGAGGATAAGCAGATATAAAGCAGATGCAATTTCTCTCAGAGAAATATGGTGTTGGGAACACAGAAACATAGAAATATAAGAATAGGTGTTGACATTCAGCCGATTGATCCTATTTCATATATTCAATGCCATAATGGCTGACGCTGAGTCTCAATACCACATTTCCCCTCTCTCCCCCTGCCCATTGATACCTTTTGAAGCTGGAAATCCATCCATGTCTCTCTTAAATTTATTTAGTGAATTGGCCTCTGCTCTGTTGCGTGACGAAGGATTACACTGCGAGTTTCTCCCTGACTTTGTCTTAAATTTCTTATCCTGTAATCTGAAAACATGAATCCCGGGTTCTAGATTAGGTGAAGAACAATGAATGCAAATGCTCAGTTGAGTAAATATGAGAATGAACAAATACATG
Organism: Raja brachyura; assembly: GCA_963514005.1. Next base: position 31,903,247 of record OY740799.1, read on the forward strand.
TTTTTGCTGTTCACTTCAACTAAAATATTATATGTACATTACTAATTTTCATATTTTGCTTGCATATGAATGAAGATTTAGATGAAAGTATATCATATTATCATATCAACTAATATTTGTCTGTCTCTCAACATATATCAATGAATCCTTATCTATCAACCCCTACAGCACCTACAACTACACCTTCTACCACGACAGGTGTGTAATGCATATCTGGGTGTTATAATAATTCAAGACTTTAATTAAGTAGGCTTATGCATATAAGAAAGGCACTCCTGTGTTAGACAGTGGTAACATGTGTTCAACATCACTGCTCCCCACTGTTATACAGATAGAACCTGCCAGAACAGAGTACAGCCTTCCAGTACTGTATACAGAATATATAATTGTGTCATATAATTGTCTTTAACTACTGTACCTCAATAGTATACAATGGCAAATGTTTGTTCACATTACTGCTGTAATCTAGGGCTATAAAGCGATCGGTCTGTGTCCACGAGAACGGCATGGCTGTGCCAAGACCTTGATATGAGCTGGATTTGACAAAACATGCAGCTCTACTAAACTGTGTCATCGTGCCAGCCACAGAATAAGAGAATATTATCTATTGCAAATTGGTAGTTTTGTATCCCTGGTGAAATGCAGCCTGGCTAAAGCTGAATCAATGTATTCATAACCTATTTTGTGAGTGTCATTTTCTTACAGAAAAATAATGCAGGTCTAAAGATAAATATAATAAATTTAAGTTCGGTTGTTATCTTTCACGCTAAAATTTAGCATTAACAACAGAACACTGTTCTATTCTTCAAACCAAGGAACTGCAGATGCCGGTTTACAAAAACAGATACGAAATGCTGGAGTAACTCAGTGGGTCAGGCAGCATTTCTGGAGAACATGGATAGGAGTTGGAAGCCTTCTACAAGAGGAGAACTTCCATGTAGCCTGTCCATGTTCTCCAGAGACACTGCCTGACCCGCAATATTACTCCAGCACTTTGTGTCCTTTTTATACTGTTCATTTCTTGATCGGATCAGCAAATATTTCACTTCACCACATGTTTAACATTAGTTTCGAAACTTAACTAGTTAAACTACAGTAAAGTTAATTGTGTGGGAACTTTCAATATTCCTGTTAATCTCAAAAAATGTACTTATATTCTTGAGAGCAAGTGCCATACCTATTTTATAACCATTCCTTAAATATATTTGATGCACAAAGTAAAATGTTTGCTGCTGACTTCATTACTTTTTTTTTAGAAAGTACAACTGCGACAAGTCCAAAGACATCTCCGACGACGACATTATCAACGTCAACAACGACAACATTTAAGCCCACAACATCCCCTATAAGTACTTCAACTACATCACTAACAACATCTCCGACCACAACATCAACAACATCTCCGACCACAACAACAACATCACCAACATCATCACCAACTACAACACTGACAACCACAACATCTCCAACAACCTCTCCAACATCAACAACCACAACATCGCCAACTTCAACCTTGACAACCGCAACATCAGTAACATCTCCAACCACAACAAGAACACCAACAACATTTTCACCATCTTCAACCTCATCCACAACAAGTAAGTGCGGGCAGGAATGTGAATGGGCATTGGGAAGGAAGCACAGAGAATGACATGGGTCCTTGGCAACAGCAGAATTTATATTTATATTTATTTTCTATGCTTTGAATTTTCATCCTCAAATAACTTTGTACATCTACTTTAATGATTCAATCATAAGAATGAACACATCATCTGGGCTAATATGTTTGTGCTATAGTGAGGATACATGATATTTCAGATGTGATCTGAAATTAATTGAAAGCCTGACAGGGGAGTGGGGTGTGGGGGGGTAGGGGGGGGGGGGGGGTTATGTGTGGAGAAATATTGCAAAGAAAATAAAAATTATCTTTGTTTCATTTTCAAATGACATTTAACAGAAAATCTGGCCACTTACTATACAACTATTTGTTGATCCCTGATATGTGCATACAATGGTTGCATTACAATACGTCCTTCATTAAACTTAATACTTTTTCCTTTTACTTTGCAGCAACTCCTTGTGCAGGTTATTGGTCATCCTGGTACAATAGACACCAGCCCAATGTGACAAGCAGAGGTGATCATGAATCACCGGAGGGTCTCTGTAATCCCAGTGATTCACCTAATGACATTCAGTGTCAAGCCATTAAATACCCCAACAAACCAATCTCTGAAACAAGTCACAATGTGACCTGTGACTTGCCGGAAGGACTTGAATGCACCCCATCATCCAATGATTTATTGTGCCCTGACTACAGAATTAGAGTATGTTGTGTATTGAGTACAACAATCACAACTCTGACAACTACCCCTACAACCACATCACCAACCATAACATCACCAACCACAACCACAACATCAACAACATCAACATCAACAACCACAACATCAACAACCACAACAACAGCCACAACATCACCAACCACAACATCAACAACCACTTCATCAACATCCACAGCATCACCAACCACAACAACATCTCCAACAACCTCTCCAACATCAACAACATCAACAACCACAACATCGCCAACTTCAACCTTGACAACCACAACATCAGTAACATCTCCAACCACAACTTCAACAATATCTCCAACCACAACAAGAACACCAACAACCTTTTCACCATCTTCAACCTCATCCACAACAAGTAAGTGCGGGCAGGAATGGGAATGGGCATTGGGAAGGAAGCACAGAGAGGACATGGGTCCTTGGCAACAGCAGAATTTATATTTACATTTATTTTCTATGCTTTGAACTTTCATCCTCAAAGAACTTTGTACATCTACTTTGAATATTCAATCATAAGAATGAATATATCATCTGGGCTAATACGTTTGTGCTATAGTGAGGATACATGATATTTCAGATGTGATCTGAAATTAATTGAAAGCCTGATAAGGGAGGGTGGGGGTGGTGGGGGGGGGGGGGGGGGGGGGGCTTATGTTTGAAGTGATATTGCAAAGAAAATAAGAATTATCTTTGTTTCATTTTCAAATGACGTTTAACAGAAAATCTGGCCACTTACTATACAACTATTTGTTGATCCCTGATATGTGCATACAATGGATGCATTACAATACGTCCTTCATTAAACTTAATACTTTTTCCTTTTACTTTGCAGCAACTCCTTGTGCAGGCTATTGGTCATCCTGGAACAATAGACACCAGCCCAATGTAACAAGCAGAGGCGATCATGAATCACCGGAGGGTCTATGTAATCCCAGTGATTCACCTAATGACATTCAGTGTCAAGCCATTAAATACCCCAACAAACCAATCTCTGAAACAATTCACAATGTGACCTGTGACTTGCCGGAAGGACTTGAATGCACCCCATCATCCAATGATTTATTGTGCCCTGACTACAGAATTAGAGTATGTTGTGTATTGAGTACAACAATCACAACTCTGACAACTACCCCTATAACCACATCACCAACCATAACATCACCAACCACAACCACAACACTAACAGCCACAACATCACCAACCACAACATCAACAACCACAACAACAGCCACAACTTCACCAACCACAACATCAACAACCACTTCATCAACATCCACAGCATCACCAACCACAACAACATCTCCAACAACTTCTCCAACATCAACAACATCAACAACCACAACATCGCCAACTTCAACCTTGACAACCACAACATCAGTAACATCTCCAACCACAACTTCAACAATATCTCCAACCACAACAAGAACACCAACAACCTTTTCACCATCTTCAACCTCATCCACAACAAGTAAGTGCGGGCAGGAATGTGAATGGGCATTGGGAAGGAAGCACAGAGAAGGACATGGGTCCTTGGCAACAGCAGAATTTATATTTATATTTATTTTCTATGCTTTGAATTTTCATCCTCAAATAACTTTGTACATCTACTTTGATGATTCAATCAGAAGAATGAACACATCATCTGGGCCAATATGTTTGTGCTATAGTGAGGATACATGATATTTCAGATGTGATCTGAAATTAATTGAAAGCCTTACAGGGGAGGGGGTTGTGGGGGGTGAGGGGGTGGGGGGGGGGGGGGGTTATGTGTGGAGAAATATTGCAAAGAAAATAAGAATTATCTTTGTTTCATTTTCAAATGACATTTAACAGAAAATCTGGCCACTTACTATACAACTATTTGTTGATCCCTGATATGTGCATACAATGGTTGCATTACAATACGTCCTTCATTAAACTTAATACTTTTTCCTTTTACTTTGCAGCAACTCCTTGTGCAGGTTATTGGTCATCCTGGAACAATAGACACCAGCCCAATGTGACAAGCAGAGGCGATCATGAATCACCGGAGGGTCTCTGTAATCCCAGTGATTCACCTAATGACATTCAGTGTCAAGCCATTAAATACCCCAACAAACCAATCTCTGAAACAAGTCACAATGTGACCTGTGACTTGCCGGAAGGACTTGAATGCACCCCATCATCCAATGATTTATTGTGCCCAGACTACAGAATTAGAGTATGTTGTGTATTGAGTACAACAATCACAACTCTGACAACTACCCCTACAACCACATCACCAACCATAACATCACCAACCACAACCACAACATCAACAACATCACCAACCACAACATCAACAACCACAACATCAACATCCACAGCATCATTAACCACAACAACATCTCCAACAACCTCTCCAACATCAACAACATCAACAACCACAACATCGCCAACTTCAACCTTGACAACCACAACATCAGTAACATCTCCAACCACAACTTCAACAATATCTCCAACCACAACAAGAACACCAACAACCTTTTCACCATCTTCAACCTCATCCACAACAAGTAAGTGCGGGCAGGAATGTGAATGGGCATTGGGAAGGAAGCACAGAGAAGGACATGGGTCCTTGGCAACTGCAGAATTGATATTTATATTCTATGTTTTGAATTTTCAATCTCAAATAACTTTGTACATCTACATTTATGATTCAATCATAAGAATGAACACATCATCTGGGCTAATATGTTTGTGCTATAGTGAGGATACATGATATTTCAGATGTGATCTGAAATTAATTGAAAGCCTGACAGGGGAGGGGGGTGTGGGGGGGAGGGGGGGTTATGTGTGTAGAAATATTGCAAAGAAAATAAGAATTATCTTTGTTTCATTTTCAAATGACATTTAACAGAAAATCTGGCCACTTACTATACAACTATTTGTTGATCCCTGATATGTGCATACAATGGTTGCATTACAATACGTCCTTCATTAAACTTAATACTTTTTCCTTTTACTTTGCAGCAACTCCTTGTGCAGGTTATTGGTCATCCTGGAACAATAGACACCAGCCCAATGTGACAAGCAGAGGCGATCATGAATCACCGGAGGGTCTCTGTAATCCCAGTGATTCACCTAATGACATTCAGTGTCAAGCCATTAAATACCCCAACAAACCAATCTCTGAAACAAGTCACAATGTGACCTGTGACTTGCCGGAAGGACTTGAATGCACCCCATCATCCAATGATTTATTGTGCCCAGACTACAGAATTAGAGTATGTTGTGTATTGAGTACAACAATCACAACTCTGACAACTACCCCTATAACCACATCACCAACCATAACATCACCAACCACAACCACAACACTAACAGCCACAACATCACCAACCACAACATCAACAACCACAACAACAGCCACAACTTCACCAACCACAACATCAACAACCACTTCATCAACATCCACAGCATCACCAACCACAACAACATCTCCAACAACCTCTCCAACATCAACAACATCAACAACCACAACATCGCCAACTTCAACCTTGACAACCACAACATCAGTAACATCTCCAACCACAACTTCAACAATATCTCCAACCACAACAAGAACACCAACAACCTTTTCACCATCTTCAACCTCATCCACAACAAGTAAGTGCGGGCAGGAATGTGAATGGGCATTGGGAAGGAAGCACAGAGAAAGACATGGGTCCTTGGCAACAGCAGAATTTATATTTATATTTATTTTCTATGCTTTGAATGTTCATCCTCAAATAACTTTGTACATCTACTTTGATGATTCAATCATAAGAATGAACACATCATCTGGGCCAATATGTTTGTGCTATAGTGAGGATACATGATATTTCAGATGTGATCTGAAATTAATTGAAAGCCTTACAGGGGAGGGGGGTGTGGGGGGGGTGGGGGGGGGGGGGGGTTATGTGTGGAGAAATATTGCAAAGAAAATAAGAATTATCTTTGTTTCATTTTCAAATGACATTTAACAGAAAATCTGGCCACTACTATACAACTATTTGTTGATCCCTGATATGTGCATAAAATGGTTGCATTACAATACGTCCTTCATTAAACTTAATACTTTTTCCTTTTACTTTGCAGCAACTCCTTGTGCAGGTTATTGGTCATCCTGGAACAATAGACACCAGCCCAATGTGACAAGCAGAGGCGATCATGAATCACCGGAGGGTCTCTGTAATCCCAGTGATTCACCTAATGACATTCAGTGTCAAGCCATTAAATACCCCAACAAACCAATCTCTGAAACAAGTCACAATGTGACCTGTGACTTGCCGGAAGGACTTGAATGCACCCCATCATCCAATGATTTATTGTGCCCAGACTACAGAATTAGAGTATGTTGTGTATTGAGTACAACAATCGCAACTCTGACAACTACCCCTACAACCACATCACCAACCACAACATCACCAACCACAACCACAACATCAACAACATCAACAGCCACAACATCACCAACCACAACATCAACAACCACAACATCAACATCCACAGCATCATTAACCACAACAACATCTCCAACAACCTCTCCAACATCAACAACATCAACAACCACAACATCGCCAACTTCAACCTTGACAACCACAACATCAGTAACATCTCCAACCACAACTTCAACAATATCTCCAACCACAACAAGAACACCAACAACCTTTTCACCATCTTCAACCTCATCCACAACAAGTAAGTGCGGGCAGGAATGTGAATGGGCATTGGGAAGGAAGCACAGAGAAGGACATGGGTCCTTGGCAACTGCAGAATTGATATTTATATTCTATGTTTTGAATTTTCAATCTCAAATAACTTTGTACATCTACATTTATGATTCAATCATAAGAATGAACACATCATCTGGGCTAATATGTTTGTGCTATAGTGAGGATACATGATATTTCAGATGTGATCTGAAATTAATTGAAAGCCTGACAGGGGAGGGGGGTGTGGGGGGGAGGGGGGGTTATGTGTGTAGAAATATTGCAAAGAAAATAAGAATTATCTTTGTTTCATTTTCAAATGACATTTAACAGAAAATCTGGCCACTTACTATACAACTATTTGTTGATCCCTGATATGTGCATACAATGGTTGCATTACAATACGTCCTTCATTAAACTTAATACTTTTTCCTTTTACTTTGCAGCAACTCCTTGTGCAGGTTATTGGTCATCCTGGAACAATAGACACCAGCCCAATGTGACAAGCAGAGGCGATCATGAATCACCGGAGGGTCTCTGTAATCCCAGTGATTCACCTAATGACATTCAGTGTCAAGCCATTAAATACCCCAACAAACCAATCTCTGATACAAGTCACAATGTGACCTGTGACTTGCCGGAAGGACTTGAATGCACCCCATCATCCAATGATTTATTGTGCCCAGACTACAGAATTAGAGTATGTTGTGTATTGAGTACAACAATCACAACTCTGACAACTACCCCTATAACCACATCACCAACCATAACATCACCAACCACAACCACAACACTAACAGCCACAACATCACCAACCACAACATCAACAACCACAACAACAGCCACAACTTCACCAACCACAACATCAACAACCACTTCATCAACATCCACAGCATCACCAACCACAACAACATCTCCAACAACCTCTCCAACATCAACAACATCAACAACCACAACATCGCCAACTTCAACCTTGACAACCACAACATCAGTAACATCTCCAACCACAACTTCAACAATATCTCCAACCACAACAAGAACACCAACAACCTTTTCACCATCTTCAACCTCATCCACAACAAGTAAGTGCGGGCAGGAATGTGAATGGTCATTGGGAAGGAAGCACAGAGAAGGACATGGGTCCTTGGCAACAGCAGAATTTATATTTATATTTATTTTCTATGCTTTGAATTTTCATCCTCAAATAACTTTGTACATCTACTTTGATGATTCAATCATAAGAATGAACACATCATCTGGGCCAATATGTTTGTGCTATAGTGAGGATACATGATATTTCAGATGTGATCTGAAATTAATTGAAAGCCTTACAGGGGAGGGGGGTGTGGGGGGGTGGGGGGGGGGGGGGGTTATGTGTGGAGAAATATTGCAAAGAAAATAAGAATTATCTTTGTTTCATTTTCAAATGACATTTAACAGAAAATCTGGCCACTTACTATACAACTATTTGTTGATCCCTGATATGTGCATACAATGGTTGCATTACAATACGTCCTTCATTAAACTTAATACTTTTTCCTTTTACTTTGCAGCAACTCCTTGTGCAGGTTATTGGTCATCCTGGAACAATAGACACCAGCCCAATGTGACAAGCAGAGGCGATCATGAATCACCGGAGGGTCTCTGTAATCCCAGTGATTCACCTAATGACATTCAGTGTCAAGCCATTAAATACCCCAACAAACCAATCTCTGAAACAAGTCACAATGTGACCTGTGACTTGCCGGAAGGACTTGAATGCACCCCATCATCCAATGATTTATTGTGCCCAGACTACAGAATTAGAGTATGTTGTGTATTGAGTACAACAATCACAACTCTGACAACTACCCCTACAACCACATCACCAACCATAACATCACCAACCACAACCACAACACTAACAGCCACAACATCACCAACCACAACATCAACAACCACAACAACAGCCACAACTTCACCAACCACAACATCAACAACCACTTCATCAACATCCACAGCATCACCAACCACAACAACATCTCCAACAACCTCTCCAACATCAACAACATCAACAACCACAACATCGCCAACTTCAACCTTGACAACCACAACATCAGTAACATCTCCAACCACAACTTCAACAATATCTCCAACCACAACAAGAACACCAACAACCTTTTCACCATCTTCAACCTCATCCACAACAAGTAAGTGCGGGCAGGAATGTGAATGGGCATTGGGAAGGAAGCAGAGAGAAGGACATGGGTCCTTGGCAACAGCAGAATTTATATTTATATTTATTTTCTATGCTTTGAATTTTCATCCTCAAATAACTTTGTACATCTACTTTGATGATTCAATCATAAGAATGAACACATCATCTGGGCCAATATGTTTGTGCTATAGTGAGGATACATGATATTTCAGATGTGATCTGAAATTAATTGAAAGCCTTACAGGGGAGGGGGGTGTGGGGGGGTGGGGGGGGGGGGGGTTATGTGTGGAGAAATATTGCAAAGAAAATAAGAATTATCTTTGTTTCATTTTCAAATGACATTTAACAGAAAATCTGGCCACTTACTATACAACTATTTGTTGATCCCTGATATGTGCATACAATGGTTGCATTACAATACGTCCTTCATTAAACTTAATACTTTTTCCTTTTACTTTGCAGCAACTCCTTGTGCAGGTTATTGGTCATCCTGGAACAATAGACACCAGCCCAATGTGACAAGCAGAGGCGATCATGAATCACCGGAGGGTCTCTGTAATCCCAGTGATTCACCTAATGACATTCAGTGTCAAGCCATTAAATACCCCAACAAACCAATCTCTGAAACAAGTCACAATGTGACCTGTGACTTGCCGGAAGGACTTGAATGCACCCCATCATCCAATGATTTATTGTGCCCAGACTACAGAATTAGAGTATGTTGTGTATTGAGTACAACAATCACAACTCTGACAACTACCCCTACAACCACATCACCAACCATAACATCACCAACCACAACCACAACACTAACAGCCACAACATCACCAACCACAACATCAACAACCACAACAACAGCCACAACTTCACCAACCACAACATCAACAACCACTTCATCAACATCCACAGCATCACCAACCACAACAACATCTCCAACAACCTCTCCAACATCAACAACATCAACAACCACAACATCGCCAACTTCAACCTTGACAACCACAACATCAGTAACATCTCCAACCACAACTTCAACAATATCTCCAACCACAACAAGAACACCAACAACCTTTTCACCATCTTCAACCTCATCCACAACAAGTAAGTGCGGGCAGGAATGTGAATGGGCATTGGGAAGGAAGCACAGAGAAGGACATGGGTCCTTGGCAACAGCAGAATTTATATTTATATTTATTTTCTATGCTTTGAATTTTCATCCTCAAATAACTTTGTACATCTACTTTGATGATTCAATCATAAGAATGAATACATCATCTGGGCCAATATGTTTGTGCTATAGTGAGGATACATGATATTTCAGATGTGATCTGAAATTAATTGAAAGCCTTACAGGGGAGGGGGGTGTGGGGGGGTGGGGGGGGGGGGGTTATGTGTGGAGAAATATTGCAAAGAAAATAAGAATTATCTTTGTTTCATTTTCAAATGACATTTAACAGAAAATCTGGCCACTTACTATACAACTATTTGTTGATCCCTGATATGTGCATACAATGGTTGCATTACAATACGTCCTTCATTAAACTTAATACTTTTTCCTTTTACTTTGCAGCAACTCCTTGTGCAGGTTATTGGTCATCCTGGAACAATAGACACCAGCCCAATGTGACAAGCAGAGGCGATCATGAATCACCGGAGGGTCTCTGTAATCCCAGTGATTCACCTAATGACATTCAGTGTCAAGCCATTAAATACCCCAACAAACCAATCTCTGAAACAAGTCACAATGTGACCTGTGACTTGCCGGAAGGACTTGAATGCACCCCATCATCCAATGATTTATTGTGCCCAGACTACAGAATTAGAGTATGTTGTGTATTGAGTACAACAATCACAACTCTGACAACTACCCCTACAACCACATCACCAACCACAACATCACCAACCACAACCACAACATCAACAACATCAACAGCCACAACATCACCAACCACAACATCAACAACATCAACAGCCACAACATCACCAACCACAACATCAACAACCACAACATCAACATCCACAGCATCATTAACCACAACAACATCTCCAACAACCTCTCCAACATCAACAACATCAACAACCACAACATCGCCAACTTCAACCTTGACAACCACAACATCAGTAACATCTCCAACCACAACTTCAACAATATCTCCAACCACAACAAGAACACCAACAAACTTTTCACCATCTTCAACCTCATCCACAACAAGTAAGTGCGGGCAGGAATGTGAATGGGCATTGGGAAGGAAGCACAGAGAAGGACATGGGTCCTTGGCAACTGCAGAATTGATATTTATATTCTATGTTTTGAATTTTCAATCTCAAATAACTTTGTACATCTACATTTATGATTCAATCATAAGAATGAACACATCATCTGGGCTAATATGTTTGTGCTATAGTGAGGATACATGATATTTCAGATGTGATCTGAAATTAATTGAAAGCCTGACAGGGGAGGGGGGTGTGGTGGGGTGGGGGGGGGGGGGTTATGTGTGGAGAAATATTGCAAAGAAAATAAGAATTATCTTTGTTTCATTTTCAAATGACATTTAACAGAAAATCTGGCCACTTACTATACAACTATTTGTTGATCCCTGATATGTGCATACAATGGTTGCATTACAATACGTCCTTCATTAAACTTAATACTTTTTCCTTTTACTTTGCAGCAACTCCTTGTGCAGGTTATTGGTCATCCTGGAACAATAGACACCAGCCCAATGTGACAAGCAGAGGCGATCATGAATCACCGGAGGGTCTCTGTAATCCCAGTGATTCACCTAATGACATTCAGTGTCAAGCCATTAAATACCCCAACAAACCAATCTCTGAAACAAGTCACAATGTGACCTGTGACTTGCCGGAAGGACTTGAATGCACCCCATCATCCAATGATTTATTGTGCCCAGACTACAGAATTAGAGTATGTTGTGTATTGAGTACAACAATCACAACTCTGACAACTACCCCTATAACCACATCACCAACCATAACATCACCAACCACAACTACAACACTAACAGCCACAACATCACCAACCACAACAACAGCCACAACTTCACCAACCACAACATCAACAACCACTTCATCAACATCCACAGCATCACCAACCACAACAACATCTCCAACAACCTCTCCAACATCAACAACATCAACAACCACAACATCGCCAACTTCAACCTTGACAACCACAACATCAGTAACATCTCCAACCACAACTTCAACAATATCTCCAACCACAACAAGAACACCAACAACCTTTTCACCATCTTCAACCTCATCCACAACAAGTAAGTGCGGGCAGGAATGTGAATGGGCATTGGGAAGGAAGCAGAGAGAAGGACATGGGTCCTTGGCAACAGCAGAATTTATATTTATATTTATTTTCTATGCTTTGAATTTTCATCCTCAAATACCTTGTACATCTACTTTGATGATTCAATCATAAGAATGAACACATCATCTGGGCCAATATGTTTGTGCTATAGTGAGGATACATTATATTTCAGATGTGATCTGAAATTAATTGAAAGCCTTACAGGGGAGGGGGGTGTGGGGGGGTGGGGGGGGGGGTGTTATGTGTGGAGAAATATTGCAAAGAAAATAAGAATTATCTTTGTTTCATTTTCAAATGACATTTAACAGAAAATCTGGCCACTTACTATACAACTATTTGTTGATCCCTGATATGTGCATACAATGGTTGCATTACAATACGTCCTTCATTAAACTTAATACTTTTTCCTTTTACTTTGCAGCAACTCCTTGTGCAGGTTATTGGTCATCCTGGAACAATAGACACCAGCCCAATGTGACAAGCAGAGGCGATCATGAATCACCGGAGGGTCTCTGTAATCCCAGTGATTCACCTAATGACATTCAGTGTCAAGCCATTAAATACCCCAACAAACCAATCTCTGAAACAAGTCACAATGTGACCTGTGACTTGCCGGAAGGACTTGAATGCACCCCATCATCCAATGATTTATTGTGCCCAGACTACAGAATTAGAGTATGTTGTGTATTGAGTACAACAATCACAACTCTGACAACTACCCCTACAACCACATCACCAACCATAACATCACCAACCACAACCACAACACTAACAGCCACAACATCACCAACCACAACATCAACAACCACAACAACAGCCACAACTTCACCAACCACAACATCAACAACCACTTCATCAACATCCACAGCATCACCAACCACAACAACATCTCCAACAACCTCTCCAACATCAACAACATCAACAACCACAACATCGCCAACTTCAACCTTGACAACCACAACATCAGTAACATCTCCAACCACAACTTCAACAATATCTCCAACCACAACAAGAACACCAACAACCTTTTCACCATCTTCAACCTCATCCACAACAAGTAAGTGCGGGCAGGAATGTGAATGGGCATTGGGAAGGAAGCAGAGAGAAGGACATGGGTCCTTGGCAACAGCAGAATTTATATTTATATTTATTTTCTATGCTTTGAATTTTCATCCTCAAATACCTTGTACATCTACTTTGATGATTCAATCATAAGAATGAACACATCATCTGGGCCAATATGTTTGTGCTATAGTGAGGATACATGATATTTCAGATGTGATCTGAAATTAATTGAAAGCCTTACAGGGGAGGGGGGTGTGGGGGGGTGGGGGGGGGGGGGTTATGTGTGGAGAAATATTGCAAAGAAAATAAGAATTATCTTTGTTTCATTTTCAAATGACATTTAACAGAAAATCTGGCCACTTACTATACAACTATTTGTTGATCCCTGATATGTGCATACAATGGTTGCATTACAATACGTCCTTCATTAAACTTAATACTTTTTCCTTTTACTTTGCAGCAACTCCTTGTGCAGGTTATTGGTCATCCTGGAACAATAGACACCAGCCCAATGTGACAAGCAGAGGCGATCATGAATCACCGGAGGGTCTCTGTAATCCCAGTGATTCACCTAATGACATTCAGTGTCAAGCCATTAAATACCCCAACAAACCAATCTCTGAAACAAGTCACAATGTGACCTGTGACTTGCCGGAAGGACTTGAATGCACCCCATCATCCAATGATTTATTGTGCCCAGACTACAGAATTAGAGTATGTTGTGTATTGAGTACAACAATCACAACTCTGACAACTACCCCTACAACCACATCACCAACCACAACATCACCAACCACAACCACAACATCAACAACATCAACAGCCACAACATCACCAACCACAACATCAACAACATCAACAGCCACAACATCACCAACCACAACATCAACAACCACAACATCAACATCCACAGCATCATTAACCACAACAACATCTCCAACAACCTCTCCAACATCAACAACATCAACAACCACAACATCGCCAACTTCAACCTTGACAACCACAACATCAGTAACATCTCCAACCACAACTTCAACAATATCTCCAACCACAACAAGAACACCAACAAACTTTTCACCATCTTCAACCTCATCCACAACAAGTAAGTGCGGGCAGGAATGTGAATGGGCATTGGGAAGGAAGCACAGAGAAGGACATGGGTCCTTGGCAACTGCAGAATTGATATTTATATTCTATGTTTTGAATTTTCAATCTCAAATAACTTTGTACATCTACATTTATGATTCAATCATAAGAATGAACACATCATCTGGGCTAATATGTTTGTGCTATAGTGAGGATACATGATATTTCAGATGTGATCTGAAATTAATTGAAAGCCTGACAGGGGAGGGGGGTGTGGTGGGGTGGGGGGGGGGGGGTTATGTGTGGAGAAATATTGCAAAGAAAATAAGAATTATCTTTGTTTCATTTTCAAATGACATTTAACAGAAAATCTGGCCACTTACTATACAACTATTTGTTGATCCCTGATATGTGCATACAATGGTTGCATTACAATACGTCCTTCATTAAACTTAATACTTTTTCCTTTTACTTTGCAGCAACTCCTTGTGCAGGTTATTGGTCATCCTGGAACAATAGACACCAGCCCAATGTGACAAGCAGAGGCGATCATGAATCACCGGAGGGTCTCTGTAATCCCAGTGATTCACCTAATGACATTCAGTGTCAAGCCATTAAATACCCCAACAAACCAATCTCTGAAACAAGTCACAATGTGACCTGTGACTTGCCGGAAGGACTTGAATGCACCCCATCATCCAATGATTTATTGTGCCCAGACTACAGAATTAGAGTATGTTGTGTATTGAGTACAACAATCACAACTCTGACAACTACCCCTATAACCACATCACCAACCATAACATCACCAACCACAACTACAACACTAACAGCCACAACATCACCAACCACAACAACAGCCACAACTTCACCAACCACAACATCAACAACCACTTCATCAACATCCACAGCATCACCAACCACAACAACATCTCCAACAACCTCTCCAACATCAACAACATCAACAACCACAACATCGCCAACTTCAACCTTGACAACCACAACATCAGTAACATCTCCAACCACAACTTCAACAATATCTCCAACCACAACAAGAACACCAACAACCTTTTCACCATCTTCAACCTCATCCACAACAAGTAAGTGCGGGCAGGAATGTGAATGGGCATTGGGAAGGAAGCAGAGAGAAGGACATGGGTCCTTGGCAACAGCAGAATTTATATTTATATTTATTTTCTATGCTTTGAATTTTCATCCTCAAATACCTTGTACATCTACTTTGATGATTCAATCATAAGAATGAACACATCATCTGGGCCAATATGTTTGTGCTATAGTGAGGATACATTATATTTCAGATGTGATCTGAAATTAATTGAAAGCCTTACAGGGGAGGGGGGTGTGGGGGGGTGGGGGGGGGGGTGTTATGTGTGGAGAAATATTGCAAAGAAAATAAGAATTATCTTTGTTTCATTTTCAAATGACATTTAACAGAAAATCTGGCCACTTACTATACAACTATTTGTTGATCCCTGATATGTGCATACAATGGTTGCATTACAATACGTCCTTCATTAAACTTAATACTTTTTCCTTTTACTTTGCAGCAACTCCTTGTGCAGGTTATTGGTCATCCTGGAACAATAGACACCAGCCCAATGTGACAAGCAGAGGCGATCATGAATCACCGGAGGGTCTCTGTAATCCCAGTGATTCACCTAATGACATTCAGTGTCAAGCCATTAAATACCCCAACAAACCAATCTCTGAAACAAGTCACAATGTGACCTGTGACTTGCCGGAAGGACTTGAATGCACCCCATCATCCAATGATTTATTGTGCCCAGACTACAGAATTAGAGTATGTTGTGTATTGAGTACAACAATCACAACTCTGACAACTACCCCTACAACCACATCACCAACCATAACATCACCAACCACAACCACAACACTAACA
Source organism: Raja brachyura (assembly GCA_963514005.1). The sequence goes on from OY740799.1 coordinate 31,919,916, forward strand.
GCCACAACATCACCAACCACAACATCAACAACCACAACAACAGCCACAACTTCACCAACCACAACATCAACAACCACTTCATCAACATCCACAGCATCACCAACCACAACAACATCTCCAACAACCTCTCCAACATCAACAACATCAACAACCACAACATCGCCAACTTCAACCTTGACAACCACAACATCAGTAACATCTCCAACCACAACTTCAACAATATCTCCAACCACAACAAGAACACCAACAACCTTTTCACCATCTTCAACCTCATCCACAACAAGTAAGTGCGGGCAGGAATGTGAATGGGCATTGGGAAGGAAGCAGAGAGAAGGACATGGGTCCTTGGCAACAGCAGAATTTATATTTATATTTATTTTCTATGCTTTGAATTTTCATCCTCAAATACCTTGTACATCTACTTTGATGATTCAATCATAAGAATGAACACATCATCTGGGCCAATATGTTTGTGCTATAGTGAGGATACATGATATTTCAGATGTGATCTGAAATTAATTGAAAGCCTTACAGGGGAGGGGGGTGTGGGGGGGTGGGGGGGGGGGGGGTTATGTGTGGAGAAATATTGCAAAGAAAATAAGAATTATCTTTGTTTCATTTTCAAATGACATTTAACAGAAAATCTGGCCACTTACTATACAACTATTTGTTGATCCCTGATATGTGCATACAATGGTTGCATTACAATACGTCCTTCATTAAACTTAATACTTTTTCCTTTTACTTTGCAGCAACTCCTTGTGCAGGTTATTGGTCATCCTGGAACAATAGACACCAGCCCAATGTGACAAGCAGAGGCGATCATGAATCACCGGAGGGTCTCTGTAATCCCAGTGATTCACCTAATGACATTCAGTGTCAAGCCATTAAATACCCCAACAAACCAATCTCTGAAACAAGTCACAATGTGACCTGTGACTTGCCGGAAGGACTTGAATGCACCCCATCATCCAATGATTTATTGTGCCCAGACTACAGAATTAGAGTATGTTGTGTATTGAGTACAACAATCACAACTCTGACAACTACCCCTACAACCACATCACCAACCACAACATCACCAACCACAACCACAACATCAACAACATCAACAGCCACAACATCACCAACCACAACATCAACAACCACAACATCAACATCCACAGCATCATTAACCACAACAACATCTCCAACAACCTCTCCAACATCAACAACATCAACAACCACAACATCGCCAACTTCAACCTTGACAACCACAACATCAGTAACATCTCCAACCACAACTTCAACAATATCTCCAACCACAACAAGAACACCAACAACCTTTTCACCATCTTCAACCTCATCCACAACAAGTAAGTGCGGGCAGGAATGTGAATGGGCATTGGGAAGGAAGCACAGAGAAGGACATGGGTCCTTGGCAACTGCAGAATTGATATTTATATTCTATGTTTTGAATTTTCAATCTCAAATAACTTTGTACATCTACATTTATGATTCAATCATAAGAATGAACACATCATCTGGGCTAATATGTTTGTGCTATAGTGAGGATACATGATATTTCAGATGTGATCTGAAATTAATTGAAAGCCTGACAGGGGAGGGGGGTGTGGGGGGGAGGGGGGTTATGTGTGTAGAAATATTGCAAAGAAAATAAGAATTATCTTTGTTTCATTTTCAAATGACATTTAACAGAAAATCTGGCCACTTACTATACAACTATTTGTTGATCCCTGATATGTGCATACAATGGTTGCATTACAATACGTCCTTCATTAAACTTAATACTTTTTCCTTTTACTTTGCAGCAACTCCTTGTGCAGGTTATTGGTCATCCTGGAACAATAGACACCAGCCCAATGTGACAAGCAGAGGCGATCATGAATCACCGGAGGGTCTCTGTAATCCCAGTGATTCACCTAATGACATTCAGTGTCAAGCCATTAAATACCCCAACAAACCAATCTCTGAAACAAGTCACAATGTGACCTGTGACTTGCCGGAAGGACTTGAATGCACCCCATCATCCAATGATTTATTGTGCCCAGACTACAGAATTAGAGTATGTTGTGTATTGAGTACAACAATCACAACTCTGACAACTACCCCTACAACCACATCACCAACCATAACATCACCAACCACAACCACAACACTAACAGCCACAACATCACCAACCACAACATCAACAACCACAACAACAGCCACAACTTCACCAACCACAACATCAACAACCACTTCATCAACATCCACAGCATCACCAACCACAACAACATCTCCAACAACCTCTCCAACATCAACAACATCAACAACCACAACATCGCCAACTTCAACCTTGACAACCACAACATCAGTAACATCTCCAACCACAACTTCAACAATATCTCCAACCACAACAAGAACACCAACAACCTTTTCACCATCTTCAACCTCATCCACAACAAGTAAGTGCGGGCAGGAATGTGAATGGGCATTGGGAAGGAAGCAGAGAGAAGTACATGGGTCCTTGGCAACAGCAGAATTTATATTTATATTTATTTTCTATGCTTTGAATTTTCATCCTCAAATACCTTGTACATCTACTTTGATGATTCAATCATAAGAATGAACACATCATCTGGGCCAATATGTTTGTGCTATAGTGAGGATACATGATATTTCATATGTGATCTGAAATTAATTGAAAGCCTTACAGGGGAGGGGGGTGTGGGGGGGTGGGGGGGGGGGGGGGGTTATGTGTGGAGAAATATTGCAAAGAAAATAAGAATTATCTTTGTTTCATTTTCAAATGACATTTAACAGAAAATCTGGCCACTTACTATACAACTATTTGTTGATCCCTGATATGTGCATACAATGGTTGCATTACAATACGTCCTTCATTAAACTTAATACTTTTTCCTTTTACTTTGCAGCAACTCCTTGTGCAGGTTATTGGTCATCCTGGAACAATAGACACCAGCCCAATGTGACAAGCAGAGGCGATCATGAATCACCGGAGGGTCTCTGTAATCCCAGTGATTCACCTAATGACATTCAGTGTCAAGCCATTAAATACCCCAACAAACCAATCTCTGAAACAAGTCACAATGTGACCTGTGACTTGCCGGAAGGACTTGAATGCACCCCATCATCCAATGATTTATTGTGCCCAGACTACAGAATTAGAGTATGTTGTGTATTGAGTACAACAATCACAACTCTGACAACTACCCCTACAACCACATCACCAACCATAACATCACCAACCACAACCACAACACTAACAGCCACAACATCACCAACCACAACATCAACAACCACAACAACAGCCACAACTTCACCAACCACAACATCAACAACCACTTCATCAACATCCACAGCATCACCAACCACAACAACATCTCCAACAACCTCTCCAACATCAACAACATCAACAACCACAACATCGCCAACTTCAACCTTGACAACCACAACATCAGTAACATCTCCAACCACAACTTCAACAATATCTCCAACCACAACAAGAACACCAACAACCTTTTCACCATCTTCAACCTCATCCACAACAAGTAAGTGCGGGCAGGAATGTGAATGGGCATTGGGAAGGAAGCAGAGAGAAGGACATGGGTCCTTGGCAACAGCAGAATTTATATTTATATTTATTTTCTATGCTTTGAATTTTCATCCTCAAATACCTTGTACATCTACTTTGATGATTCAATCATAAGAATGAACACATCATCTGGGCCAATATGTTTGTGCTATAGTGAGGATACATGATATTTCAGATGTGATCTGAAATTAATTGAAAGCCTTACAGGGGAGGGGGGTGTGGGGGGGTGGGGTGGGGGGTTATGTGTGGAGAAATATTGCAAAGAAAATAAGAATTATCTTTGTTTCATTTTCAAATGACATTTAACAGAAAATCTGGCCACTTACTATACAACTATTTGTTGATCCCTGATATGTGCATACAATGGTTGCATTACAATACGTCCTTCATTAAACTTAATACTTTTTCCTTTTACTTTGCAGCAACTCCTTGTGCAGGTTATTGGTCATCCTGGAACAATAGACACCAGCCCAATGTGACAAGCAGAGGCGATCATGAATCACCGGAGGGTCTCTGTAATCCCAGTGATTCACCTAATGACATTCAGTGTCAAGCCATTAAATACCCCAACAAACCAATCTCTGAAACAAGTCACAATGTGACCTGTGACTTGCCGGAAGGACTTGAATGCACCCCATCATCCAATGATTTATTGTGCCCAGACTACAGAATTAGAGTATGTTGTGTATTGAGTACAACAATCACAACTCTGACAACTACCCCTATAACCACATCACCAACCATAACATCACCAACCACAACCACAACACTAACAGCCACAACATCACCAACCACAACATCAACAACCACTTCATCAACATCCACAGCATCACCAACCACAACAACCTCTCCAACATCAACAACATCAACAACCACAACATCGCCAACTTCAACCTTGACAACCACAACATCAGTAACATCTCCAACCACAACTTCAACAATATCTCCAACCACAACAAGAACACCAACAACCTTTTCACCATCTTCAACCTCATCCACAACAAGTAAGTGCGGGCAGGAATGTGAATGGGCATTGGGAAGGAAGCACAGAGAAGGACATGGGTCCTTGGCAACAGCAGAATTTATATTTATATTTATTTTCTATGCTTTGAATTTTCATCCTCAAATAACTTTGTACATCTACTTTGATGATTCAATCATAAGAATGAATACATCATCTGGGCCAATATGTTTGTGCTATAGTGAGGATACATGATATTTCAGATGTGATCTGAAATTAATTGAAAGCCTTACAGGGGAGGGGGGTGTGGGGGGGTGGGGGGGGGGGGGGGTTATGTGTGGAGAAATATTGCAAAGAAAATAAGAATTATCTTTGTTTCATTTTCAAATGACATTTAACAGAAAATCTGGCCACTTACTATACAACTATTTGTTGATCCCTGATATGTGCATACAATGGTTGCATTACAATACGTCCTTCATTAAACTTAATACTTTTTCCTTTTACTTTGCAGCAACTCCTTGTGCAGGTTATTGGTCATCCTGGAACAATAGACACCAGCCCAATGTGACAAGCAGAGGCGATCATGAATCACCGGAGGGTCTCTGTAATCCCAGTGATTCACCTAATGACATTCAGTGTCAAGCTGTTAAATACCCCAACAAACCAATCTCTGAAACAAGTCGCAATGTGACCTGTGACTTGCCGGAAGGACTTGAATGCACCCCATCATCCAATGATTTATTGTGCCCTGACTATAGAATTAGAGTATGTTGTGTATCGAGTACAACAATAACAACTCTGACAACTTCAACAACCACAAACACAACACCAACATCCTCTCAAACCACCACAACATCAGAAACCACCACACCAACCACATCAGTTACAACCACTCCAACAACCGCAACACCTACAACCACAACACCAACAACCACTTCAACCACCACACCGTCAACAACCGGTTCAACTACTGTTTTAACAACACTAACAACCACCACAACAACCAGTTCATCAACTGTTTCGACACCAACAACCACGTCTACAGCAATATCAACAACTCCTTCACCAGCATGTTCCTGCAGAGTGAATAAAGAAAGCCAGGTATGTTTTTGCAATGAACCTTTTAGTATAGTAAACCTGGAGGAAGATGGTTGAACTGTCATCTTAACATTTACTTGTGAATGATCATGCTTTGAGTTTCTTCAGCTAGTTCTTTAAGCTATACTTGAGAAGCTTTCTGTTTCTGATTCTGTGATTAAAGCCTGGAACAGGTCAGGACCCCATTGAATCCTGCACATTTGTCCTGGGTTTTTCTGTTGTCTTAATTTGAAGGTTTATTTTCTCTTCCTGCAAATGCTATTTCTTCGTCTAATAACTCAAGTCTGGTCAAGTTGAGTTAATTTTCATACCCACAAGTATGATGAAATATGGGTACAATGAGCGCAACATCACATTCATACAATCACACAAAAAACAAATTGTACTTAAATTCTGCTGAAGTGACACATAACATTCTAAAAGACCAAAAGACTATGCAAAATACAAGACAATAGTGCAAAAAACATAATTAGGGCAAATGTACAAGTCAGTGGCAGTGTAAGAGGTGAACTACCGTGTGCTGGTAAGATTAGGGTTAAGCAGATTGATTCAAGTGCATGATAGATGTGGGATGATAGCTTTTTCCTGAACCTGGTGGTATTGGACTTCAAGCATCTATATGTCCCACATGTTGATGCAGTGAGAAGAAGGTCTGGCCCTGATAGTAGGGATCACTGATGATAGATGCCGTTTAAGGATGGCATCGGAGCGAGATTACTTTTAGCAGGCAGAATGCACGAGTATGCATATGATAACTGAGAATCGTCTCATCATTTTCCATCTCTAAATTCTTATCTGTTCTCGTTACTCTATGACCTCTCTCACCTCCAAAATGCATTTTCATACACATTTTTAATTGGTCTTTAAAAATACTTGTTTTTGAGAAGAGATCATTGACTTCCTCATGAATTAACCTTTCATTCAAAAACCTCAACCAAGCTAAACTCAGTTTATTCATTTTAATGTAGAATAACTACACTGTGAGTTTTAATATTCAATTTGGTGACATTGATGACATCCACTTCCACCTACACCCCTGCCTCTGGCTTCACATTTCCCCCTCAACTCCCTTTATCTCACGGTTGTTTGTCATCTTCTCACATCTATCTATCAATTACCTTGTTTTGTCTCACCTCCAGATCTCTTCCAGCTTTCTTTCCCCTAATACAATCAGTCTGAAGAAAAGTATCAGGTAGAAGGAAATTGCCAACGTTTCGGGCTGAAACCCTTCTTCAGAAACCCGACGTGAAATGTTGCCTATCCATGTTCTCCAGAGTTACTGCATAACTCGTTGAGTTACTCCAACATTTTGTGTCTTTTTTGGGAAGATTGCCCATTAAGACTTAGTCATAGAGCCATACAGCACAGAAACAGGCTCAAACAATCCTGATATCATCAGCAAATCTAGTGACTAGGGTAATATTGAGCTGAACTGACCTTTATCTCCTGAAAGCCAAATGTCAGCTGTCAAGAACGTCTTTATAGCTCTCTTTGGATCATGATTCCACCATTAAACATCACCAAGGAGGTTGCCCTCCTCACCAAGAAGGAACCAATATCTTCTGGAGCTTTTAACTTTATAATGCCTCAGGCCTGCAAACCTACCTCTATGTTCACTCAAGATCCTTGTGTAGACTGTATGGATAGATTCGAAGCTACACCTTTATTTAGAGAATGCAAGTAGATTTGAAGGAGAAATTCCTCAATGTGGGTATGAGTTAGGCCAGACAAATAAGTCTGTTGATGGAGAGGAACAGGTGGCCTCTGATCTTGCTTCACAAAAAATATTTATTCTTATCATGACTCCAATCTTTCTCCTCCATCCTGTCCCTCCCATTTGTGTCCATGGCTCTCCAGAGGCCCTTCAATGGTTTCAAATTTCCTGGTACCTGCTGGATCATGGTCACCATAAACATGCATTCTTTCTACATCTGCCCTTCATAGCAAGAGGGCCTGAGGGACCTTGCTTCTTCCTTGAACAGGAGCAAAGTTATCAATGTATGTAAATTTGCACAACTACATTCACAAGTTATAGGAGTAGAATTAGCCCATTTGGCCCATCGAGTCTATTCAATCATGATTGATCTCTGCCTCCTAAACCCATTTTCCTGCCTTCTCCCCATAACCCTTGACACCCATTCTAATCAAGAACTTGTCTATCTCTGCCTTAAAAATATCCACTGGCTTATCCTCCACAGCCCTCTGTGGCAATAACTTCCACAGATTGACTACTTTATGACTAAAGAAGTTCTCCCTCACCTCCTTTCTAAAAGAGTGCCCTACTGAGGCTATGGTACCTGGACGTGGTGTCGCAGGACGAGATGCCGAAGCGAAGAAGTGGAAGCCAAATAACCGAACGGAAACAACGCCGAAAAACCAAAGAACCTAAAGGGCGAGACACCTAAAAGCCAAATAACGAACATGAGGTTGCCCGGGGGGGGGGGGGGGGGGGGGGGGGGCAGGACTTGTCAGCAATTGTTCCAGACCCTTCGTGTCCATCACATCACTGGCTGGGGGAGATGGGAGGGTGGGGACATTTTAATTTTCCTTTGCCGTTTTTGGGCTTTCCTGAATTTAAAATAAAACCCCGTGTGATTGGAACCTTCGGTTGATTTAACAAAACAATAATACAAATTGGTACCATAGATATTTACACCAACTGTAACAATTATATTTTGACTACTACACTCCATTTACATACACTACCGTGCATCTTGAAGGCCACTGGTCCTTTTGGGTGTGAATCGAGAACCCAGACGGAAGAAATATGACTTTTTAAAAATAATTTCTTAGCTCCATGAGTCAGTTCAGTGATATGAGCGCTTGTTCTGAGATTCTGTATAGATACATAGATACATCGAAAATAGGCGCAGGAGGAGGCCATTCAGCCCTTCAAGCCAGCACCATCATTCATTGTGATCATTGCTGATCGTCCCCAATCAATAACCCGTGCCTGCCTTCTCTTCATATCCTTTGGTTCCACTAGCCCCCAGAGCTCTAACTCACTCTCTCTTAAATCCATCCTGTGATTTGACCTCTACTGCCCTCTGCCCACAAATTCACAACTCTCTGGTAGAAAAAGATTTTTCTCACCTCAGTCTTAAATGGCCTCCCTTTTATTCTAAGACTGTGGCACCTGGATCTGGACTCGCCCAACATTGGGAACATTTTTCCTGCATCTAGCTTGTCCAGTCCTTTTATAATTTTATATGTTTCTATAAGATTCCCCCTCATCCTTCTAAACTCCAGTGAATGTAAGCCTATTCTTCTCAATCTTTCCTCATATGACAGTCCCGCCTTCCCAGGGGTCAGTCTCGTGAACCTACGCTGCACTGCCTCAATCACAAGGATGTCCATCCTCAAATTAAGAGACCAAAATTGTACACAATACTCCAGATGTCGTAGGTCCTCAGAAGAAGAGAAAATTACGCATGCGAGCTGGATAATTTCGGATTATGTAGCATGTGTCGCCAAAAAAGTGGAGGGTTGCCGCCCTCCGGCCCCCCCCCCCCCGCTCCACCCCCCCACTGTTCCGCGGCCCATGCACGGAAGTTGGCAGAATTCTGCTTACTGGAAATAAAGACCCGAGGCAGCACAGCGCGGCCACTTCTGACACTTACTCACGCCGATTCACACTTACTCGTATCACAGCGACGTCATGTCCGTTATTTTGCTTTTCTGCGATGCGTCCGTTTGTTAGTTGGCTTTTAGACGTCCCATCATTTTGGTTATTTGCTTTTCGGCGATCTGCCCTTTCAGTCAGTTGGCTTTTTGGTGTCGTTTACGTTGTCTTTTAGGTGTCTCGCCCTTTCAGTTATTTGGCTTTTCAACCTTGCGTCCGTTCGGTTATTTGGCTTTTCGGCCTTGCGCCCTTTCAGTTATTGGGCTTTTCGGCATTGTTTCCATTCGGTTATTTGGCTTCCACTTCTTCGCTTCGGCATCTTGTCCTTCAACACCACGTCCTCACACGGAGGCTATGACCACTGGTCCTAGACTCTCCTACCATCCTTTCCACGTCCACTCTATCTATGCCTTTCATTATTCTGTAATTCTCCCTTTCAAATTGTAGGTTAAATCTTATCATATTGTGGTCACTACCTCCTGGTGGTTACTCAAGTTCTCTTATTAAATCTGGTTCATTGCACAGTGTATTGGCTATTGGCTGACGTCAGGGACGGTATAAAAATAAAAGAGAAGAAGTACAATGTAGCAAAGATGAGTGGGAAGCAAGAGGATTGGGTACTGTTTAAAGAGCAACAGAAGATAACTAAAAAGACAATATTGGGAGAAAAGATGAGGTACGAAGGTAAGCTAGCCTAGAATATAAAGGAGGATAGTAAAAGCTTCTTTCGGTATGTGAAAAGGAAAAAAATTAGTTAAGACCAAAGTTAGACCCTTGAAGGTGAACTTATTATGGGGATCAAGGAAATGGCAGATGAGTTGAACAGGTATTTTGGATCCATCTTCACTGAGGAGGACACAAACAATCTTCCTGATATAGTAATGGCCAAAGGATCCAGAGGAACTGAGGGAAATCCACATTAGGCAGGAAATGGTGTTGGATACACTGATGGGACTGAAGACTGGTAAATCCCCAGGGCCTGATGGTCTGCAACCCAGGGTACGTAAGGAAGTGGCTCTAGAAATGGTGGATGCATTGGTGATCATTTTTCAATGTTCTATAGACAGGATCAGTTCCTATGGGTTGAAGGGTAGCTTTTAAATAAAGGTTAGAGAGAGAAAACAGGGAATTATAGAACAAGTTAGCCTGACATCAGTGGTGGGGAAGTTGTTGGAGTCAATTATAAAAAATAAAATAGCCGCCCATTTAGATAGCAGTAACAGGATCGGTCCGAGTCAGCATGGATTCACGAAGGGAAAATCATGCTTGACTAATCTTCTGTAATTTTTTGAGGATGTAACTAGGAAAATTGAATAGGGTGGCAGTGTGAACTGTGAGAAGGATGCTATGACAATGCAGGGTGACTTGGACAGGTTGGGGGAGTGGGTAGATGCGTGGCAGATGAAGTTTAATGTGGATAAATGTGAGGTTATCCACTTTGGTATCAAAAACAGGAAACCTGATTACTAGCTAAATGGTGTCAAGTTGGGAAAAGAGGAAGTATAACGGGATCTGGGGGTCCTTGTACATCAGTCTATGAAAGTAAGCATGCTGGTACAGCAGGCAGTGAAGAAAGCAAATGGCATGTTGGCTTTCATAACAAAAGAGTCAAGTATAGGAACAAAGAGGTCCTTCTGCAGTTATACAGGGCCCAAGTGAGGACGCACCTGGAGTATTGTGTGCTGTTTTGGTCCCCTAATTTGAGGAAGGAAATTCTTGCTATTGAGGGAGTGTAGCGTTGGTTTACAAGCTTTATTCCTGGGATGGCGGAACTGTCATATGCTGAGGGAATGGAGCAGCTGGGCTTGTACAGCCTGGAGTTTAGAAGGATGAGAGGGGATCTTATTGAAACATATAAGATTGTTAAGGGTTTGGACACGCTAGAGGCAGGAAACATGTTCCCGATGTTGGGGCAGTCCAGAACCAGGGGCCACAGTTTAAGAATAAGGGGTAAGCCATTTAGAACGGAGATGAGGAAACACTTTTTATCACAGAGAGTTGTGAGTCTGTGGAATTATCTGCCTCAGAGGACGGTGGAGGACAGTTCTCTGGATACTTTCAAGAGAGAACTAGATAGGGCGCTTGAAGATAGCGGAGTCAGGGGATATGGGGAGAAGGCAGGAACGGGGTACTGAATGGGGATGATCAGCCATGACCACATTGAATGACGGTTCTGGCTCAAAGGGCCGAATGGCCAGCTGCTGCACCTATTGTCTATTGTCTATGTATGCATGATGTTACATTGTTGAAAGTGTTCAGCCTTTTGGTAGTGTTTTATTATTTATTAGCCGTTATAGAGAGGTTTAAGAGTATGTAAGTTCAGTGATCCTACCACTTCTGCTTGCCATGTGGGCATCTGGATTGGAAGTGAATGTTGGGGTTCATGCCATATATTCACCCAATCTTGTGAAGTGGATGAAAAACCCAGGGATCAATGTAAAAGTTGGACTTCAAACACTGTGAATTTTTCACTTGTCCTAAGACATTACTGAATTGGTATGTGCTGGATGCACATGGTTAATGAAATCCACTTATTCAGTCATGGAAACAGGCCCTTTGACCCACCTTGTCCGTGCAGACCAAGTTGCCATACAGGGCTTCTTCCATTCGCCTTCATTTGGTCCCGAGCCCTTTAAAATCTTTCTATCCAAATATGCTATTAATCCAAATGCAATTAATCAATTCTATCATTCTAGTGCACTGGAACATGGACAATTGAAAACAAATGTGTGCCCAAGAAGCCTAAATGTGGCAACAATTTAAAGCCCATTGAAGTAATAAATGAATGTGGCTGTCCAGACTGGGAATGTGGATGTTAGTATCATTTCTATTTTACTAATTACTAACACAAGGTGAATTATTAATGCATTAGCATTCTCTGTTTTGTTTGCCTTTTCACAAAACAAACAAATGCTTACTCTTCCAGGTGAATGTGAAGTATATGGTGATCCACATTATAAAACCTTCAATCAGCTGTCCTATAACTTTTATGAGCGTTGCACTTACGTGCTCATGGAAGAACAGATTCCAAAATACAATTTACGTGTTCTAGTGGACAATTACTACTGCATATCTTTTGCACCTTTTTCATGTCCAAAAGGCTTAATCATTTTTTATGGAAATGTTAATATCGTCATCACAACTGATAATGTCAATATGGTAAGTATTCTGCTTGTTATTTGCAATATTACTGCCCCAGACCTCCTTAGTTCAATTGAATTGGCAAAATCAGCATTGCTGCCTTAGAGCACCAGAGACCCTGGTTCGATCCTGACTATGGGTGCTGTCTGTACGGAGTTTGTACATTCTCCCTGTGACTGTGTGGGTTGTCTCTGGGTGCTCTGGTTTCCCCCCACATTCCAAAGACGTGTAGGTTTGTCGATTAATCGGTCTCAGTTAATTGTTCCTCGTGTGTAGGATAGAAATAGTGTGCATGGGGGATAGGTTGGTCATAGAGTCATAGAGTGATACAATGTGCAAACAGGCCCTTCGGCCCAACTCGCCCACACTGCCAACAATGTCCCAGCTACACTAGTCCCTCTTGCCTGCATTTGGCCAATATCCCTCCAAACCTATCCTATCCATGTACCTGTCTAACTGTTTCTTAAATGATGGGGTAGTCCCAGACTCAACTAGCTGCGGGGGTCCGGATCAATCGCTGACCTTTGTCGATGACTGACAAGGTGTCAGACCAATCCCATCCCCGGAGACGTACAAAGTACAACAATTTAACTATTTTAAAATGTAACAAGGTACAACAATTCTTGCACAAATATAGATTTTTTAAAGTGTTTCAATGTTTCATACCTATTTATCATTCTGGCTTCATGTGCGTTTAGTGTCAGATTGTTTTTCGGCTTAAAATCTGATGGGGAACGAACATGACGTTGAAAAGCCTCTGTGGCAATCGCAGCAGCGTGGAGTCACTGCCACCATTTTACAAGCACAAACTCCCCTACACCCTCCTGTCTCCCCCCCGGCCACTGATGCAGATCACTGCCTCTGTGGAAATCGCAGCAGCTTGGAGTCACTGCCACCATTTTACAAACGCACGCTCCAGCTCCTCCCCACCCTAGCATCTCCCACCCCGGCCAGTGATGTGATGGACACGGGGGTCTGGACCAATCGCTGACCTATTTAGATGACTGACAAGGTGTCGGACCAATCCCGTCTCCGGAGACGTCATGTCTGTTCGGCGGCTTTTTGACGTCATGTCCGTTCTGCGTCTTTTCTCTGCGGCGTGTTGGCCATTTGGGTTTGTATCCTTTCGACATGATGCACTTTCAGCTTTGTGACCTTTCGCTATCTTGGCTTCCACTTGTTGGCCTCGGCTTCTCGTCCTTCGATGTCCCGTCCGGGTACTGTATAACCAATCCCTCATAATACTCTCCAGTAACTAGCCAACTACAGATGGTAGCCTCACCGGTCCATAGTTCCCAGCATTTTCCCTGCAGCCCTTCTTGAAAACAGGTACAACATTTGCCACCCTCCAGTCTTCCGGCACCTCTCCTGTGGTTCAACCAGGGCTCCTGCAATTTCCACTCTAGTTTCCCGCAATGTCCTCGGATATATCTGATCAAATCCTGGAGGTTTGTCTACCTTCAAACACGACAATACCTTCACTACCTCTTCGACTGTAACCCTCACTGCTCTCAAGACACTTGAAGTGTGACTCGTTTGCATGTTGTATTTCTAAACTAAACAAAACTAGGACAAATATTCTAATCTTTCTAGAAGGTGGTCACTGTCATTAATGGAATTGCATAACTATTTCTGAATTTGGTGCCTTTAGAATGGGTAAGAGAGAACAGTGAACTTATTTAAATAGATTTTTTTTGGAGCACTATACATTTTTTTAATTAATACTATGAACAGATAAAACACCTCCTGGTTAGCAATATGCAATATCCATCAGGTTTTGTTGCTTTGTAGCTGATAGTTTAATGCAACTATTTTATAATTTTACAGTTGGCAATTAATGGAACTCAACAAAAGGTTCCCTACATTACAAATGGAATATGGATAACTGAACTGCCCGATGGAGCTGTAAATATTTACTTCACTGATATTAAAACAACAATTGTTGCCTCCCGGTTTAATTTCAAGTTACGTGTGGCCGAACATTTCTTCTTGAATAATACCCAAGGACAGTGTGGTATGTGATTTTTTTTCTTAATGTGTTGTTTGATCATTTCCACTTTATTCATGAATTTAAATTGCTGGTGTTTTTATGTTCTCTGCACAGCATTAGCAAGAATTGGTGTTTCTTTTATCTTTTAGGAACTTGTACAACATTTCACGATGATGACTGCATCAGACCAGATGGAACAATAGAGGACCCTGATTGCTGCCCCACAACAGCACGAGATTGGATAATTAGTGACCCTAACAAGCCATATTGTGAAGAAACTACTCCAGCACCTTGTTCTCCGCCCCCTCCAACTCCCACTCCTCTCATTATCACAAATTGCACGATATGCAAGAAAATATTAGAAACGTATGTACGATTTTAAGCTATTAATTTAATCTTCTACCTATCTTCTATCTTCTTCTATACTATCTTCTGTACTCCATACTATTACTAAAACTCTCATCTTACCTCTCCCCGTTTGCGTTGTTTTTAAATTTGCGCAGAAACGATACACTATACTGCTAGTGGTTTTGCCATCTTACTCACCGTTCTCCTCTGCTCCAAGCGCACCAAGTTTTTTACCAATCGGTGGAATATTACAATAGTCATGAAGGTTTAAAAAATCGTGAGATCAGCAGATTTGTCATTTTGCCTCTCAATCACCATGAAGGTAACACCCATTCCAGTCACCCACTATCAATCACTGGGGCAAGGAGAATAAAGCTGAGAGCACAAACCGTTCTGATTGAGTCCACCAGCCATGCTGATTGAGCCCACAAGAGTGGAGTCAGGGAAGCCGCTGTATGGAGTCCCGGAAGCTGCTGAATGGAACCGGGAGGTGCTGTGTGGTGCCGTAGCCGCTGAGTGGAGTCCCTCCCCCCACACACACCCCCCTCCACACACCCACACCTCCCCTCTCCCCTCTCCCCCTTCCCCACTCCCCCCCTCCCCCCTCCTCCACCCACACCCCCCTCCCCCTCACACAAACACACCCCCCTTTACTCATCCCCGATCCTCCCCTATTCACTGCACCCCCCCCCCACACCACCCTACCCCCACACCACCCCACCCCCTCCACACAACCTTAACCCCCACACCAACCCACCCCCTACACCTCCCCACAACACACCCTCCTCCTCACACTACCCCCTCCACCATCCACCCAACACCCCCTCACCCACACCCCCTCCTCCACCACAAACTACACCCTCCCCCTCAACCCCCCTCCCCCACACACCCTCCCTCCCCCACACACCCTCCATGGGAAGGAGTCCTCACCCCCAAGTGATGACCCCTTGTTCTGTCTCCAACAGACTGCCTCCTCTTGGACTCCCCCTCATGGCCATCTACCTGCGTTAGACATTTTTATTTTAAACTGCCGGCGGGACATCAACCACCTCAATTTCTCCACTCCCCTTTCTCACTCTAACCTCCCCCCCCCCCCCCCCCCTTGAACGTACAGCCCTCCACTCACTCTGCAACAACCCCGACCGGGTGATTAAACCTGCCGAGAAGGGAGGTGCCGTGGTAGTTTGGCGCGCTGATCTCTACCGGACTGAGGCCAGGTGCCAAGTCTCAGGCACCTCCTCCTACCTATCCTTGAACCATGACCCCACAGACGAGCACCAGGCCATTATCTCAAGCACCATCACGGGCTTCATCACTTCCAGCTCCCTGCCCTCTCAAGCCGCCAACCTCATCGTTCCCCAGCCTCGCAAGGGGCTGGGGAACATTATTCATTTTCATGTAACCAAGGGCATTTCAGGGTAAAACTGCAGATAGTTAAGAATAGCCAAGTGTAAATGGATCTTCCAGAAGTCAGGCGCCAACTCTCAGACACCTCCTCCTATCTATCCTTGGACCATGACCCCACAGATGAGCAACAGGGCATTATCTCAAACACTATCACTGGCTTCATCACACCCCCCCCCCCCCCCCTGCCCCCCCAAGCCTCCAGCCCTGCACGGCCCAATTTTAGCTTCTCACCAAAATTCACAAACTTGACGGTCCTGGCAGACCCATTGTTTCTGCATCTTCTTGTCCCACCGAACGTATTTCCACATACATCGACTCCATCCTATCCACCCTGGTCAAATCCCTCCCTACCTATGTCCTAGACACCTCACACGCTCTTCGTCTCCTCCATGACTTCCGTTTTCCAGGCACCCACTCCCTCTTCTTCACCATGGATGTCCAGTCACTCCTCCATCCCCCACCAGGAGTGTCTCAAAGCCCTCCGTTTCTTCCTCGACCGCAGAACCAACCAATCCCCGTCTACAGATACTCTCCTCCACCTAGCGGAGTTGGTTCTTACCCTCAACAACTTTTCCTTTGACTCCTCCCATTCTTCCAAATCCAAGACGTAGCTATGGGCACGCTCATGGGCCCCAGCTATGCCTGCCTCTTTGTAGGGTACGTCGAACAATCCTTGTTCGAGGCGTACCGTGGCCCTATCCCAGAACTCTACCTCCGTTACATTGACGGCTGCGTTGGTGCTACCTCCTGCACCCGTCAGGACTCACTGACTTCATCCATTTCACCACTAACTTCCATCCGGCACTCAAATTCACCAGGACCATTTCCAACATCTCCCTACCATTTCTAGACCTCACTATCTCCATCACAGGTAACAGATTACTGATCGACATCTACTACAAACCCACTGACTCCCATGGCTATCTGGACTACACTTCTTCCAATCTTGCTTTCTGTAAGGATTATCCCAATTCCTCCGTCTATGCAGCATCTGCACCCAGGATGAGGTGTTCCAAACCAGGGCATCGGAGATGTTCTCATTCTTTAGGGATCGGGGGTTCCCCTCTTCGACTGTAGCTGAAGCTCTCACCAGATACATGAGGTGCTCTATATCCCGTAACTCTGCTCTCACTCCCCATCCCCCCACTCGGAACAAGGACAGTCCCCCTTGTCCTCACCTTCCACCCTACCAGCCGTCACATACACTAGATAATCCTCTGACATTTTTGCCACCGCCACCATGGGCCCCATCTTCCCATCTCCTCCCCTTTCAGCTTTCCGCAGAGACAGCTCCCTCCGTAACTCCCTGGTCAATTTGTCCCTTCTCACCCAAACCACCCCCTCCCCTGGTACTTTCCCTTGCAACCGCAGGAAATGCTGCACTTGTCGCTTTACCTCCCCCCTTGACACCATCCAAAGACCCAAGCAGTCTTCCTAGGTGAGGCAGAGGTTCACCTGCACCTACTCCAAACTCATTTATTGCATCCACTGCTCGAGGTATCAGCCACTCTACATCGGTGAGACCAAAGGTAGGCTTGACGATCGCTTCGCTCAACATCTCCACTCGGTTCGCAGTAACCAACCCAATCTCCCGGTGGACCAGGACTTCAACTCCTCCTCCCATTCTGAATCCGACCTTTCTGTCCTGGGCCTCCTCCGTGGCCATAGTTAGTCCCACCGCAAATTGGAGGAGCAGCACCTCATATTTCTCTTGGGCAATTTACACCCCAGCGGTATGAACATTGACCTCCAATTTTAGGTAGTCCTTGCTTTCTCACTCCTTCCCCTCCCCTTCCCAGCTATCCCACAGCCTACTGTCCCCCCCCACCTCCACAAGAGTTTTAAGAAGGGTCTTGACCTGAAATGTCACCTATTCCTTTACTCCCTAGATGCAGCCTCACATGCTGAGTTTCTCCAGCATTTTTGTCTACCTCCAATTTCAAAGCAGCCTTTTTTGTAAACAGAAGCAGAAATTCCAGTTTGAACAGTAATGAGAATATTCAGATCTGAAAATGCATTGTCAGCCTTACTGACTGGCTAAACCTGGGACATGCTTAACTGGCTGACAGAAATTATTTTTATTTCATTGCACCCAGAGTTTTTTTTAATTTAATTCATTGTCCTCACAATCTGTAAGGATTTTGTAAAGATTTTGCTGCTTGGAACTCTCAATGAGAAATTGACCTATTTCTGGAAACCAAATTCCCTCTGAAGGAACTAAGTGGGGCAAGGCCAGACTTTGCTGAATGGTCAGTGGCAGAGCATGTTCTGTGGAAGTCTACTTCAAATTCTTTACCATTGTCCAAAACATACCGGTGGTTTCCACTCCAACATCATTTTGATCTTGAATGTCAGAAGAAGAATTTATTTCTCAGTGGAATTAAGGCAGAAAGTCTTGTTTTAGCTTTATATTGATGGTACTTTATATTGAAGTTACCAAATGTATAGTTTAAAATGTAAAATAACATTGGAAAATATAACAAAGCATTTATTTTCATCTATTTATGATTTTCCCTACAGACCATTTGAAAACTGCACACAAAATTTTCTTGGTACTTATTATGAAAATTGTTTATTTGACTGTGCTACAAAAAATTCTACAGAACTTCCCTGTTCCATCATTAAATCTGCTGCTGACAATTGTGGCAGTGACACATGTGTTGACTGGAGATCCGCTGCTGGTGAATGCAGTAAGTACATTGAATCTAGGAAACCATTCAATCGCACTTTGTAACACAGTTCTTATCTGTAAGTGTTTTAATTTGTTGACTTTGATTCAACGCATCATCAATTTTAAATGGGCAGATAATAGGCTAACTTTGGGCATCAGGCAGAAGTAGAGAAGGGGCAGAATGCTGCCATAGTCATCTGGAATATTTTAATACCATGGCTCAATCTGTGTGCAACAGAAGATCTGCCAAATTAAGTACAAAGTGGCAACTGGACAGCAACAGAGTAAAGTTCAGGTGGCCAGAGGATACACGTTGGGAAGGCATGCCGACAAGTGGGCCATTTACAGGGAAAGGTTTGGGAATATCTTGAGGATGATAACTGATTATTCAGGACAGGAAATGGAGGGATATGGATTATCTGCAGGCAAGTAAGAATTGGTTTTGGCATCATGTTCGGCGCAGACATCATGGGCCGGGAGGGCCAGTTCTTGTGCTGTCCTGTTCTATGTTCTAAAAAGACTGGGTAATCAAATTTTATAGCTGGACTGTCTTCCTCAATGTGAAAGTCGTTTGTAGTTTCACGTGGCTTTCTGAGCATGTCCTTTCCATCCAATTTGTAAAGTTCTCTCCTCTGTTTAGTTCATCTTCTTCCAACATCACATTGTGTTGTTTTGTTACAAATTGAACAAAGATTATGATCTTTTAATGCTGCCAGTTCATGGATGGTACCATGCACCTTATCCTATAGTTAAGGGCCTGTCCCACTGTACGAGGTAATTCAAGAGTTCTCCCAAGTTTCCCCTGATTCGAACTTGGAGAATTACGATAATAGCTGTTCGTAGGTACTCGGGACTCTCGTGGACACTTTTCACAGTGCTGAAAAAACTTCACGAGTTACTGCGTTTCCCAAGTACCTGCCATTAGCATTACGAGCCACTACGAGACATCCACGAGCTCCGACGTAGCCGCTATGTACATTCTATGTACTTACCACGAGTTTGATTATTTTTAAACTCGGGAGAGCTCTTGAATTACATCGTACAGTGGGACAGGCCCTTTAAGGTGAGTGAGAGTCACCAAAAGCCAGAAAAGGTTTACCTCTTGACTGTTGCTGCAACTGTCTATTTAGTTTCTAATGATCCATGCTGTTTGTCTTTTCCATGCATTATTCATAAAATTGGCTAAATATGGCATGTATGCTACTCTCTATTTGCTTCTCCGGCCACTCTGGCATCACAAGTCACTTTTTTAATCTCCTCTGTCTCTCTGCCATTCTCTGGATCAGGATTCATCTCCATGATGATGATATAGTTTGTCAGTGTGGACACTTACAGGCACAGCATGATAGGAACTTTTTAAGGGAACTAGTTTCTCTGCTATTTAACTCCAATTCAACACCAGGCAAGAGAAGTGTGGGAAAATTACAAGACCAAGCAATATGAATAGGTTTAAATGTAACATTTGGAATTACAATGTAGGGATTTGCATTCATTTTTGTATCAAAATATTGGCATTGTTCCTTTCAACTCTTTTACAATTAATGCCTGATTTTTTTTTTCTCTTCTAATAGTTATTGTGAAATCTTACTTAATGTTATACATTTTAAACCAGATTCTTTGTTTGTTTAGAAATGAATTGTACAGAAAACTTTATTTATAAGGCATGTGCTACTCAACTTGACGATTACTGCGAGGACAAGTAAGTATTGGGGCAATTTTGATTTAGTTTCAGTTTAATTAGTTGTTGGAGAATGCAAGGAACGCCAGACGCTGGAATCTTGAGCAAAGCACAAAGTGTTTGTGGAACTCAGCAGGTTAAGCATCATATGTGGAGGGAGTGCTCCAACTCCCCCTCCCCCAAATGGAACAAGAATAGATTTGCCTTGATCCTTACTTTTCAATGCATCAGCCACCACACCGTACATATCATTCGCTGACATGAAGTTCCACCACCTTTCAATGTGATCTCACCATGTGTCACATCTTCTCTCCCCACACTTGCTGCTTTCTACTGGAGACCACTCCCTCTGCAATTCTTTGGGTGGCTCATCTCTTCACACCCAAACTGACCCCTCATCAGTAACTATCCCCTGCCACTGCAGGTGATGCAGGTGTCAGGGTAGTTAGTAAAGAAGTTGGGATGTTATGTTGTAGCTGTACAAGAAATTGATGTGACCACACTTTGAATATTGTGTTCAGTTTTGATCACCCAGGAAAGATGACATTGAGCATCAAAGCCTGTAGAAACGATTTGTGAGCAGGTTGCCATGATTTGAGGGTCTGTTATAATGGAGCGGTTGTGCTGGTTAGAACTTTATTCCCTGGTGCATACGAGACCGAGAGCTGATCTTATCAGAGATGTATAAAACCATGCATAGATAGGGTGAATACACATACGGTTAGGAAATCAAGAGCTGGAGAGCATAGGATTATGCCCTTTCCCAGAATATAGAAGTTGGGAGGTCAGGTTACGGTCATATATGATGTTGGTGAGGCCACATTTAGGGTATTGTGTTCAGTTTTGGTCACTGTGTTATAGGAAAGATGTTGTAAAACAGGAACGGGTGCCGAGAACATGTACAAGGATGCTCCCATTAGAGTGGCATCATAATTAGATAGGGTGGTATATTTCAAAAACTCACGTCCACCAGAGGTCCAGCATTCACTACTAATTTGCCAAAGTTTCAATAACAGCATGAAGTGGTCTAGTAGACAGGAGATGCTGGAGCTGTTTCCTATGCTCAGCCATTATCCTGCACATTAGTGCCGGTACGCCAAATGAGTTAATTTGTGGAGGCTGTCAGCTGGCTACAAATTGCCATGGAGTCATACAGCACGGGAACAGGCCCTACTGCCCAAATAGCCGGTGCCAACCAAGATGCCCTGTCTACACTGGCGCCACCTGCTCGCGTTTGGCCTATATCCCTCTAAACCTTTCCGATACATGTACCCAGGGGCAGAAAATACGGCAGAGGGGACATCCCCCCCAAGTGTTTGTAATCCGGATTTAAAATATCTGCTTTCCGCGAGACAGTGGAGGTGGGACTGCTGATCGAGGGCGCCGGTTGGACGAGAGACACGTCAGTCAGCAGGCAATGGGGGCCGGACATTATGATTAAGCGCGATGATTCAAGGAGGGAGGAGTGTGGGGGGGGGGGGGGGGGTGGGACTGAAGATAGAGTGCAGTGATTGGAGGATGGAGACGTGGCATAGACCTGCGCCTCATCCGCAGCCAGTATCGATCCCGGCCGGGTGTCCGGCGCTGTCCCGTCCGCACCCGAGTACCCCACCCCCCTCCCCCCATGGGTGGCCAGAGACGTCGGCAGTCAGACGGGCACGGCGCCCCCAGGCCCTCAGCCAGCGCAGAGAAGCAGTGCCTGGTTAACATGCCTGGGCTTGCGGGAAATATGGCCAGTGCGGAGAAGCAGCGCTGGTATCCCGTCAGTCTAGTCAGGGCTGTATGTTAACCCAGCCAGACAGGCAGAGTTGAGCTGCATTTAGCACTGGATTGAGCCTCCGAAGCCTTGCGCATGTGTGTGTGCCAAAAAAATGTGTTCCCCCGGTCCCCTCCATGTTTTGATAGCGAGTTCCGCTCTTGCATGTACCTGTCCAAACGTCTTTTAAGTATTGTTTTAGAACCTGGCTCAACTCTTCTGACAGCTTGTTCCATATACCCACCACCCGCTGTCTGAAAATGTTGCCCCTCAGATTGCTGTAAAATGTTTCCCCTCTCACTGTAAATCTATATCCCCTGGCTCTTGATTCCCGTACCCTGGGTAAAAGACTCTGTGCATCAGGGACGTGCGGTCAGGGGAGGCAGAGCCTCACCTGTCATACTCCCAATGAAAATAGCTGTTAAGAAAAGTAAAGCAAAATAATAATAAAATAAAATAAATGTGAAGATTTCTCCACTGATCTGTGTTGTTAATGTCATTTCTATATCAATCCAATCATTTTTTATAGTCAGTATCGCCAAATGTTCACAGCTCCGCTGCAAATACAGGGACAGATGAGAGCTGAGGCAGTGGCGAGCTGAGGCTCCCCTCTGATTGCGCAACCCCTCAGAAACTGAATGGAGCATGGACAATAAGCGTGTGCCTGTTACTATTTCTATGTATGCCACCAAAGTAATGTGTGTAAATCTCTTCATTACATGTCCTCACCTTCCATAGTCCAGGTAACTTATTTCACATATAAAGATATTACATTTGTGGTCGCTGGTCTCACATAAAACTGCAATGAAAAAGCACCAGGGGAGGCAGCGATCACATCTGCCTCACAAGGGGGCGTGTCTTGAGCCCAGTGGAGGGAGAGCGAGCGTCAATTACGTAGGCTCAGCCCACTTATTGACGCTACCTCAATCTCCCCCCACGTTAGCTATCTTCAGCAATGGCGGCGCTGAATTTCCAGCCACGGGCGGCGCTGACTGGGAGGTTGATTCCAAAGATACTCCTCTACTATCTTTGGTTGAATCGTTGATTTGTAACAGCCGATTCGGAGGCTGTGGACCGCTGAGAGCTCCCAATTGGGCCCCACGCTGGAGTAATCTACTCTCGGCTCGGGATCCCGGCATCCACTCCAGCCACCGGCCCTCTCCCTCCCTTCTCTCCCTTCCCTTCTTCCCTCCCTCCCTTCTCTCCTTCCCTCCCTCCTTTCTCTCTCGGTTTTCCCTTCTCTCCTTCCCTCCCTTCTTTCTCTCCTTCCCTCCCTCCCTTCTCTCCTTTCCTCCCAGACACATCATGCACAGATAACTAACACACACACACAACTAACACACACACACAACTAAGTTAGGATGGGGTAGAAGCCAGTGCCTCCCCAGCCATTGACCTCACCGCACGTCACTGCTGTGCATTTACCCTATCTATTCCCTTCATGATCTTATACACCTCTATGAGATCACCCCACAGCCTCCTGCACTCCAAGCAATAAAGTCCTGTTCAACCTTTGTTATAACTCAGGCCCTCAATGCCTGCAACATTCTCATAAGTCTTCCCTGCACTCTTTCCAGCTTAACAACATTCTTCCTTAAAGCAGGGTGACTAAAAGTGAACACAATACTCCAAATGCGCCTCACCAACATCTTGTACAACTGTAACATTCAGTAACATCGGAAGGTGGCGCCATTGAGTATGGCTGCCTCGCCTGCAACTGCTCGTCCTTTCATCCTTTATTTATTTTTAGACTGTCAAAAGTTTTGTTTTGGAGGTCTTTTAGTCTTTTTATGTGGGGGATGGGGAAACCGTTTTCTCAGTCACCTCCTGGTCGAGGATGCGTCTATCCTACAAGCCACATCTTCGCCCCCTCCTCGCGGCATACCATCTGGATTGGCACGCCCTTTCCCGCCGGAGACCGGCCAGAGCTTCAGCTTCAGCAGCGGTGCAGTGCTAAAGTACTATCACGGAGTGGACGATGCCTCACCAAGGTCGCCGTGTGGAGCTCCGGAGTGCTGGGACTGCCGATTTTAACACCATGGAGCTGTGGTCTGTGGAGCTACCAGCCGCAGGCGGCGCTGATTTTAACAATGCAGGGCCCTCGGATCTTTCGCCGAGGATTGCCATGTGGAGCTCAGCCCAGCTGGACCTGTGGACTTTGGGAGCCGCGGTCTCCATAAGAAGCGGCTGATTCGGAACTCTGTTCTGACGCCAGAGTTCCATCATCCGACGAGAGGGCCTGGACATCGGGCCGCCGTTGCAGCGACTGCGGAGGCCTCAAAAGGACCCAACCACGGGTGAACATAGAGGAGTGGATTGAACTTTTATAGCCTTCCCTCACAGTGGGAAACGCTGATTCTGCTGTGTGGGGATGTCATGTTAAATTCTATCGTTGGTGTGTTCTTTTTATTTGTATGGCTGTATGACAACCAAAATCTTGCTGTACCAATTGGTACAGTGACAATAAATGTAAACTTGAACATCCCAACTTCTCTTCTCAATACCCCTATTGATGAAGGCCAATGTACTGAAAACCTTCTTAACCACCTTATCTATCTAGATCCCTCCACTGTACAACACTCCCTGGGGCTCTACTGTACACTCGGTCGGTATCCATTGGAAGAGTCCAAATAAGAGTCCACAGACTTTAAGTGAATTTGCTTTTCTAATTTAATTGTGATTGAGAAAGAATTACACCATGGAATTTTTGGTGGGCAATCTTTGAGAAATCTCTGGGTCCCACTGATGGAAAGTGAGATGCAGCATTTCCAGCTGTTTGATCCAGAGCTGCTCTATATGAGCATTCTTTGCTCTTCCACTGAACCCATTATTCCGAGTTGGTGCAAGAGAATCCCTGAAGCCATTCTTCTGGCACAATTGCTGGCATTACAGGCTAGAAATCGATGTGAAAATAAACACCTCTTCTTATAAGATGGTAACCGCATTCTAATTTTCAGTTCAGTGATGACGGGAAGAAATCTACTTAATTATCAGGAAGGTTGTTTCTGCCCAGCTGGAATGATGAAATCAGAAGACAAGACAAAATGTGTTTCAACATGTAAGTTTGGAGTGAATAATGCATAATTTTGATCATTGGATCAATTAAAACAACATAACTTATGAATCTTTTTCTTTAAAAATAACAGGTTGCCTGGATAATAATGGAACCCGAAGAAAGGTAGGATTTTGAAATTTCCTTTGTGCAAAATACGTTTTATAAGCACAATTAAACACTTTGTTTTTCACTCCAACTTTCTTTCCAGCAAAAAGATGTTGTAACATTTTAATGATCAGATAGAACAGAACAAAATAACGAACGAACAGGCCCTTTGGCCCACTATGGTCGAACACAATGCCTAGTTAAACTGATCTCAACCGCCTAAACACGATCCACATCCCTCCATTCCCTGCACTTCCATCTACTTATCTAAAAGCCTCTTTATTGTGTAAACACCACTGTCTGCCTGCACCACCACCACCCCTGGCAATACATTCCAGGCCCTCACCACTCTCTGTGTAAAAAAAACCTGCCCTGTACATCTACATTAAACTTCTACTGTTGGACATTTCCATTCTGGGGGAAAGGTTTTGACTATCTACCCCCTCAGAATTTTATATCATGTCTCCCCTCAATTTCCGACATTCCAGAAAAACCAATAAAAGTCTATCCAGCCTCTCACTGTCGCTGAAACCCTTTAATCCAGGCAGCATTCAGACAAACTTGTTGTACACCCTTCTCAAATTCTCCACATCCTTCCTGTAATGGGGCGACCAGAGCTGCATGATATACTTCAAATGCAGCCTGATTAAAATCCTACAGATGTGCATCATGACTTCCTGACTGTTATATTCAATGCCTCTAGCAATGAAGGCAAGCATACCAGATGCCACCTTAACCACCCTATCTACCTGTGCTGCCACCGTTTAGTGAGCTGTGAACTTGGACTCCAAAATCCCTCTGCACATCAATGCTCTTAGGGGTCTTGCCATTGACTGTAGACTCTTTCCTTGCATTCACCTCTCAAAGTGCAACACCTTGCACTTGCTTGGGTTAATCTCCATCTGCCATTTCTCTGCATTTTGCAGTCAATCGATAACCTGCTGTATCTTCTGACATAATTCCTCACTGTTTGCAAGTCTTCCAATTTTGATGTCATCAGCAAACTTACTCACCAGCTCATCTACATTTACATCTAGGTAATTTAAAAATACCACAAACAGCAGAGGTCCTACCACAGGTCCCTGTGGTACGCCACTGGTCACAGACCTCCAGCTGAATATATACCTTCCACCTCAACGCTCTGTCTTCTATGAATAAGCCAGCTCTAAATCCATACAACCAAGTCATTATGAATCTCGTACATCTTAATCCTATAGATAAGCCTACCATGAGGGACCTTTATGAAAAACCTTATTAAAATCCATGTATACAACATTCACGACCCTACCTTCGTCAATCTCCTTTGTCACCTCCTCAAAACAATCATTAGTGAGAGTCGACTGGCCATGCTGGCTCTCCCTAATTAGACCATTCTCTTCCAAATGTGAGTAAATCCTAGCTCAAAGAATTCTCTCCAATTGGTTCCCTACCACTGACGTGAAGCTCTCTGGCCAATACTTCTCTGGATACTCTCTGCTTCCTTTCTTAAACAAAGAAATTACACTGGCCACTTTCCAGTCCTCTAACACCATGTGTGTCACTTGAGTGGAAACAAAGATTCTCCTCAGGGCCCCCACAATTTCCTCTTTTGCACCCCACAATGAACCTGGGATAGATCCCATCAGGCCCTGGGGACATGTCCGCCTTAATGTTCCACAAGAACCTCAGCACCAGCTCTTTCTCAAGCTAAACTGCCCCTGTATATTTGTATTATCCACACTGATCTCACTGTCCTCCAAGACTATTTCTCGGTGACTACAGATGCAAAGTACCTCACTTATATTCTCCTACTCCAAGCATTGATCCTCTCCTTTATCTTTGAGTGATCCTACCTTCTCCTTGGTCCCCCTCATATTTTTAGAAAACGTGTAAAATGCCTTAGGACGTTGCTTAATCTACCTCACCAGTGACATTTCATGGCCCCTTTTGACCTTCCAATCGCCTGCTTGATTGTTTCATACTGGTTTTACATTCCTCATAAGTCCCATCTAATACCACCTTCTTAAACTTGACGTACACTTCCTTTTTCTTCCTGTCCAAGTTTACAACTTCCTTGGTCACTCACGGTTCTCTTACTGTGCCATCCTTATCCCTCCTTATTGGAACACACTGATCGACTGGCCTTCAAATGACTCCCATGTGTCCTCTGTGAACTTACCCAATAACAACTGCTCTCAATCTACCCTCCTTAACTCCTGCCCAATTACATTGTAATCAGCCTTGTCCCAATTGAGTACCTTCCCCCAACATCCAGACCGGTTCCTGTTCAAATCAAACCTAAAACATTTGGAGTTGTGATCACTATCTTCAAGTTCTTCTTCCATAGGAGCACCAGTCACCTGGCCAGGCTCAATTC
Source organism: Raja brachyura (assembly GCA_963514005.1). The sequence goes on from OY740799.1 coordinate 31,947,705, forward strand.
CCAGTACACGTCCATACGGTCCCTCCTCAAGTCGGGGAGTATCCACATATGGGTTAATTAAACCTTCTTGGATAATATACCAAATAAATTATTTCCCGTCTTATCCTCTTCCTCTGAGCAAGTCCCGAGCATTTTCTATCTCCCAGCTATCTATTGGGTGGCCTACAATTAAACACTAAACTCCAACCCCATACGTGCAAGCTCCAGTAGAGTCAGGATACCAGCTGAGACGAAGCAAACCAAACATGAGATTGGACAATTTTTAGCAGGATTCTATTTTAACCTTTCATCTTTCTTGCCTTCACACTATTTTCCCACTCACATTTTATTTCCAGTGGCAAGAGTAATGCTTGTCCCATTGGAATGAATGTTGTGAAATCTTAGGTACATATTTAACAAGTATATTGGTGCTTAATTATAATGTTAATTGTGGAGTTCCTGTCACTGCCTATTTAATTCAGAATTGTTGACATAAATTGCTTGTAGTTTTTCTTTGTGAAGCCAGTTGAATGTACTTACTTTGTTTCTTTCTTTCCAAGATAAATGATGTATGGCAGGATCAGAACAATAATTGTACTTCTTACACATGTACTAGAAATGGGGTCGTAACACAAAAAACGACTTGTGCTGCTGAAAATGATTGCGAAGAGGTTTGTATAATAAATAAGTTGCAAGATACATAGTGATGTGGTTAGATGAAAGATGGAATTGCTTAATTGAAATTAACAATTATTATAAAATGAATAATTTGATGAAAAATCATTAAATTTAAAATATAAAATAGCACAAGAATCTTAAATACACAACCAAAGGAACACTGGTGCCTTTTTCATTTTTTCACATCAAAACAGTAATATGCTTAAGATTTCAAGGTTTCATGGTCAGTTAATTGTCACATGTACCAATTAAAATACTGTGAAATTTGAGTCACCATACAGCCATACTAAGTGAAAAGCAACAAGACACACAACCACATAAAATAATATTTAACATAAATATCCACCACAGCAGCTCCCCATATTCCTCACTGTGATGGAAGGTAATAAAATCCAATCTTCTCCGTCTTTATTATGCTATTAGCCTTTCTATTACACCTGTTGTAATTTCTGAGCACATATCATTTTATCAAAAATACTATATTTTCTACTCTGCCCAATATGTTCAAATCCAGTATAAATCAGATGAACACTGGTAACAATAATCTGATATATCAACTGAATATTGGAATAGAATAGAATCACAAAATTGTTATTCCACGCTAGAAGGTCAATAGGTCTTTCATTCCTACAATGGTTCTCTATGAACAAGTTTGTCACTCATATTCTTTTTTCATAGCTGATTTGTTTCTCCCTCAGGTAGGCGTTTAGTCCTTTCTTAAAAGTGACAATTAAAACTAATTTCATTACTGGCACAGACAATTAAATCTTAATATGATTACTCTCAAACTAAAAAAGTTTATCTCAACCACTCTCCTCCTAATCAGAGGAAAGATAGATCATTCCTGGTCCTTACCATCCATCTGACCAGATTACCGCATCCTACCACTTTAACCAGGTTATTTTCACAATTTCTGTCACCTTCAATTAGTTTCTAACATCTCCCTTCCCTTCCACTTTTACTCTTTTGAAGGTACTGTTCTCTTTGTGACTCCTTGTTCTGCTCTTCCATCTCCACCAACTATTTCCTTTCAAACTATTCCCTCTTACACCAACAGACTGTTCAATGTAGCGAGAAGCAACACTTGACCTTTCACCTATTATCTCCCCAGTATCGATAGACCTAAACATTTCGTCCAGCTGAAGCAACAATTCAAAGTTGCATTTGATGCTTACAATTGATCTCCTTTGTATTGGAGGATGGAAACAAACATGGGTGATCTCTTTGCAGAAGGCTTGTGTTCAGTCTGGAGGGGCTAACCTTTTGGCTGGCACTTTAAGTTACTATCAGACTCTTATTTCAATCTAACTATTTGGGCCTCCTGCATTGTTGTAGTGAGATTGAACAGAGCTGGAGGAACAATACCACAATCTCCATTTTGGACACATTGCACTCCTCCAGACTCAATATTGAATTCTACAATTTAAGTAATCCATTTTCTCTGTATATGAGAATTGGCCAGGTCCTCCATTTATAATTGTTATTCCATTAAGTTTCTCCATTAGCACAGCTTGACACTGCTGGGTATCCATTACAGTCTTTGTACTTAGCAGCTTTTACATTCATTTGTATGTGTTCTCACCCTTTATCTGTCTCATTTCACACACTGCATTAACAAATGACCATGTTCTCTTCCAGGAACCATCCTTGTTAGCCCACTGACCATTTGACTTTATTTATAATTTATTCCCACTCGACACTGGTCTCACCCTATCACAGGCATTTCTTTTGTCCTTTCCATAGGATACCCTTTGCCGTCAATCCGACAACTTCTCTGAGGCTTAATACCAACTTGTTTCCTCCCATTCCCAATATTGACAAGGTGTAATCTACAGAAATGTTAGCTCTGCTCCTCCTTCCACAGATGCAGTCTGATGTGATGAATGTTTCCAGCATATTGTTTATATTCCAGATTTTCAAAAACTGTAGATTTTTTTTAATTACCGCTCATGGCTCCAGTAATTCTTTTGCAATCATTTTAAATCTAAATCCTCTGGTCTTGATCTTTCCATAAATGGATATAATTCCTCTGTTTAGACACTTCATTTTGAATGCCTCTTAACACCCTCTGCTTTCAAACAACCAATCTTGGCAAGTAATAGAAGTTCTTCATGCTCAGACACAAACTAATGAATTTTCTCCGCACATTCACCAGGTTAGGTGAAATGTCCTTGCCCTTGCTGTTAAATGAACCCCAGTGTCCTTTCCTAATTTAAGCACTTTTAAATATTATAAAATATTAAACAGAGAATGCTAAACATTGTAGGTATTCCACAGACATAAAGCAGAGAATAAAAATCTTAAATTCATAAACGTGAACTTTCTATGGTCTGCTTCCTTTCCTTTTCAGTCCTGGGTCGAAGGACCTGTTTACATGTTGTATCTCTGAACCAAATGAAAACTAAACAATGTATGCCTGGATCATGCACAGTATTAAATCTGACTGTTAAATCTATTTTTTCAGTCTGACAGAAAATGGGACGATAGACACTGCTGCTACACATGTGTCGCTCAAGGTAACTGATTATTTCTTTATAAATGCTTTAATTTTATAGAACATTGCAGATGATTGCTATGAATTATCAGCCAAATTCAATATTCCTAACTAGGTCTAATTGTGAATCAATTCACCTCGCAGAATTTTTCATCATTGACAGTTGATTATTTGTTCGTGCTGGACATCATTTGGGTCTTTCTTAAAATCTGGATTTTTAGTAACATTATTAATTGTTATCTGACCATGTTGCTAGGTTACTACAATGGTTCAAAAATGTTTTAACATTTGAACAAAGCAATCTATTATTTGTGTGGTAATGGTTGCTGGCCTTACATTATTACCAATTCCACCATAAACCAATCATTATCAGAGATATGTGATTTGCTGGATTCTCATCATATACTTTCCCACACTCAGAACATTTAACTGGGTAACCCTATGAGTTGTTAAATATGGGTGTTATTTAAAGGGCCTGTCCCACTTGGTGATTTTTTTCGGCTACTGTCGGCATCATTGTATCAGCTCACTACAATTAGTTTGGATTGTCAAATTAACATTTGAGGTTATGAGCTGAGAACATAAATATCAATCAAATTCAGCATGAAGTTCCACAATTACCAGATGCTGCATTTGGAGTTGGATACATTTGGATAATACCACACTTGTTTATTGGGCAGTATTCTGAGCAAGAGTAGAGGGTCATTATTGGAGCAAAATATTAGGGGTATAAGACTGTACCTCTCCATTCTTTTTCAGTTCTGTTGTATTGGAGCTTAGACATGCCCAACACTAACAATTTCATTTCGGAGTCACGTGAGTGACTTCGTGAAGAGCCCGCCGGCACGCATGCGCGACATATCGTCGCAACGCATTGCTGCCGACAGCTGGCGGTGGGGCGCGCTCCTCGCCAGCCCTTCAAAAGGAGCCGCTTAGGTAAGTTAAACTCACCTTAAGTTGGTTGGCCCTTGCTGTCGGTTTTGTCTTTCAGCAAGGGTGCGGATTGGAGTGTTCAGAATGTCTGGACGAAGAAGTCGTGGCCCGGCGCCCTCATCGTTTCCACCTGGGGCCGGGAAGAAGGCGGGGAAGTCATTGCCGTCTGCTGCTGCAGGTCGGGACCCGCTGAGTCGCCACAGCTCCGAGGAGGAGTGCGTGGAGGAGGACGTCGGGGTGCCTCCTGAAAGGGTGGACCCTGCCACAAGTTCGCCTTTGGCGACAACGGGGAAGGGGTTTCGTGCTGCGGCCCGACCCCCCTCCGCTAGCCCTTCATTAAAAGGCAGCAGAGGCGCCCGTAAGCCTAACCCGGTCCGGGCCAAGGCTCCACCAGCCGCCATGGAGCGGTCTGGTGCAACGGCGGGACCTGGGTCGTTAAGGTCTGCTACCCAACTCCCAACCCCCGCCGCCGGGACGGGGGGCTTGGGTACGGTCCCGCCTCGGTCGCCGAGTCCCCCATGGATGGGAGGACGAGACCATGCGTCGGCACCGTCCGAAATGCGGACAGCCGGCAAGCCTGTGCGGGCGTCGCTCCATGCTTCTGCTGGAGTCGACCCCAAGCCGTCAGGGCCCTTTGTGGCAACGGCTTCTACTCCTGCCAAGAAGAGGCGGTTGGACACCCTGCCCGCACGGGACTCGCACGGTTTCGCTGCGGCGGCCGAAAGCAATCCATTCCGGCACCGAGATCACTTCTCTGAGGTGCGGGCCGATGATAGGAGCCCCGGCATGTTTTCTGAGCCGGAGGACTCCGACCATCCGAGTGTTCAGGATGGGGGGGCGTATTGACCGCATCGAGCGGCTGCTGGAGCTGGTACTCCATAATCAACAGCAGTACGCACCCACGGATATCGTCAGGCACAGGGCCGCCTCGCCGGTTTCCCTCATCAGCGAGCCACAAGGGGAAGAAGGGTTTGACCCCACCCCAACACCGTCGGAGCCACCGACAGCTGAGTTACTGGACGTGGCAGCCAAATTTGCTGCACCAATTACAACTGGACTTCCGCTCCAGCCAAAGCTGGCAGCAACAGTGGACTTTCTCACGCATCATCGGTTGCAGGAGGAAGTACTCTCACAGGCCACTCAGCGCCACAAGGCCCCGTCCAACTGTAATGCCCTCAACGTGCCACTGGTCAATACGCCCATATGGGGCAACATCGGCGTGGCTGTCCGCCATCAGGAGGTTAAACTCCAGCGGATCCTCAAACTCCTCACGGCCGGTATTACCGCCTTTGCGCGGTCGGTCGATGGAACGGACCTGTCATTGGATCAGGAGGATGCGTTAGCACTATTATGTGCCACCCAACATGAAATCAACGATTTCCGGAAGAACAGCATCCGTCCGTCTATCAACCCAAAATTTGCAGGGTTGTGTAAGCCACCGCCGCCCCCACCGCCCCGACAACTCTTCGGGGAAGACCTTCCGAAGAGGGTCAAGGAGCTGGACGAGGTAGCCAAAACGGTGGGACTTATGCGATCTCAGATCGCCCCCAGACCGATGGTGCCAAAAGCTCCCCCTGCTCGACCGCGAGGTCCGGTCGCATCAGCATCAAGACCATATGCTACTACTCAGCACTACTACCAACAGGGCCAGCAGCAGCGGTCTTTTTTAGGGTCAGGCACACAGCGACCCCAGTGGAAGATGAAGCCATCTTATCGTCAGCCCAACCCAGCACCTCCTCGGCCACCCAAGTATGTCAGGGACCGCCGGTGACCATGGAGGTAAGGCGGTCTGGGTTTCTTTCCCCTGCCCCTTTAATCTCACATGTGGGAGGGCGACTCCGGTTCTTTGCTAAAGCTTGGGTATCAGTTACTTCGGATAAATTTGTGTTACAAAATGTTCGGGGTCATTCTATTGAATTTATTGACGGCAAAGTTCCTCCATCCCAGCATATGCCTAAACGGAAGTTTACGCTGTCTGCTGTTGAGCAGGCAGCAGGCACGGCTGAAATTTTTCGTTTGGAACAAAAAGGCGTGATAGAGAAAACTATTCACGAGCCCATTGAATTCGTCTCCAATATATTTACTAGACCAAAAAAGGATGGAGGTTGTCGGGTGATTATTGATTTGACCCAGTTGAATACCTTTGTAACATATACACATTTCAAAATGGACACCTTTGAGACAGCCAAATCACTGATTTCGCATGGTTGCTTTATGGCATGTATTGATTTAAAAGATGCATACTATTCAGTGTCCATCCGGAAACATCACCGGAAGTTTTTGAAATTTGTCTGGATGGATCAGCTCTGGCAATATCGAGCCTTACCAAATGGGCTTACTACTGCCCCTAGGCTCTTTACTAAATTACTTAAACCTATTATGGCCAAATTACGCATAGAACATCATATTGTAATGGCTTATTTGGATGATATTCTGATTATTGGCAATACTCTGGAAGCAGCTGAAAGCGCTGTTTTAGCAACTGTTACTATATTTCAGCAACTGGGGTTTATAGTTCATCCAGAAAAATCGAAGTTTCACCCATCCCAGGTTATGGATTATTTGGGTTTCACGGTGGACTCTATTCAAATGAGGGCCACCATTCCATTTCACAAGGTGGAGGATGTCTCCCTTGCATGTCAGGATCTCGCATCCGCCAGTATACCATCTATTCGGCATACAGCTAAGATAATTGGGAAAATCGTAGCTTTGTTTCCGGCAGCCCGGTTTGGGCCTTTACATTATCAAAACCTGCAAAGGGCCAAAATTATTGCGTTAAAAAAGAACGCTGGTCATTTTGACAGACCTATGGAGCTGCCTTCTGATGCTAAGGTTGAGCTCCAATGGTGGGTGTCCAATATTGGCAGGGCATTCAAACCCATTGTTGTGCCCAATCCGGTGGTATATTTGCAAACTGACGCAAGCTCTCTAGGCTGGGGAGCTGCGGACAGCTCTTCTAGTTGTGGAGGCAGGTGGGATCCCCTTGAAGCTAGCATGTTGCTAGTACAAGGGATTAACTATTTGGAGCTGCTTGCAGCATTTCACGGACTGCGGGCATATTGTGCTCATCTTAGTGGCACTCATGTCCGTCTCCAAATAGACAACACCACAGCGGTGGCATATTTAAACCATATGGGCGGTACCAGGTCAGTCTCTTGTGACAAATTGGCTAATACTATTTGGTGCTGGTGTATTAATCGAGATATTTGGATTTCAGCCACCTATTTGCCAGGTAGGCTTAATACTGTGGCAGACACCAGGTCACGCAAATTCAATGATAGTATTGAGTGGATGCTGCATCCTCAAATATTTGCCCAAATTACAGCCAAATTTGGCCAACCAGATATCGACCTTTTTGCGTCCCGGTTGAACCATCAGGTACCGACATATGTTTCATGGGAACCAGACCCTGGGGCATTAGCGATTGATGCATTCTCGCTAGACTGGGGGAAGTGGTTTTTCTATGCATTCCCCCCGTTTTGCCTCATCAGTCGGGTATTACAAAAAATCAGGATGGATTCTGCCAGAGGCATTCTTGTCATACCCGACTGGCCTACACAGCCTTGGTATCCGGTGGTCTCTGACATGATTAGTCAACCTTGGGTCCCTCTAGAGGGTTGCCCGCATGTGGTTTCTCACCCTGTCTCAGGGGAGTTACACCCCTGCCATGCCTATCTAAAATTACTGGCTTGCAGGTTCTGACCAGGCCATGGATGCAGTATGGCCTTACCACCCGGACCATGAACACCATTGGAGCATCCTGTCGAGAGTCAACCAGGCGGAGATATCTCTCCCACATCACCAAGTGGGAAGCCTACTGCAGTCGCTCTCACATCACCTATGACGATGTCTCCATAGCCGACGTCCTGGAATTCCTCGCGGGGTTGCACCATGATGAGCACTTGAGTTATAGTGCCATCAACAGCGCCAGGAGTGCGCTATCATTCTACCTCAACATCGAGGTTGGATCGAACAGGCCAGTGTCCAGGCTTATGCGGGGAATATTCAATCTGAATCCGCCTACACCACGCTACAACATCACCTGGGATGTCAGGGATGTGCTTACCCTGCTCAGGTCGTGGTCACCCATGGAAGGGTTACAGCTGGACCAACTCACTATGAAATTGGTGATGTTACTAGCGCTGACTTCAGCACAGCGGGTTCAGACGCTCCACAAACTACGTATTGACAGGATGACGTCGACCCCTGGAGAAGTAGTCTTTTTCATCGATGAGCTACTTAAGCAGCATAGACCTAGGTGCACAGGGCTGCAGCTGAAGTTCCCGGCATACCCTGCAGATGCTCGGCTATGTTTAGCCACTCACATCCGTTACTACATCAAGGTGACGAGGAGCATCAGAGGAATGGAGTTGTACCTGCTTGTCACTCACAAACGACCTCACCATCGAGTGACAGTCCAGACGATCTCCAGGTGGCTCCGGATCGTCCTGGCTAAGGCAGGTATTGACACTAATGTGTTTAAATCCCACTCCACCAGGGCTGCATCTACGTCGGCGGCGAGGGTCATGGAGGTACCCATGGACCATATCCTCGCCACAGCAGGATGGGCGAATGAAGCTGTGTTCCAGCGTTTCTATAATAAGCCTGTTGCTGCTCCCCTTCAGTTTGCAGAGGCCGTGCTGAACGCCGGGTGTGAACGTGGGGATGTCCCTGATTAAAAGGGCGTTATTTGTTGTGTTATTAATAAATCTTCTTTTTGTTTCAGTATAACCTCGTTTCATCAACTTGTTTACTCCAATCCATCCTTGCTAGTGGTGTGTCTGCATGGACGTTGTCCAGGGCGTGTAATCACAGAAGCTTTGAAGTCTTCACGAAGTCACTCACGTGACTCCGAAATGAAATAGTAAGATTGAACGAGAACTTACCAAGTTTGAAGGTTGATCTTTATTTCATGAGGAGTTGCGGTGAGGGATTTCGTGCCCTCCGCTCCCAACCCTCGATCATCTTCAGCTGGTAATCAGAGTCTCTTTAAATCTTACTATGCCAAGTCATTTCTGTTGTTGTTTCTGTGATTCCACACCGCTGCTTTGAAGAATGTCGCGCATGCGTGCCGGCGGGCTCTTCACGAAATCCCTCACCGCAACTCCTCATGAAATAAAGATCAACCTTCAAACTTGGTAAGTTCTCGTTCAATCTTACTATTCCTACCTCAAAACAAATACATCACCTTGAATTCTGCTGAATCATGTGGATATTTTCAGTTTTCATTTTCAATAGCAGAATTGTGAAATATATTTTTCCCTGATTCTTATGTTTCACCTGCAGGTATTTCACAATATTATTTTTCATGAAACCAAGAGCATTTGGGGGGAAAACTGCAAATAGCTAAGAATAGCCAAGTGTAAATGGATCTTCCAAAAGTCAAAATCACCTGATGTTTGAACTATGTTCACCGTGATCCAAGACACAAAAATATTGTTTATTCAATTACAGATGAGGTTTACAATTGATCAATTATTTATTTCAATAGGCTTTTGCAAGTTGTCATCCAGAAAGACCAATGTCACAAAAGAAGTCCAGAATACAACCTGCACAGCAAACATTGAACTGTATATGTGTGAAGGGAATTGTGCCAGCTCAGTTTAGTAAGTATTAAGTAATAGTAAATACAATTTAGTGGTAAGTATTGCTTCTCATTCAAATCATTGAGTACTATTTCACATGAGAGATTAAATAATTACAGACACTGAAACAATAACCAGAGTAATACTTTCCACATTAACAAATCTGTTCTGCTTGAAAAATATATGGTAAATGTAAAATTAACTTTACTCACTTGCATATAATATTTTTGTTATTCCCTTTATATTCCAAATATTCTCTGCCAAGGTGGAGATTCAACATGTTTAGTACTTTGTCCATGAAGACAGAATGGAGATAATGAACACAACAAAGCTGACGCAGTTTACTCCTTTAGTGGCTTTCAAGGGCACCCTACATCTCATCAGGATGATTTTTTTGCAATAGATCTAAAAAGTTGACTAAAATAGAGTCTCAAGTTGTAATGCTGGTTTCACCTTCATTTAACACAAGCATCTGGTGAAGTGGCAAATTGCATACCGGCAACAGTGGCTCAAAATGTAATTGAGATATGTCACAACGATTTATTGATCATCAAAAGGGCTGCATAACACATTTGTGGTCAGTGTTTCAATTAACCCTTAACAGTGTTCAGCTAAATTGGTTTAAATAAGTAATTGCGGAGGGTTCTGGGGGAGTGGTGTAGATGAGGGATCTAGGAGTGCAGGTACATAGTTCCTTGAAATTAGTCACAGGTAAATAGGGTGGTAAAAAGGCCTTTTTGCACATTGACCTTCATTAGTCAGAGTATTGAGTATAGAAGTTGGGAGTATAGAAGTTAGGGGTAAGATCTGACAGCACCCCGCCCAGACGGCAGAGATAGGTGGAGCAGGAGCTGATCAGGTATGAAGGGTAGGATGTTGGAGAGTAAAACTCATTGTGCAGTGGCCCCCAGTGGGACCACTGGCAGGAATATCCTTTACTCAGGGCCAGGGACATTGCCCATTTAGTCTTCAGGAAGATCACAGTAATTCCTGACATCTTGGAGGCCATGACAATGGTCAAAGGGCCAACTCCAGCCATTGCCTTCATACAGTCATCAACATTCACATTCACATAGCTTTTCACACCACTCCTACAGCTTAACATTCTGAAAGGTGACTGGGGTACAGGAATGGTGAAGTTGCAGTTCGGTTGAGCACACAGGCATCATTGGTTCAACATTATAAAGTCAATAACATTGTTACAATAGCACTGCAGACAGTATCAAGCATTTTGCTGTAGAACAGAGCACAGGGGAGAAGGAAAAACAATGGGAGTACAGTCCAGCAATGCAAGGAGTGCACCATGTCAATGGTGTGTCTATGACCCATCCCACAGCTCAGGAGAGACCCTCGGGAAAGTCTAAAACACTGACAAATCTTCCAACACCCGGCTGACTATGGCAAAACAGAGCTGTGTGGGGAGGGAGTTCACCGAAGGTAACAACAAAAATCCATCTTCATCAGCTCCCGCCTCTGTTGAGCCTTCCTGAGCCACCTCCAGAGAAACAGTCACAATCCTACCAAATCAGAAATTTCCTGAGGAGACAGGTACCGCACCCCACTGCCCACTCGCAATAAATCTGTCCTACATGCAGCTCCGACCTTTCGTTTTTTTGCAGTGCAGTGAGAAAGCTCCTCTCTGCAACTGGCCACACTTGACTCCCCTCCACACTTGACCCATAACAGTTTGCATACAGGCCAAACCGCTCCACAGAGGACGCTATATCCTCCGTACTCCATCTGAGCCTGGAATATTTAGAGGAGAAGAACACCTATGTGCGAATGCTATTCGTGGATTTCAGTTCAGCATTCAACACAATTATCCCCCAGCACCTGATAAGCAAACTTGTTCCATTGAGCCTCAGCACCCCCATGTGTAACTGGCTACTGGACTTCCTCACTGACAGACCCCAGTCTGTGAGGGTTGGAAATAACACCTCTAACACCATCTCTCTGAGCACCGGCTCCACTCAGGGCTGTGTCCTGAGTCCACTGCTGTTTACCCTGATGACCCACGACCGTTGTGCCAGGTTTAGTACAAACCACATCATGAAGTACGCAGATGACACAACAGTGGTGGGCCTCATCAGGGACGACAATGACCTGGCTTACAGGGAGGAGATGAAACAACTGGTGGACTGGTGCAATACGAACAACCTGATCCTGAATGTCGAAAAAACAAAGGAGGTCATCGTCGACTTCAGGAAAAACCGGCACAGTCCCATACCACTTCACATCAATGACAGCGATGTGGAGGTGGTCAGTAGCATTAAGTTACTAAGTTCCTGGGGGGTGCAGATCACTAACAGTCTGACCTGGTCGAATAACATCTCATCAACAGTTAAGAGAGCGCAGCAGCGGTTGCACATTCTGCGCCGGATGAGAAGAGCTCACCTCCCCCATCCCATCCTCACCACTTTCTACAGGGGCACCATAGAGAGTATTTTGACCAGCTGTATCTCTGTCTGGTTTGGGGACTGTAAAGCCTCTGTCTGGAAGTCCGTGCAGAGGGTGGTGAGGATAGCGTAAAAAATCATCGGGACCTCTCTCCCCTCAATTGGGGATATTGCGACAAAACGTTGCGTGTCTAAGGCCAGCAGTATTATAAAAGACCCCACACATCTCCATCACGGACTGTTCACTCTGCTGCCCTCGGGCAAAAGATATCGTAGCATAAGGAGCAGAACATCAAGGTTCTGCAACAGCTTCTTCCCACGAGCCATCAGACTCCTGAATGCCATGTAATGGGCTGCCACCATTGTCTATTTATCCTTTTATCCTTTTTATCCATTTTATCCATGTTTATCCTTCTGTTAATTATCGTGTTGCACAGGGAGCCAAATGCAACGGAATTTTGTTTGGAACTGCATATATCGATGTATTTCTAAATGACAATAAAGTTTGTTTGACTTGACTTTTGACTTGAAGGATTGTGTGCAGTCATGGTCACCCAGAGAAAGCAAAGATGTTAGTAAGTTGAAAAGGATGCAAGTGGGCTTTAGTTATAGGCGGAGATTGATAGGCTGGGATTTTTTGTCTTTGGAGCATGGAAGGTTGGGGGATGACTTTATTGAGGTGTACTAGATCGGCAGGGGTATGAAGTGAAATCTCACAGTTTATTTTCCCCAGGGTAGTGGATTCTAGAACTAGAGAACGTTTCTGGTCCATTTCCGGAATGAGCTGACAGAGTGGATAAAATTATGATTTTTATAAGACATTTGGACAAATGTACAGATAGGAATGATTTGGTGGCCTGTGGGCCAAATGAAAGCAAATGTGACTAGTTCAGTATGCCAACTTGGTCAACATGGACCAGGTCGGCCAAAGGCCCTGTTAATGGGCTATACAGCACTATGACTCCACAGGCTAAGGTAGTAGCGGACTCCTCTCCACTCCTTGCATCTGTGACTTTTTTTTTTGCACATGAGAACCTGTGAACTTATTTCCGACCCATTCTAAAACATTGCTTTGCACAACAGTAGAAGGATACCATACAGTCAGTGTAAGTATATGCCTGGTTACAATATAGTCTACACAAATTGCTTGTTATTGACACCTGATTGCTAGACCTGCAGGAGGCTGTTTATAGGCTTCCAAGCACAACTAAATCATGATATTTATCCATGTTGCAATCTACATCTACCGCTAAGTGTCTATTTCCATCATTTTATTTTAATCTCTCTCAATCGCTGTGTTGATTTTATGCACAGCTGTATTTCAATTGTGGTAAGATGTTCTTTAACTCATTGCATCATTCATTCAAATATGAAATTCTCTTGAACATTTCAGATAGAATTTTACCATAAGGGAAATTTTTACATTGATTATCGCAATTATATGATCCAAGACTATGCTTTTGTTCTTACATTTACAACTCTGATGTTATTTTCCAGCTTTAATACCCAGACACACAGAATTGAACGCAAATGTGAATGCTGTCAAGAAATGGGGACCGAATATAGGAAAGTGAAACTTACTTGCCAAGATGGTAGAGAACATGAAATGTACACCTACCTAGACATCACATCCTGCCGCTGTAAGAAGGAGGTCTGTCCTGGGGCTTCGACCAAAAAGCCACATGCTGAAATATTCTTCTAGATGATAAAGCACGATATTGAATCCAATCTGTTACTATTTTGGAAATATATATAATTCATTACATTGAGCCAATCACAGTACGTTTAGTATGAATTCTAGTTGACCGTCACATAATCGGCATAATTATTACTTTGATCAATAAACTGCTTACTTGTTTTCAATTTCAAAAGCATATTAATAAATAACTGCAAGCATATTTCCATGGCCAATTATTATTTGTAAAGATGGTTTAACTTGTAAAATATCGAACCAAGGATGAGCATTTCATTCATCACATTCATATCATTTTCTTAAATATTTCAAATGTGTTTTTTGCCAGTTCTGAGGCAGTCTTGGACAGAAATAGAGCACAGAACAGAATACACAGGAACATTCTCTTCAGCCCACAACAAATGCACCAAACATGATGCTATGTTGAACTAATATCCTCTGTCCCTCCTCCTTCCATATTCTTCCTTCCCTGCATATCCATGTGCCTATCAAAAAGCCTCTTGAAGCACCACTAATGTACCTGCTTCCACCACCAACTGTGGCAGCGAACTGCAAGCACGCACACTCTGAGTGAAAAAAAACCTCACCTGACGCGTGTCCTTAAAACATTCCCCCTCTGACATTAAAGCTATGCCCTTTTAATATTTCCATCCTGGGATAAATGTTCTGACTATCTACAAAGGGCAGAAAGATCTGATCAAACCTGTCATTACCCAACACATCTGAAATATCCTACCAAATATATTATTTTCTAAGAGCTGCCAGCCAAATGCCCTCTTTTAATGTGGAATATGGAAATTGCTGAACTCTTCAGCTAATTCCCCAACCTTCACCCTAAAATATTACTGCCATTGTGTAAAAACTGGCTTGATTGTCACAGAGATAGTCCTCAAGTGAATATAGTATTGAAGTAGCTGCTTGCAGGCTGCAAATATAAGTAGCTGGTATTTTGCCCGGATTTTAAATGGTTTTGATACCTGGGAGGCTCTTTTCATTCAGTATTGAATATAGAAGTTGAGAGGTCATGTTACAGTTTTACAAGACATTGCCGAGGCCACATTTAGAATGTTACTAGACCAAATGGGACCCATCCTCTAAATGCGAGGTTGTGGGGGGAGGGCACGGTCTGTGGCGTCACACACACACACACTAACCAACCCCCCCAATGAGGGGCGGGGGGGGGGGAGAAAGGAGGGGGGAGCGAGAGGGAGCATGAGGGGGGCAGAGAGGGAGCGGGGTTGGGGCTGAGGGGCAGAGAGGAAGGGGGGTTGAGTTTGAGGGGTGGGGGCGCGTCATCACAGGGGTGGGCTGGTTCCCGAATGCAATACTCCCTCACTGCCAGATCACTCGCTGCAGGCTGCAGGCTACAAGCAGTGCCTGAGAACGGGGGGAGTGGTCGGTGGGGGGGGGGGGGGGGTGACGTCACTCGCAGCGAAAGCAAGAAGCCAGCTGGATTTTTTTCAAAGGTCTTTCAGATTTGTGAACACCCGGGCCGGGCTTGCAAGCAGCGCAACCGGGCTATGTCATTCGCAGCACTTGAACACAGCCTGCAGCCATTGTGACATCATCACGTCATCAGCCAATGCCAGTGGTTTTATTTTCAATGTTATTTCAGACTTTTGAACATTTTGATTGATAACTCGAGAAATAATGGATTTCTCAGGTGAGGCAATTTCGGAGTCCACGGGATAAATCTCTATCGGAATATGTAAATTCTCATACAGTGAGGGCGCCGTTTTTGTGAGCAGATATGATTATATACCCACACACATCCAAGATCAAAGTTTTAAGTATATAAGATGTTCAGTTTTGGCCACCCTGTTATAGGAACGATATTTTTATGTTCTCCATTGAATAAAGCTTGGATATCATCTCTTCCAAACTCATCAGCAAGCTCCAAGACCTGGGGTTCTGAACCTCCCTTAACAATTGGATCCATGACTACCTCAGTGGCAGATCTCTTGCAGTGCAAATCGGCAACAACATCTTTATCTCATTAACCATAACCCTCTAATCCTTCCCTCTCCATATACCTGTCCAAGTGTCTTTTAAATGCTGTTATCGCATCTGCCTCAACGATCTCCTCTGACACCTCTTTCCATATACCCAGCATCTTCTGAGTCAAAAAGTTGCGCCTCAGGTTCATAGTAAATCTTTCCCCAATTATGATTTTATACACCTCTATAAGATCAACACTCAGCCTCCTGAGCTTCAAGGAATAAAGTCCTAGCCTGCCCAACCTATATCTATAGCTCAGACTCTCAAGTCCTGACAACATCCTCGATCATCTTCTTTGCATTTTCTGTAGGAAGGAACTGCAGATGCTAGTTTAAACTGAAGATAAACACAAAAAGTTGGAGTAACTCAGCGAGACAGGCAGCATCTCTGGAGAGAAGGAATGGGTAATTTAAGGTTGAGACCCTTCTTCATACAAAGATTCAGACCCGTCTGAAGACGGGTCTTCACCCGAAACGACCCATTCCTTCTCTACAGAGATGTTGCCTGTTCCGCTGAGTTACTCCAGCTTTTTGTGTCTATTTTCTGCACTCCTACTGACCAGATCAATGCTGGCAATGAGAACGGGAAAGAGATAGAACACTTGCCTGAGTCGTGACGTAACACAAATCTCTCGATCCTTGTCAACAAGACCAAGGAACAAATCATTTACTTCCGAAAGATGAAAAGAGGACACCACACAATAGTTTTCATTGGTGAGTCGGGAGAGGAGGGAGATAGCAGCATCATGTTTGTGAGTGTTAACATCTCGGATAACCTGTCCTGGGCTCAGCACAAGGATGTAATCATGAAGAAGGCACCAGCAGTCGACTTCCTTAGAAGCTTAAAAGGATTCCACATGTCACTAATTTCCCAAAAAAAATCTTCTGCAGGTGTACTGTAGCAAGTATCCTGACAGGGTGCATCATGGTCTGGTATAGCAATTCCAATGCACAGAAGTGCTAGGGGTTGCAGAGAGTGATGAACTACATTCAGTCATTCATGAGCACATTTTTGCCATCAAAAGCATCTCCATCATGCATTGCCTCAAGAAGGCGGGCATCTGGCGTCAAGGAGCCACCGCATCCAGCCATGTCCTCTTCTTGCTGCTATCATCAGCCAGGAGGCACAGAAGCCTGAGGTCACACACCCCCATGCTCAGGAATAGCTACTTTCCTACAACCAGCAGACCATTGAACCGGCCTGCATAACCCTAATCCCAACTTGGCAACAGAACACCATGGTCCACCTCTTCCACACCCGTGAACTTGCCTATTCTGTTTCTTTTCATTGTCTTGTGGATGTGTAATTTAGGTATGGTTGATATTTCTGTATGTAGTCAATGTTTATGTCCCTGTGATACTTCTGCAAGCAAGATTTTCATTATACCTGTACATGAAACACTTGTTAGAATAAGGAGTAAGCCATTTAGAATGGAGACGAGGAAACACTTTTTCCTCACAGAGAGTGGTGAGTCTGTGGAATTATCTGCCTCAGAGGGCAGTGGAGGCAGGTTCTCTGGATGCTTTCAAGAGAGAGCTAGATAGGGCTCTTAAAAATAGTGGAGTCTGGGGATATGGGGAGAAGGCAGGAACAGGGTACTGATTGGGGATGATCAGCCATGATCACATTGAATGGAGATGCTGGCTCGAACAGCCAAATGGCCTACACCTGCACCTATTGGCTATGACAATAAATTTGATTGGCCTCAACTCGCCTTCTTTTCCACTTTGTATGGCCCTGGACCAAAAGTTCCTCAAGATCAGAAGGAACATTTCTTGAAGGAAATTTGAGCATAACACTTGAACATTTTCCTCTGCAGCCCTATGATCTCTTCCTGTGATATACCTAGTCTGACAGTGCCCCCTCTGCTGATTGGGATGCTGCTCCGATCCCAGTCACTGGCTGCCAGGCTGGGAGGGATCCATCACCAGCAACAGCTGGCTCCAATTAGCTGATATTGGCTTGGCCACCTGCACCTCGTCAGCCCATTCCCGAGCATTCCAGCCCCAGGGCAAAAAGGAGAAAAGGGGGAGGGGGAAGGGAAATGAGAACAGTGGCTGTCACCATGCAGTCCTGGACCTTCTCACCACTGTAAGTAAAATATAGCTTGTGAGTTCACCCTACTGTGAGTGATGGTGTGTTCACTGCCGAAACTGGTGTTACCCCTGACATCACGTTTGATATAAAGTGTTGAGGATAAAGTGATGTGGCCTGCCTAACATAGCCCACTGACTGTAATTCAGGCTCAATACCTAGGCAGTTGGTCAGGGAGCGAACACTGGCATTGGTTTTTCTTGTACTCATAGTAAATTAGAAGGGTTTTGTGTTATGTAACATTGCCCAACTCTCCCTCTGTTTCTAAAACCCTTTAGGGTCCTTTCATATATCGAATACATTATTTTGTTTGGGACTGTGTTTTGTAAAGATAGTGCACTTTTCTTGCTTTTACTATTGATTTGTTTATAAAGATTGCATACCAACTGCCATTGTTAAATATTTAGAGTCATACAGCATGAAAAATAGGTGCAGGAATAGGCCATTTGAGCCAGCACTAGCATTCACAAGACCAGTGACTCATACCACCCTGGCCACACACTCATTTCACCCCTGCCATCAGGAAGAAGGTACAGGAGCCAGAAAACTGTAACATCCAGGTTCAGGAACTGCTTCTTCCCTACAGCCATCAAGCTCTTAAACACTACAACCTTCAAAAGGTTCTGATGGAACAGGCTGGTTGTATAAATCCCCTCCTCAGTGACAGTGCTATAATGGTGGATCCTAAAAATAGTGGATTAAGTGCCATTTGTGGACTGATTGAGATGTGTGAAAGTTGCACTCATCCAATTAAGTGGGATATGTTTCCTCGTGCTTCTCATTTGCGGCTTTTAGATGATCGAAAGACTTTGAGTGTCCACTTGTGACTCACTTTGACCCATTCTTGTAGCCTTAGTATTCATGTGACAGGACAGCAGTGATCCCCAGGATTGTGAGTGACTTGACAATGGCCATTTAGTATTAACTGTAGATAGTTAAGTTTCCCTTTGTTTGGAATGCTCATGTCCTATTATATGTGTAGTATAAATATGACCTTCAACTTTGCAGCCCGTGCCTGATTTTATTAAAGTCTTGTTGCTTATAGGCATTGACTGCTTCATTTGCTGAAGAAACTTGAGTATAATCAAATACTATGCAATCATCAGCAAACATCTTATTTTCTGGTCTTTTAATGGAAGAATGGCTATTAATGATGTGGTTGGTTCATGGCAGTTGGGTCCTGAGGACCCCATCCAATGATGTTGTGGGGCTATGATTCACTTCCAACAACTGTAAGAATGCAGTAGGTCAAAAACCATTTGAGAGTTTTCCCCTTGATTTCAATAATCTTCAGTTTTACCTGTGCTCATTGACGCTGCACTTTGTCAAATGCTGCTTTGGTGCCAAGAGAAGCCCCTGTTATCCTATCTCTGTAATTCAGCTGTTTGGACCAATACTCTGACGAAGCCTGAAGGAGAGTGGTCTTTGCACAATTTAAACTGAACTGTTCTTGATCATGAGCTTATCATATTTCTATACACCAGAAGCAGAGCAGCTGGTAAAGATGGTGCCATCTTGAAGGCAGTTAGTTATCCTTAATAGAACCACCTCTTGTTTATACGGGGGTTACATTTAGTTTTCTTTTGAGCAGCAACAAGGAATTGATCACCCATTCACTAGTTCCATGTCATCCCACTTTCACATCTTGTACACCAGGGGCGATTTACAGATGCGTATTAACTTACATATTTGAAGCCTATTAACTTAGCAAACTTACAAACCTGCATGTTTTTGAAATATGGGAGGAAACCAGAACACCTGGAGGAAACCCACACAGTGACAGGGAGAAAATACAAACTCCGTACAGACAGCACCTAAAGTCAGGATTGAACCCAGGGCTGTGAGGCAGCAGCAACACTTAATTCAAGAACACGTAAATTAAACGTATACGAGGCAATGCTGCCAGGTGTAAATTTGAGTGCATTATTCACAAATTATGAGTGCATAAATCAGAATTTGAGGTTGTGAACAGTGTATTATTTCAAAAAGGTATAAATCAAATACGTGTAAAACACAAGATGCGTCTGAAGAAGGGTCTCGACCCGAAACGTCGCCTATCTCCTTTGCTCCTTAGATGCTGCTGCACCCGCTGAGTTTCTCCAGCCTTTTTTGTACGCCTGAAAATCCCAGTCTTGCTAGCAACACCTTGATTCAGGAAAGTGAATGTTAAAAAAGCACCCATTTTGAAAAATCTTTGGAATGGGGTGAACCCACAACCTTTGGCCCGAGAGACAAAAGTGTTCTTGCTGAGAATAATCTTATTAATTACTACATCAATCTTGCGCTGTGATTTAGCAGGTTGGTATCAGGCGCCAGCTGACTGTTGCTTTCTCGTGTTGATCTATACCATGATAATGCTTTGTTATTGTTTGGAATTTGAGAACAAAATCATGGCTTAATGTGAGAATGCTTGCTAACCTCTCTGGAATTTAAGTACCATTTCGAAAATAAGAATAAGCTTTTTTTTTTAAATGCCTTATTTTTCTCCTCGGGCAAGGCAAGTTTTTTTTTCCCAAAAAATAAAATTTATCCGGAATAAAAAAAAATATACAAAACAATCTGGTAAAACACATTCCCTGAACATACAAAAGATTTACAAGATTCATAATGACTTTGTTGTATATATTAAGAACTGGCTTATTCTTAAAAGACAGTTACACTAAAGTGGGTGGTATTGTAGATAGTGAAGATGGCTGTCCAAAATAGCAACAGGACCTTGATTGTTTGGGCAGGTGGACTGAGGAATAGTTGATGGAATTTAATACAGATAAATATGAGGTGTTGTTTTAAATGAAGTCTAACAAGGGCAGGACATTTGCAGTGAATGGCAGTATTCTAGGAAGAGTGGTGGAGTAGAGTTATCTTGGAATGCCGGTACATAGTTCCCTGAAAGTGGTGTCACTTGAAAGTAGATGGGGTGGTCATAAAGGCATTTGGCACATTCAGCTTCATCGGTCGGAGTATTGAGTATAGAAGTTTGGAGATCATGTTACAGTTATATAAGACTTTGATGAGCCTCTTAAAGGCCACTATCATATCTGGCTTTACCACCACCCCTGGCAATGCGTTTCAGGTCCCCACCACCTTACTTGTGGACCTGAAATAAGTCATCATTAATCAATGTTTCCGTAACCTTTCATCTTTGTCTTAGAAACATAGAACATAGAAAATAGGTGCAGGAGTAGGCCATTCGGCCCTTCGAGCCTGCACCGCCATTCAATATGATCATGGATGATCATCCAACTCTGTATCCCTTACCTGCCTTCTCTCCATACCCCCTGATCCCTTTAGCCACAAGGACCACATCCAACTCCCTCTTAAATATAGCTAACAAACTGGCCTCCACTACCTTCTGTGGCAGAGAATTCCAGAGATTCACCACTCTCTGTGTGAAAAATGTTTTTCTCATCTCGGTCCTAAAAGATTTCCCCCTTATCCTTAAACTGTGACCCCTTGTCCTGGACTTCCCCAACACCGGGAACAATCTTCCTGCATCTAGCCTGTTCAACCCCTTAAGGATTTTTTAAGTTTCTATAAGATCCCCCATCAATCTTCTAAATTCTAGCGAGTACAAGCCGAGTCTATCCCGTCTTTCTTCATATGAAAGTCCTGACATCCCAGGAATCAGTCTGGTGAACTTTCTCTGTACTCCCTCTATCACAAGAATGTCTTTCCTCAGATTAGGAGACCAAAACTGTATGCAATATTCCAGGTGTGGTCTCACCAAGACCCTGTACAACTGCAGTAGAACCTCCCTACTCCTATATTCAAATCCTTTTGCTATGAATGCTAACATACTATTCGCTTTCTTCACTGCCTGCTGCACCTGCATGCCTACGTTCAATGACTGGTGTACCATAACACCCAGCTCTTGTTGCATCTCCCCTTTTCCTAATCGGCCACCATTCAAATAATAGTCTACTTTCCTGTTTTTGCCACCAAAGTGGATAACCTCACATTTATCCACATTATACTGCATCTGCTATGCATTTGCCCACTCAGCCAGCCTATCCAAGTCACCTTGCAGCCTCCTAGCATCCTCCTCACAGCTAACACTGCCCCCCAGCTTTGTGTCATCCGCAAATTTTGAGATATTGCATTCAATTCCCTCGTCCAAATCATTAATATATATTGTAAATTGCTGGGATCCCAGCATTGAGCCTTGCGGAACCCCACTAGTCACTGCCTGCCATTGTGAAAAGGACCCGTTCACTCCTACTCTTTGCTTCCTGTCTGCCAGCCAATTCTCTATCCACATCAATAACGAACCGACAATACCGTGTGCTTTATTTTGTATACTAATCTCTTGTGTGGGACCTTGTCGAAAGCCTTCTGAAAGTCCAGATATAACACATCCACTGGTTCTCCCCTATCCACTCTACTAGTTACATCCTCAAAAAATTCAATAAGAGTCGTCAGACATGATTACCTTTCGTAAATCCATGCTGAATTTGTCCAATGATTTCACCACTCTCCAAATGCGCTGCTATCCCATCTTTAATAACTGACTCTAGCAGTTTCCCCACTATATCGATGTTAGACTAACTGGTCTGTAATTCCCCGTTTTCTCTCTCCCTCCCTTTTTAAAAGTGGGGTTACATTGGCTACCCTCCAATCCTCAGGAACTACTCCAGAATCTAAAGAGTTTTGAAAAAATATCACTAATGCATCCACTATTTCTGGGGCTACTTCCTTAAGTACCCTGAGATGCAGCCTATCTGGCCCTGGAGATTTATCGGCCTTTAATCCATTCAATTTACCTAACACCACTTTCCGGCTAACCTGGATTTCACTCCGTTCCTCCATCTCATTTGACCCGCGATCCCCTTCTATTTCCCGCAGAGTATTATGTCTTCCTTAGTGAAGACAGAACCAAAGTAGTTATTCAATTGGTCTGCCATGTCCATGTTCCCCATGATCAATTCACCTGTTTCTGACTGCAAGGGACCTACATTTGTTTTAACTAATCTTTTTTCTATTCACATATCGATAAAAACTTTTGCAGTCAGTTTATATGTTCCCTGCCAGTTTTCTTTCATAATCCATTTTCCCTTTCCTAATTAAGCCCTTTGTCCTCCTCTGTTGGAGTCTGAATTTTACCCAGTCCTCTGGTAGGCTGCATTCTCTGGCTAATTTGTACGCTTCATCTTTTGCTTTGATACCATCCCTGATTTCCCTTGTTATCCACGGATGCACTACCTTCCCTGATTTATTATTTTGCCATACTGGGATGAACAATTGTTGTAGTTCATCCATGCAGTCTTTAAATGCCTTCCATTGCCTACCCACCATCAACCCTTTAGGAATCAATTGCCAGTCTATCTTGGCCAATTCACGTCTCATACCCTCAAAGTTACCTTTCTTTAAGTTCAGGACCCATGTTTCTGAATTAACAATGTCACTCTCCATCCTAATGAAGAACGCAACCATATTATGGTCACTTTTGCCCAAGGGGCCACGCACAACAAGGCTGCTAACTAACTTCCTCATTACTCAATACCTAGTCTAGAATAGCCTGCTCTCTCGTTGGTTCCTCTACAGACTTCCTCAGACTTCTCTTTAACCTTATGTTTCCTATTATTTTGACACCTCTCTCCCATATCTAACAAATGGGCAAAATACCCATTTCCTGGGCATTTTATTACTCTTGGCCTGGTTTACAACACCCAATGTTATTCTATCTAAGCTAGCTGTGCCGAGCTTAATATATTGATATGTCTAATTACCCTCGTAACCGTATGTGGCCATTTTCCCCATCCTGTTTTAAGGCTAACCCCAACATTTATTATATATTTTTTCTCTTTTAAAATGACCTACAACAGCCTCGTACCTAAGCTTTTCTGATTTGTATATTAGGTAGGGAAAGCTAGGAACATATAATTGTGGAATGTAATTATATTACAGAGCTTTGACTGACCTGACAAAATAGCAAATAATCTGTTCACTGTAAGTCAGTTGGTCCCTGGAGTCCCTGTACTGCAGAAGTTCTATTGTTTGCGCCACCATAAACTCTTCTGTGAGGCCACTGAATGGGAGCTGCAAGATGTTACTGGCCCCTTACAATGCAGCACTGTTGAGGCTGCGGGGAAGGCCAAGCCATCTGCGGAGAAAGCCACGGATCTTCCTTTTGAGGGACTCAACTGTGGTCAATGGAACAGCGTAAACCGGCAGAGGCCACAGGACTCGGGGCAGAATGGAATGCTGATAGATCCACGCCTTGAATCTGCCTGGCAGACCTGACTTGTCGACTTTGGTGAGCCAGGCTTCAAGGTCTTTGATGGACTTTTGAATGGCGGCAGACTCTTTCAGAGTTGCGTCAAAATCCTTCCCGAAGCTCTTGATAGGTTGCTCAGTGATGGAGAGAATGGTAGTTCCAGATAGTAAGAAGTGGAACCTGTCAGTCACCTTCCCCTTCTTCAGCACCATGGACCTTGACTTTGTTGGCTTAAAACTCAGATAAGTTTCTCAAGACCTTGTAGGATCCACCTACTTCCTGGGACCGATGTTGTGGTGATGGTAGGTCATCCATAAAAGCTCTAATTGGGGGCTGTCGCACACCAGACTTGGTTAGGGGGCCTCTGCATTCCACCTCGGCTGACTTGGCCACCATGTTCATGGCAAGAGCAAAAAGAATAACAGAAATGATGCATCCCGTTATTATTCTTTTTCCAAGCCGATGCCAGTCTGATGCTTCTGACCCAGAAGTCACCCTCAGCCTGAAATTATGGTAATAATCCAGGATCAGGTCCTTGATCTTGCTGGGAACATGGTGTCGGTGTAGTGCAAGATCAACCAGTTAGTGCGGTATGGACCCATAGGCATTGGCGAGGTCCAACCACAGAACAAGTAGGTCGCCTCTGTTTTCATGGGCTTCTCTAATGAGCTGCGTAACTACTCCAGCGTGCTCCAAGCAGCCGGGAACTCCATGAATCTCACCCTTCTGCACTGATGGGTTGATGTAGCTGCTTTTGAGGAGAAACTCAGTTAATCTTCAGGAGACAATGTTGAAAAACATCTTCCCTTCGACACTCAGCAACGAGATTGACCGAAACTGATTGATCTTTGAGTTTTCCTCTTTCGGGATCCAAATTCCCTCAGCACACCTCCACTGGTCAACAACTCTCCCCCTTCACCATACCACCTTCAAGATCTTCCCTAGGTGTTGAAGGAGCTCTGGGCAGCACTTATACACTATGTACGGTACGCCACTAGGGCCTGGAGCAGAGGCTGAGCATGCCGCCTTGATGATCTCCTCAACCTCCTTCAGACTCGGCTCCCTCAGATTGAACTCTGTTGTTGGGGGGGCTGGGATGATGAGAGCTTTGTTGGCTTCAAGCTCCAGTTCCCTCATTGGATCACTTGGGGTGTCATGGAGGAAGCGATTTACTTCACCTGTTGAGCACATGAGGCGGCCTCTGCGCTTGTCCCCAAGTAATCGCCTGGTAAAGCCAAAGGGATTGGAAATGAATGCAGCTAGCTTCCTAGCTCTCTCTCTTCCTCTTCTCCTGTGCCACTCTGCTCTGCGGAGGGTCATAAGCCTTTTCCTTAGGATGTCTCGTAGTTCCGTCAAGGCTTGCTTCTCCTCTTCGGTAGATCTCTTTTACTGGTTTTTGAGGGTTCGAAGCTCCAACCGCAATTGATGTATTTTGGTGGCCTCGCGGTTCATGGTGTAGGTGATGGGCTTGGTGATACCTTTCTCGCAATGGCCGAATATTTCCGAAACATAACTGACTATGATGGCAGTCATTGTTTGGAGTCGGTGATCTACATCTCCTTTGGCTGTGACTTGAATGATGTTGGTCATGTCTTTGTCAAACTGCAGCCATTCATTCCGGCTGCTGGCTGGGGGCCACTCAATCCGTTGCTGTGGAACTACTCTGCAGGGGTTGGGAGACTCTAGTGCGCGGAGGGGCTGGGCTCTGTGGGGTGAGTCCTGGCCGGGCTCCTCCTGTGTCTCACCAGGTTCAAGGCCTGTGCACTGCACCTCTTTCTCCTTCTCTGAGCATTTCATTCTTGCCTGATGGATTTTTAGGCCACTGTGGTTCTTACACAGCTTTCCGCAAATGCATCTTATAATCGTAGTCAGTTCGTTTGCGTGGGTCAATAACCTTTGGTCCGTCCTATTGGAGATCTCATCCTTCCCCCCCCCCCTGCCCCCCCCGGGATCCTCCTGGGGGTATATTTCATTAGGCCATTCTGTAGCGATTGTTGGGTGTCTTTCTCACGAAAGACACAGACTGGGGTGCTAACCCAGCCTGTCCCGGGTGCCGTCTATTCGTGCCGTCAACTGTCTCTCCAGTAGTCACCAAAAAATTCTTGGTTGTCACCCAGTCTATTCCTAGGTGTCACTGGCTGAGCCAGACTCCAGTGTGAAAGATACATCTTCTAGATGCGCTGGGATGCATCCTCAGTGATGTGACCTGGGGTCATCGGGTGTTTCGGGTCTCACAACATCAGATACCCTTACCCAGGCGACCCTGCTGGGGTTGATCAAGCCATGACTTGCATCCCAGCAGCAACCACCGACGGATCAGCCCTCTTAATCCAAAGACACCTAGTGGCTTTCTCTGTGGCTTCGCTTGCGAATTGAATGGCCCTCTTCTTTGCCAGTCCCGTAATGCCCAACTGGTTGAGGACTTTGCAGAGTGAGCACAGGTGTATCCTTGTTGATCTTTATGATCAACACTTATAGTAAGAAATGATTTTAATATTTTTTGCTCATTAATCAGTTGACAAAATGGAGGCATAAGTGTCTGATTGTAATTTGGTTGAAACCAGTTCTTGAGCTCACAAAGGGATACCTTCTTCAGCATACATAGGGATATGGGCAGAAACCCAACACTAATCAGATAAGGAAGCCTGTTTTTCTTTAAGCTGCAAGTTCACTGTGTTCTGTGTGAAAGTTGTTAGTTCAATTTCATATTCTAATTCCTACCTTCATCCTATCCCAAACAATGTTGTTTCCCAGCGGCTTCCCTGGCAGCCAAGGGTATGCCCATAACCCACATACAAAGTGTGTTCCATTTACTGGTCGTAGTGGTCTCAGAGAAGAGATTGTGGTGCAAGAGCTGTTTCCCAAATATACTCCTTTCCCTGGGTTGTTACAATGACGTGGCATTTACTGTTGTCCTCGAGTTTTATTAAATGGAATGGTAATTATAACTCATAGACAAAAAGATATAGTCCAGGCCAACGAGGCCATTCCCAGGACACCACGAAGAGTTATTAATCTCATTGTCCTTTTTTTCCAATTTCCAATCTATCACTCCAAATTCACAATTTTAAATTAACAAATTTCTCTAAGATATAGGCATTTCCAATCTCATCTAACATCTTGACCAGGATTCCACACGACCAGTGTAGAATCCAGGTCTGTTTTCAACTCAATTCAAAAGGTAAGAAATAGGAAGAAAGTAAACATACACCAATAAGAAAAAATGAACTGCATTAGCATCTCTCCTCTGTTGAAAGTAAAGAGAAAACAAAGAATGAACAGTTAATTTCCACATAGAACAAAGGAAAAGAAAATAACTGTCTGTGGCTCCAGCCCTACACATCTGCAATTTCTTAAAAGGACACTACCTCTTAAAACACATGAGACCCTACAAAGATTTGTCACATAAAAGAGCAAGCTCATTCAATGACATCCTATGTCAGCTGAATTATAGGATTAATTCTACATTCACCCAGAACTGGTTCCGCAAATAAGTACCAATCTTTAAACTCGCAAGTTGCTGTGCAGGCAGTAATATCAGCTAGGGCGTTCCTTTGGGAGACTATGACGTGGCTACTCATATGTGCATTGCATGTATTAATGGCCAGGCCTGGGAGGGCTAAGGCTTGCAGTGGCTAGTGCAGTAGCCAGCACTGTTTTTAAGTTGCACAAGTCTTCTTCTTGTTGGGAAGAATGAGTGCTGTGGTGTCTTGGCAGAGGCACGGGGTGACAGTATTTTAGTGTATCCATTGCCGGTAGAAATTAACC
Organism: Raja brachyura; assembly: GCA_963514005.1. The sequence goes on from OY740799.1 coordinate 31,975,537, forward strand.
AAGCCCAGAAAAGCCCTCATCTGCTCAGGGATGGTCGGGCTGGTGTGGATCACAATGGGATCCGCCTGGGTGGGTGTCAATGCTCGTTCTGTAGTACTGAGCAACATACCAAAATTTTACTTTATAGCGGGGACTAGCAGGAGCCCAGCTAAAAACCTAAGCGGACACAAGTTGTGTGCTTGAGATGTGTTTTAATCGGTCAGTTACAGTTCCCTACTCCTCAAATGGGCATGGGCGTTGCCTGACCTTAAATACCCCTAAGGGTCAACCCCGTGACCTGCACCTCCCACCCCAAGACACCTAACTCCTCCCTCCAGAGCCGAGGGTTCGCTCTGCCAGTGGCCGACCACCAGGTGCACCACAACTTGTGTAAAAAGAGGTGATTAGTCTGATTCCTTGTCAGTCAGCATCCTGGGTGCTGTGATTCGACGGTGATCCAGATTGTGATTGGTCAGATTCCCTGTCAGTCAGCAATGCACTTCTTTGTTTCAGATGCTTTTCAGGGTCTTGCCATTGACTGTAGATTTTCCCCTTACATTCGACCTGCCACATTTGCCCGGTTACTCACAAACTCTCCCCGTGACCTCTCCCTCTCGCCCCATCAGGGAGATGAGCTCTTATTCAAAGTTCTATGTTAATTTGCACAGCAGCAGACTCTTATCACCGGCAAACCTGGCCGCAAAGCCTTCATCCGAATCATTTTCTATCTCTCCTCGTGGAGAGCTATTGCCATTGCTACTGCTGCTGCTGCCCCTGAACTACCTTCAGTTTGGGTAGAATGTAACCCCAGCGATGGAAGGCTATTAGTAGCTCATTGGTGTCCTCAGCATTCTCCTTATCTCTGTACATGCAAACAGAAGGTCATCAGCACACTGTATCGTCAGTGATCCGTGGGGCAGCCTTAGGGTCTGAATTTGTCAAGATTGGCATCCGGTGGCGCCATGCAGCAGTGAGAGGCGCTGCATTCAGCTCCGCTTCCGACTAATGCACTAAAAGCTAAAAAAGCCTTCAAAGAAGACGGGACCGATTTAAAAATACTTACCCGGGATGCCTGACGTCGCGTCAGTGACGTCATCAGAAATCGCCACAAAATAACAGGGAATAACAGGACTTTTAAATGAGAAAAAGGAATTTATCCCAAAAATCTACTTCAAGACCTCTGACCAGACTGTTTCCTAAAAAGTTGGGAAAAACACTTGAAACAACACCAGAAAGGTCTGAAGAAGAAACTGAAGCTCGAAGATCTGTTGCTGAAATGGAAGCAAAGGCAAAAGAAATGGAACAGTCTATAAGAGCAGCTGTAATAAAATACTTTGCTGATATGCTACATAAGGAGATTTCTGTACTGGATACAAGTATGAAGCTCGGGAATAAGGAAGTTATCGGGACAGTCGGTACTCTAAAGCAACGTATTGATGAAGTAGAGACCGAGCTAAAAGCAGAAAATGAACGGGTCGAAGAAGATTAAAAGTTGGATCTGGTTCTCACTACTTCTGAAGAACACAGCACTGCTATTAAAGATCTGGAAACTGCGATGAAGGAAATGTCTGAAGAGATGAAAAGAATGAGAGAAGATCAAGACCCTGTTTCTGGGCAAATGGCTAGAATGACCGACAAATGTCTTGATCTTGAAGCTCGGTCAAGACGCAGAATTTAAGTATAGTTGGAGTGAGAGAAGGAAAGGAGACTGGAATGGATCCCTGGGAGTTCACTGCCAACTTACTTAAACAAGTGTTCAAGCTGTCTGACAAACCGAAAATAGATGTTGCAGATCAAGTTCGGAGAGCACATTCGAGGCCAGGTGCCCCTCCAAGGCAGATTATAGTGACATTTCACAACATAGCAGCTCTTGAAGACATTATGAAAAAAATTCCATTCGCAACAAATCTGACGTTTGAAGCTGGAACAGTGCGATTCTTTAGAGACTACCCAACAGAAGTGCCTAAGAAACGGGCCCTGTTTAAAAAGACAAGACTGATCCTGGAAGGAATTCCGAACATAAGATATGGGATAATTTACCCTCCAAAAATGAGGATCACTTTATTAAAATAAGCTTGTGCGGATATTATTGCACCTCGCATAAATGCTTTAAATGTATCCCAAAGTAACGATGGTGAAATTTCAGGTTTATCATTAGTTTCAAAAAATAGTTTAATCTGTTCCATTACATGTCTACAACAGTCCTTATCCTTTAATATCTGGGGATTAAATCTCCAAGTAGTAGTTTTATTAAGTATATCTTTTAGTTATCTTGAATGTTAGTGGCGCATGATCTGAAATAATAATATTGTGATATTTTGCATCATACGTAAAAGGTAGTAATTTTGAATCTATTAAAAAATAATCTATCCTAGAGTAAGTTCCATATACGGGCGAGAAAAACGAGTATTCTCGTCCGGATGGATTATCTAGTCTCCAAATATCCTTAACATTAGATGTATTAATAAAAGAATTTATAAGTTTACTTGAATTCGAGGTAGCTTTCCTTTTTGGAGAAGACCTGTCTAGGTAGCTATCTAAGGTGCAATTAAAATCACCCCCAATAACTAAATTATATTGCGTGGAAATAGGAATATTATTAAATATTTTCTTAAAGAATAATGGATTATCAAAATTAGGGGCATATATATTCACCAAAATTACTTTCTGTGAATATAATTCCCCTGTAATTATTACATATCTACCCTCTTTGTCCTCTATTATAGTACTTTGTTTAAAAGGTATACCTTTACGGATAATTATTGCAACTCCTCTAGATTTGTGTATAAATGAAGAGTAATATACCTTGGAAATCCATTTTGCCGTTAATCTATGTTGAGCATCTCTTTTAAGATGAGTCTCTTGAAGGAAGATCATGTCTGCTTTCAATCTGTTCAACTGTGCTAGCACCTTTCCCCTTTTAATTGGTTCATTAATTCCCTTAACATTCCAAATACAGAAGGTAATTCCACCCCCCCCAGTCTTCACATTCATGTCTTGCATTTTACTGTTAGGGTGGTTTTTTTTGGAGTAGCCTTCTCGACCCCTCCAGCCCAGCGGTATACCCAAACGCCAACCTGATGAAAATTTCTATCCTCAGTAAACCATATACATGTCTTCTTAAAGTAATTATACAATATCGCTCATAATTACATTCATATAATATATAACATGAAATCAAATACTTAATATATAAGAAAATATAAAAAGTGTAATTAAAAAAAGAGGAAAGGGTGTTAACAGGGTGCCCAGAAAAAAAAGAAACTACACTAATATATAGTGTAGTGTGCATTAGTGAAAGCCACACTAGCGAGGCTATTAATCTATTGACTTCCGTTTTTATTAAAAAGGATGTTAAATGTTCCAGCTCCTATCTATAATGCTGTGTATATTGGGGTGGGGTACTAACTTTAAATACTTAGTAATTATTTCTATTATTCATATTACTAATTATTAGTTATTAATTTCTATTATAATAAGTAATACTATATTAGGGGAACCATTGAAATTTTACTAATTAATACCAAACTATAACAACATGTCCATTATTCCCCCTCTTTCTCATTGAATAATTCATAACCGCAGGTCCGTGATAAAAGTTCATTCTTCTTCTCCTTCCTCGCTTGCTTCTTCTTCTGCTTCCTCTTCTGCCTTCTTCTGTATGTCTCGAGCGAATTCCAGTGCGTCGGTATGCTTAACAAAACGATATTCCTTGTTGTCGTAGGTCACTCTCAATGTTGCTGGGTACATCAAGCCATATCTGAGATTCTTTATATCCTTTATATTCCGAAGAATACCTCTTGTTTCTGTGAATAAAGATCTTCTCTTAGCCACTTCAGCCGGGTAATCTCTGAAGATACTGATGTTATCTCCTTCGTATTTCAAATTCTTCTTTCTTATTATTATCTTCATCATTTCTTCAAAGACGTGATCGTGGGCCACCTTTACAATCATTTGTCTTGGCGGTGCACCTCTGCCAGGGGCCCATCTTAAAGCCCTGTGAGCTCGGCCCAACAGGGGTTCTTGATCCAGATCCAGAATGTCCTTTAGCAATTTTGCAGCAAATTTTTGCGGGTCTTGATTTCCTTCCCGCCCCTCGGTCAATCCTACAATACGCAAATTCTTACGTCTTTGTCGTCCCTCCAGATCAATACATTTCTCGTTTATTTTATGTAGTAGCTCTGAGAGACGTTTATTCTCGACGCGTAGTTTCTCACTTTCCTTAGCACTTGATACAGCAAAGTCAGTCAATTCTTTAATTGCATCATTGTGTTGGTCAAGTGAGATTGAAATAGGATCTATCTTCGCATCCAGCATTTGTTCAATCCCACCAATCTTGTCATTTACCTCAGCCATCCGGTTTTGAAACTCAGCATCCGCCTTTATTTTCCATTCATTCATCATAATTTTTACCGTTTCTGTAGCTTTTTTTAGTTCTTCTTTAATTCTCTCGTGAGACGCCTGGATATCCGTTCTTAACAGATTTATTTCTTCTTTATATTCCTTCTTCATATCTTTCATTTCTTTCATCAGTTTCTTCATTTCACCAAGCAAAGAATTTTTAAGTTCTTCCATTTCACTTTTTCTCTGTGACATCTCTTCCTGGGAGGCAGCCAAACTCGAGCCCGAGGCTTTGAGGCCTGCCTCCCTTCTTTGTCCTTTTTTTGTCGGTGGAGGGGGGAGGAGGAATGCATTTTGAATTTCTTACCGAAGTCGCGCGCCTGATGACGTCACGCAGCTTGCAATCGCACCCGGAGCCGTTTAAAATCGCTCTCCTGCGGTAAGTACCGTTAGTAGCCTCCTTTAACCCCCGATTTTTTCCAGATTTTCGCGGAGCTGATCTGGCGCGGTTCTCTCTTAGAACATGGCGCCACCGGAAAATAGAAAGATGGAACAAAAGTTAGAAAATGAGATAAAACAACTAGATAGTGAAAACTTAAAACACCCTTCTAAAGAGCTAAGTAATAAAATTGCAATAGTAAAATATAGACTAAATAAAATATATTCTAACCAAGTCATTAAACTATTTCAACAAATCAAACAAGTGCATTTTGAATTTGGAGACAAACCACAAAAACTACTAGCACGACAACTTAGAAAATTAGAAGATGAAAAAATGATACATAGAATTCGATCTGCGCATGGAAATATAATGACGATACCAAAAGATATTAATGACCGATTTCTACAATATTATCAAAATCTTTATTCATCTAAATTAACAGGACAAACAGATGGTATGGAAACATTCCTACAAGAGTGTCAAATTAATAGTCTAGATCAGGAAGGTAGACATTTGTTAAACGCTGAAATAACAGTAAAAGATATTGAAGAATCAATTAGTTTGTTAAAGAATGGAAAAGCAGCGGGCCCTGATGGCCTGAGTGCAGAATTTTATAAAACATTTCAAGAGCTGATTTCCCCAAGATTATATACAGTATATAGATATGCATATGAACAAGGCAAATTACCAGACTCTTTAAATGAATCCACAATTACACTCATTCCAAAGGTAGATAAGGATTTGGAAGATCCTGGATCATATAGAGCGATCGCCCTTCTAAATACAGACCAAAAAATATTAACTAAAGTTTTATCTCGGAGATTAAGTCTGGTGATTTCTAAATTAATACATTATGATCAAACAGGTTTTATTCCAAAACGCTATTCATCCCATAATCTCAGACACTTGTTTAATATTATATATTCAAAAAGAGTACGGGACAGGGAATTAGCGGTTGTATCGCTAGATGCAGAAAAGGCATTCGATCAGGTGGAATGGTCATATTTATTTAATATAATGGAAAAGTTTCAACTGGGGGATAGATTCTGTAAATGGATAAGAATTTTATATTTGAATCCAACGGCAAGAATCTTAACTAATCAAATATTATCAGCTAAATTTAAGCTCTCTAGGGGATGTAGACAGGGATGTCCATTATCGCCTTTACTATTTGCTTTGATGATAGAGCCTTTGGCGGAAAGAATTAGATCTGAACCTGAAATTTATGGCTATAATACTGACACAACAACTAACAAAATATCTTTATATGCAGATGACGTTTTGATTTATATTACAAAACCGGAAATTAGTATACCTAAGCTGTTTAATGTTATACTAAATTTGGCACATTCTCAGGATTTAGGATTAATTGGAACAAAAGTGATATTATGCCTATAACTGGAATAAATGTAAATATATTACAACAATATCCATTAAAAAATAGTTACAGACAAATTTAAATATTTAGGAATTAATGTAACTAAATCTTATAATTCACTAATTAAATCTAATTACCCTCTATTATTAGATAAACTTAAAAAATATATTTTGTATTGGAAAACACTTCCTATATCTATGATTGGTAGAATAAATGCTATAAAGATGGTGTTTTTACCACAATTATTATATTTGTTCCAGGCTATTCCTTTTTTCTCCCAAAGACTTTAAAAAAAAAAAAAGATAATATTATTAATAGTTTTATTTGGGATTATAAAAATCATAGAATAAGTAAAAAACATTTAAGTAAATCTAAGATAAACGGAGGATTAGCACTTCCAAATTTTTTATATTATTTTTGGGCAGTCCAGATTAAGAATATGAATTTCTGGTGGGTAAATATGGATTATGAACCAACGTGGTTAAAGATGGAAAAGGAAGACTGTTTACCTTATAATGTAGGCTCGATTCTATTTGCCCCAAAAGAAGTACAAAAAAAAATTTATAGGGACAACCCTATAATTTATAATAATAGATGTATTTGGAAACAAATAGTTAAGACTTTACATCTAGGTAATCTTTCACTTAGACTACCAATCACGAACAACCCATTATTTAAACCCTCTATATTGGATGGAGGGTTTAGACATTGGGATGATTTAGGAATTAAAAGGATAGAGCACCTTTATAGAAAAGGAAAATTTCTTTTATTCCAAGAGTGTCTCCTCAACACTTGTTTAGGTACTTACAAATTAGAGATTATATAAAATCCAATACACAAGATTATAAAAATAAAGAACCAGGATTATTAGATGAATTGTTTAATTTACACCCAAATACAGAAAAACTAATAGCCTATATATATATAACATAATTTTGGATAAGGAGAATCCAACAACTGAAACATATCGTCAAGCATGGGAAAATGAAATTGGTTTATCTATAACAAAAGAAAATTGGGAAGAAAGTTTACAGCGAATACATCGGTGTTCGTTAAATGCCAGACATACATTGATACAATTTAAAGTACTATATAGATTACATTATTCAAAAACTAAATTAAATAGTATTTTTCCCAATCTCTCTTCAATTTGTGATAAATGTAAGAACTTAGAAGCAAATTTAATACAGTTTTGTTACATGTCCCAAATTGAATTACTACTGGACAGAAATTTTTAAGGTTATTTCTGAAGTTCTTAAAATTAGATTGGATCCTGACCCAAAGTTAATAATACTTGGAATATTCGATTCAAATTCGGTACTTACAGTAAATCAAAGAAATTTTTTTGATTACTGTTTGATAATAGGGAAAAAAATCATATTGAAATTTTGGAAGGGAACATTATCCCCCACAATTAAAATGTGGGCAGCAGAAATGTTGGAGACGTTACATTTAGAAAGAATCAGATTTGTCCTATTGGACAAATATAATTCCTTTGAACAAATATGGTCTCCATATATACAGTATTTAGAGAAGTAGCTGCTCTTGACATCACAGCTCGACGGGTACCCTGCGGGATCTGATGAGAATAACTTATTTTCATACTAGGATTAATATGCACGTCTTTATTGATATTATCATTTGTAATAGTTTTAGTTACAATATATTTTGTTGATTTTCACTTATATAAATATATATAATATCTTTTTACTTTTTGTTAACCTTTTTTCTTTTCTCTTTTTTCTTTTTCTCTTATATATAATCAAATTATTATTTAATCACTCCCTTATTGATTTAAAACTACTCTACTCTATCCTTATCTTTATTTCCAAAAAAATAGAAGATAATAACTTTTAACGGGTTATTTTAAAAAATATGGAATTAAGTTGATGTTTGTAAAGCTGTTTATACTATTGTAAATTGATTACTTCTAATAAAAGAAATTAAACAAAAAAAAAAACGAGGATCACATACAAGGTCTTGGAGCGTGTCTTTACTGATCCAGAAGAAGCATTTAAATATGCACAAGAGCTAACAAAGGACATTAAAGGATAAGTAAAATATCACGGTTATCAGGTTTAATTGCTATATATATATTTGGAGAGGGGAAGCTGAGAAAATATGACTTTTAAAATAAATATAACTATAAATGTTCTCGATAAGATGGCCGAAAACTACACGTGGTGAAGCCTAGACACCTTATCGACATTGGAATCCAAACTCAAGGACAAATTTTTTAAAACGAAAGACTTTAAAAAAAGATGCTAATTACGCAGCACAGAAAAATTAAATTAAATGTGGTTGAAAGTAGTAACTTACTAATAAAAATATATTTATAATTATATACTAACACATAAGTAACTGAACTAACTTATGTATACTAATCTAAAACGTACTAGTATAACCAAATAATTATTCAATTTTCGGAGGGGGGCTTTTTTAAAAAGTCGATAATGAACATGTAGATTTATGATTGCGAGTTAAATATATTGGAATATGATTAATATACTAAAAAACTAAAATATGCATAATCGATTCGGGAAGATAAATTCCCAGTTATGCTCACGATAAACTAACAAGGAACCAAGCTGAAAGGGAAGGGAATTAAATAGTTGGCAAGTAGCCAAGAGTGTAACTTTGGTTAACCCCTTCCAACCAGCAGTTTCTTACTTAAATATACTGGGCTTTGCATGCAAAGTTAAATACAGTAATTGTTAGTAAATAGTAAATACTTGTCCAGTTGAAAATTTAAGTAGATCTACATGTTTGATGGTTTTCTCTATATTACCCAGTTTTAAACTGTTCCTTTTTTACAATATTTGTTTAAGGGAACAGAGCGCAATGTAAGTTAACATCTACGGAACGTTTCAAGAATTTTTTTCCCACCATTTGGTGTTTTCTTTTCTTGCAGTATTTTTCTTTTTAAATACTGTATTATCATTATTTCTATGTTATTTAGCACTTTTTCTGATTTTTCTTTAAGGGCACTTTTACAAGGGATATACCAACAGAGTCTAGTAGCTGTGAGTACCCACCCAACACCCAGAAGTTTGAGGGATTGTGTGGGATTGTGTGTTGCACCATCAGACATAAAGATACTAATTGACGACATGCAAGAGAAAATTGGAGGAATTACGTTTTGTAGCTGGAACATAAGGGGCGCTAATGAGCCAATTAAAAGGGGTAAGATTCTTGTCCAATTAAAATCACTCAATGCTGATATAATTTTTTTACAGGAAATACACTTGAAACTCCAAGCTCAGACCAGGCTGAAGGCAAATTGGATCAGCCAAACATATCACTCCTCCTATCTCTCTAAATCTAGAGGTATCGCAATTATAATTTGCAAAGGCATACCATTTAAACTAAAGAATATCATCGCAGATAAAGAGGGGAGGTATGTTATAGTTACTGGAGAGATATACTCAACTCCACTCACTATGGTAAATATTTATGCTCCTGATTTTGATATTCCACAATTTTTTAATAAAATCCTGAATATAATCTCTGAGTTCAATGATCAAAATGTGATAATTGAGGGAGATTTCAATTGCATTCTGGATCAATATCGGGATAAATCTGCGCAATAAAAGAGATTTAATATAAAATTAAAATCCAGTGAACTTTTAAATACATACATAAAAAAATACAAATATAACAGATGTATGGAGGATTGCAAACCCAGCTGGAAGGGAGTATTCCTTTTATTCAATGGTACATAAAACTTATACACACATTGATTATTTCCTAGTGGACACAAAATTAATTCCCTTTACAATTAATCTTAAATATCATAATAGTGTCATCTCTGATCACTCTCCATTAACCTTTTTTCTAAAACTAGAAGAAATGTTTAATAAAAAATCATTTTGGAGGTTCAATCCCCAAATTTTAAACAACCCGATTGGTTGTATATACTTAAAACAACAAATGGAACTTTTCTTTGAGACTAACGATACCCCAGACATCTCACCCTCCCTATTATGGGAATCTTTTAAGGCATTTATCAGAGGTTCTATTATTTCATACCAAGCTTTTCAAAATAAAAAGAATAGGGTCAAACAATTGTAACTAGAAGAACAAATTAGACAACTGGACCTAGAAAACACAAAAGAGCCAACTATAGATAAACACAACAAGATAACAATACTGACATTTAAACTAAAGCAAATTCTATCTGCAAGAGTCATCAGATTATTTCAAATTACAAAACGGGAAAATTTCAAATTCGGCGATAAGCCACATAAACTTCTGGCACGTCAGCTGATAAAAGTGGAAAAGGATCATACTTCCAAAAATCAAATCAGATAGAAGTGATTTGTTAACGGGGTTACACAAAATGCTGGAGAAACTCAGTGGATGCAGCAGCTGCCTAAAGACATTAATAAAAGATTTGCTCAATTCTATCAAAATTTATAAACATCCAAAACAACAATAGACGGCATTAAAAGTATAAACTTTCTGGACAACTACAACCTCCCAAAACTCAATCCATTGGATCAAGAGCACAGGTTTCAATTAAAGAAATAGAAGAGACAATAAATTCACTGAAGAATGGTTAAACACCGGGAGTAGATGGATTCAGTAATGAATTTTATAAAAGATTTTACAAGATAATCTCACCACATTTACACAAGCTTTATACATATGCATTTAAAGAACAGACACTACCAGAAACACTAGCGGAATCAACTATTACACTCATGCCCAAAAAAGATAAACACCTAGAAGATCCTGGTTCATGCAGAGCTATTGCATTATTAAATACAGATCAGAAAATACTAATGAAAACTCTGGCAAGAAGATTAAGCAAATACGTTAGTAAGAGACATTCATTTAATAATTTAAGAGTTTTTAATATAATGTTTTCTCACAAACTTAAAGAAGACTTATCAATGATTTCATTGGATGCAGAAAAAACATTTGACCAAGTAGTATGGGAATACCTCTTCAAAGTACTGCAAAAATTTCAAATGGGAGAGAATTTTATTTCATGGATAAAATTACTATACTACAGGATGACTGCTAGATTATTGACCAACCACATACTTTCTCCGAAGGACCATCTATGCAGGGCCAATAGACAGGGTTGTGCATTATCACCCCTGCTATTTGCTCTTGTAATAGAGCCCTTAGCGGAAAGTATAAGAAGGCATCCGAATATTCACGGATATAATACTAAACATTCCAATAATAAAATGCCATTATATGCAGATGACGTATTACTATATATTACAAAATCGCAAGTTAGTATACCAAATACATTAAATCTCATAGAGAAATTTAGTATACTAACTTGCAATTTTGTAATATATAGTAATATAACAGGATATAGAATAAACTGGAACAAAAGTGAAACCATGGCGATAAAACCCCAAGAGTCTCCACACCTTTTAAAATTCACTTTTAGAATTGCTACAGAAAAATTTAAATACTTGGGTATCCAAGTAACCAGAAAATATAATTCTTTATTCAATGTAAACTTCCTGACTTTAGTTATTAAATTAAAGACTTTGATTCAATTATGGAAAAAACTCCCGATGTCTCTAATTGGCAGAATCAATGCCATAAAAATGATCTTTCTCCCACAAATTCTCTACTTATTTCAAGCAATACCTAATTATTTTTTTTTAAACTTCACTCCAAAACCACAATTTTTATTTGGGATTATAAATCACACAGAATTCATAGATGACATTTATGCAAACCCAAAGAGTTTGGTGGATTGGCACTCCCAATTTATTGTACTATTACTGGGTTGTGAATGTCAAAAATGTAATTTACTGGTTGGACAATTCAGCCCAACAGGTAGAGTGGTTAATAATGGAGAGAGAGGATTGTTCGCCTTTTAACATTCAGGTGTGATCCTTCTCTCCCCAATAAACTTGAAGAATACAATATACAAGAAAAATCCGATTATTCATAGCACCTTACGAATTTGGAGACAAGTAAAACTTACTCTTAAATTAAGAAATGTGTCTCTTCTTTCTCCTATATCTAATAATCCGTTGTTCAAACCATCTATTATAGATAAAACGTTTGCTCACTGGGAAAGACTAGGGATCAAAATGATTGGAGATTTGTACGAAATGGGAAACATTTTATCATTTCAGAAATTACAATTCAAATACAATCTGAGAGGTAATCAATATTTTATATCTTCAAATTCGAGATTATTTGAAAAAATATACACATGAATATCAAACTCTGATGCCAGATACATTAGATGAAGGTATGAATAGAAACGCAGAGTCAAATAATTTAATATCATACTTGTATAATATAATTGTAAATATAGAAATTCCATCCTCAGATGCAATTAGAAGAGAGTGGGAACAGGAATTAAGTTTTAAAATTCCCAAAGACAGATGGGATAAGTATATTCTATATGTACATAACTGTTCAATTAATGTAAGATGTATTCCAATCAAATTTAAAATATTACTTAGACTATATTACTCAAAAACTAAACTGAACAAAATGTTTCCAAATGTATCTCCCATCTGTGACAAATGTTTATGTCATGAAGCAACCATAACACATTCCTTCCCCTACTGCGTAAAACTCCATAAATTTTGGAAATAAATCTTCACAATTATTATTAACAAAATTGGACCCCATACAGAATTGATTATTTTTGGAACAACAGGTGCCTGCTCTGAGTTATCAATATTTCAAAGATGTTTCCTTAACTACTGCCAGATAATGGGGAAAAAACGTATAATTAAATTTTGGAAAAATGCATCCACCCCAACGCTTAAATGGTGGATCACAAGCATGTCTGAGACGCTACATTTTGAAGATATGAGGCTCGTCTTAGCAGGAAAATCAGAACAATTTTTAAAGACATGGTCTCCTTTTATTGATTTATTACAAGTATAATATGGTGCAACACAACTCTGGAAATAAACCAATTCACGAACTGGGTGATGGGTGCGGTGAGATATGAAGCCGGTATATCCACACATAAGGATCCCTTTTTTTTCTTTTTCTTTTCCCTTTTCTTTTCTTTTTTAAATTATTTTATGGGTTTTTGCCTTTATTTTTCTATAGGCTGTCACTTGTTCACCCCTGGACTGCACATCTGGTAGTCTAGGGGTTTACACATCACTACTTCTTTTACTCTTTCTTTTTCTCGTTCTTTCTCTCTTGTTCTACCTCTTTCTTGTTAAATTTAAAATAGAAGTTGTACACAAAATGTATTTTGTCATATGCCGTGGTTTATGCTACTGTACATTGCTTCTAATAAAAATATATATTTTTTAAATTAAAACAAAAGATTGTTAAGATTGTTTTAAACTGTGCAGACTGTTGGTTGGGGTTAGATTTCTCATCTCCTGCATAAGTGCGATATGCTGTCATAAATCTCTCCCAGAAATGATGCACTGATTCCTTGGGTAAGGGTCTTCATTCAATTACTTTGCCATATCAACAGGTTGTTTCAGGCATTGAATGAGGGCGGTGAGCACAGGCTAAATTCTTGTGGGGTACAGAGCCTCAAGAGCCTCCCAAGTTATAACCATATAACAATTACAGCATGGAAACAGGCCTTCTCGGCCCTTCCAGTCCATGCCGACCATTTATTTTCCACTAGTCCCATCTACCTGCACTCAGACCATACACCTCCATTCCCTTCCCGTCCATATACCTATCCACTTTACTTTTAAATTGTAAAATCGATCCTGCCTCTTCCACTTCTGCAGGAAGATCATTCCACACAGCCACCACTCTCTGAGTAAAGAAGTTCCCCCTCATGTTACCCCTAAACTTCTGTCCCTTAATTCTCATGTCATGCCCTCTTGTTTGAATCTGTCCTACCCTCAATGGGAAAAGCTTATCCACGTCAACTCTGTCTATCCCTTTCATCATTTTAAAGACCTCAATCAAGTCTCCCCTTAACCTTCTGCGCTCCAAAGAATAAAGACCTAACTTGTTCAACTTAGTTGCTGGAACCCAGGCAACATTCTAATAAATCTTCTCTGTATTCTCTCTATTTTGTTGACATCCTTCCTATAATTAGGCGACCAAAATTGTACACCATACTCCAGAATTGGTCTTACCAGTGCCTTGTACAATTTTAACATTACTTCCCTACTCCTGTATTCAATGCTCTGATTTATAAAGGCCAGCACACCAAAAGCTTTCTTTACCACCCTATCTTCATGCCATTCCACCCTCAGGGAACTATGCACAGTTATTCCTAGATCCCTCTGTTCCACAGCAGTCCTCAATTCCCTACCATTTACCATGAATGTCCTATTTTGATTTGTCCTGCCAAGATGTAGCACCTCACACTTATCAGCATTAAACTCCATCTGCCATCTTTCAGCCCACTCTTCCAAATGGCCCAAATCTCTCTGTAGCCTTTGAAAATCTACTTCATTATCCACAGCACCCCCTATCTTAGTATCATCTGCACACTTACTTATCCAATTTTCCACCCCATCATCTAGATCATTGATGTACATGACAAACAACAGTGGACCCAACACAGATCCCTGAGGCACCCCACTGGTCACCGGCTTCCACCCTGACAAACAGTCATCCACCATTACTCTCTGGCATTTCCCATTCAGCCACAGTTGAATCCATCTTGCTACTTCACCATTAACACCCAAAGATTGAACCTTCTTAACCAACCTTCCATGGGGAACCTTGTCAAAGGCCTTACTGAAATCCATATAAACAAATCCACTGCTTTACCCTCATCAATTTCCCTAGTAACCTCTTCAAAAAATTCAAGAAGGTTTGTCAAACATGACTTTCCAGGCACAAATCCATGATGACTGTTCTTGATCAGACCCTGTTTATCCAGATGCTTATATATATTATCTCTAAGTATCCTTTCCATTAATTTGCCCACCACTGACGTCAAACTAACAGGTCTATAATTGCTAGGTTTATTCTTTGAACCCTTTTTAAACAATGGAACAACATGCACAGTATGCCAATCCTCCGGCACTCTTCCCATTTCTAATGACATCTGAAATATTTCTGTCATAGCCCCTGCTATTTCTATACTAACTTCCCTCAATGTCTTAGAGAATATCTTGTCTGGACCTGGAGACTTATCCACTTTTATATTTGTCAAAAGTGTCAGTACTTCCTCCTCTTTGAATCTCATAGTTTCCATAGCTACTCTACTTTTTCCCCTTACCTCACAGAGTTCAATAACCTTCTCCTTGGTGAATACCGAGGAAAAGAAATTGTTCAATATCTCCCCCATCTCTTTTGGCTCTGCAGATAGCTGTCCATTCTGGCTCTCTAATGGTCCAATTTTATCCCTCGTTATCCTTTTGCTATTAATATAGCTGTAGAAACCCTTTGGATTTACTTTCACCTTTCTTGCCAAAGCAACATCATATCTTTTAGCTTTTCTTATTTCTTTCTTAAGATTCTTTTTACATTCCTTATACTCATCTAGCACCTCATTTACTCCATGCCTCCTATAATTATTGTAGATATCTCTCTTTTTTTCGAACAAAGTGTTCAATTCCCTTGAAAACCATGGCTCTTTCTGATTTTTACTATTTCCTTTCAAACGATCAGGGACATAAAGATTCTGTACTCTTACAATTTCCCCTTTAAATGTCCTCCATTTCTCTTCTACATCCTTCCCATAAAACAAAATGTCCCAATTCACTCCTTTTAAATCATTACGCATTCCCTCAAAGTTAGCCTTTCTCCAATCAAAAATCTCAACCCTAGGTCCAGTTCTGACTCTCTCCATAATTATATTGAAACTAATGGTATTGTGATCACTGGTCCCGAAGTGCTCACCAACGCATACCTCCGTCACCTGACCTGCCTCATTCCCTAACAGGAGGTCCAGCACTGCCCCTTCTCTGGTCGATACCTCTATGTATTGCTGCAAAAAACTATCCTGCACACATTTAACAAACTCCAAACCATCCAGCCCATTTACAGAATGTGTTTCCCAGGCTATTTTTGGAAAATTGAAATCTCCCACAATCACTACCTTGTGCTTACTACTAATATCTGCTATCTCCTTACATATTAGCTCTTCCAATTCTCGCCCCTCATTTGGCGGTCTATAATACACCCCTAAAATTGTTGCTATGCCGTTCCCACTTCTCAGTTCCACCCAAATAGCCTCCCTAGAGGAGCCCTCTAATCTATCCTGCCAAAGCACTGCTGTAATATCTTTTCTGACAAGCAATGCAACCCCTCCACCTCTGGTCCCTCCAATTCTATCACACCTGAAGCAAAGAAATCCTGGAATATTTAGTTTCCAATCACAACCCTCCCGCAACCATGTTTCACTGATTGCCACAACATCATATTTCCAGGTGTCAATCCAGGCTCTAAGTTCATCCACCTTTCTTACAATGCTCTGTTTATCTTTTTCCCCTTTCTCGCCTTGGGTCCGAATGCTTCCCTTCTCTGCCTTTTGCCCCTTACCCCGTCCCCTAGCCCCCTCTACCCGAGTCCCACCCCCCAGCCTTTCTAGTTTAAAGTCTCCTTTGCAAATCTCCCCGCCAGGATATTGGTTCCCCTCGGGTTCAAGTGCAACCCGTCCTTTTTATACAGATCATGCCTTCCCCAAAAGAGGTCCCAGTGAACAAGAAACTTGAATCCCTGCCCACTGCACCAGTCCCTCAGCCACGCTTTTATCCTCCACCTCATTCCATTTCTACTTTCACTGTCACGTGGCACAGGCAGTAATCCTGAAATTGTTACTCTTTTGGTCCTTCTCCTTAACTTTCCCCCCAACTCCCTAAATTCTCCTTTCAGGACCTCTTTTTCTGCCTATCTCATTGGTCCCTATGTGTACCACAACATCAGGCTCCTCTCCCTCCCTTTTCAGAATCTTTTCGACATGTTGCTGCCCAAGTTGCGGCATTCAAGAAGGTCTTCCATCGTGCCCCCTCATTTAGGATGGCAGACGTTAGGGCAAACACATCCCTCACAGCTGCTTCATACATGGTGAGCATTGACCATATATAAGTATACTGCTGCTAAGGACTGATGTCCAGGGCATATGGGGAGGTGGTCTACACCATTCCTGAATTTGTTCCGCATTTCCCCCAAATTTGTTCCTCGTTGCCCTGAATTTGTTCCTCATCCCCCTCTTCTATAAACAGGGTCGCCATGCCAGACAAGGGGTCCCCTGGGGATATTTTGCTTAGGTTTCCGTTTTTGCATTATCAATTGTTTATTATTCTGTTGGCCAACCATATTGTATTTTTGAAAATCTTTTCGCCTGATCATAATGTCATCTTTATGTTTTCCCAGATCCAAATAACACATCCTGTACCGAAGCTCCCACATGTACCGGAGCTCCCACATCACTATTATCCCATCATTCGGCTCTATATCAACAACATTTATGATCTATATCCGACCTGTTCAATCAAAAATACAGGTCCCGAACCCTTTAATATTTTATCATCAATCCCAACTCACATGGGCCATATATGATCTAGGTACACCTGGAGCACTTGTTCCCAAGTCTGAGCTGCTGAATCGACAAAAATCTTACCTTACGTTATCTGTCAAGGATCTTGGCAGAGAACCAGATCAACCTCAGATGAGGGACCACAGTGTTCCTGGGGACTCCCAGGAGTTCAGACTCAATGGATCCAATAGTGCACTTTCTACTCCCTTCGAGGTCCCGACCAAACCGTAGCTTCTTACTCGGTCTTCAGAGATAGTTTCCAGCAAGATCCTGCCAACTATGCCAATGTTAAAGTCCGATTCGCTTCAAACAGATAACAACACAATAAAGTTAATAATGCAGTAATGTCTTTATTTCGCCCAGGCAGGTGTGGGAGGCAACAAGTATGTAAGCACAGACTGCGGAGTTTCTTGTGTTCCACACCAAGATGTAATGTTCAATCAGATGTACTTATACCCCAATTGTCAGTCATTCAGCAATTGTTTATCTTACAGAGCATTGTACTGCCTCATGCCTTGTCCATATATGGTAATATTAAAGATAGACAGTTTCTTCTGACAGAAGAAAGCTTATGTCAATATATGATTTTGCTCGAAGGTGCTATTCCTTTTCTTTGCAGATTCAAATATTCTTGTATTTTTACCTTGTTTATTCATCGTCTGTACATTACAATCTCCAGAGGAAAAGTTAAGGACCCAGTGTTCTGTACATCTTGCTGAGTATTTATATCATAGGGCAAAGTATCCAGTGTTTGTGCACTTTAATCTTGCTGAGTATGGAGAGGAAATGGTAAAGCATCCATTTTGTATACTTCTAAATCTGCAGCAGAATCCATTTTGTAACCTACTTCCTTTAACTCTTTCAGCTTGACCCATTGAGTTTGTTTTTTGCTCCAGGTTCCAGCATCAGTCATCTCTTGTGTCTGGATAGGTTGGGTTTGCTTTAATTGGAGTGAAGTTAGGGTACCTGTGAGGGTACCTCAGATATGGATCCAAAATAATGATGGGCATAGATGGTTAGAAACTGTTTAAATTGTTGCCCAATAGGAGACATCTAAAGGTTCGGGCACAGGTTTAAGGCGAGGAATGGTCGAAAGTGGTTTCCGCTTCTTCTATTTTACAGCGATTATTTCAAAAAATTGAAAAAACCTCCGGGAACCTGACAAAAACCTCTGGGAACTGCACGGAAACCTTGGGTGGGGCGCAAAGTCTCCAGAGGTTTCCGTTCAGGTTTCCTAAGTGGGACAGGGGCATAAGAGGGTGGGGAGTATCTGAGGAAAAGCTGCTTATCCTGCAGGGTGTTGGCAGTCTGGCAAGAAGCAGCCACTTAGAAACATAATTTTAAAAAGTATATAAATGAACACATGAATAACCAAGGCATAGTTTAGTTTATTATTATTGTCACGTGTACCGAGATATATTGATATAATTAAGACATGATTTATTTAGGAAACGAGGGTTCCCCTCTTCCATTATAGATGAGGATCTTACTAGGATCTTCTTGATATCCCGCAGCTCCGCTCTTCCCGCATTCATACCAAGGACAGAGTTCCCCCTGTCCACACCTTCCACCCCATCAGCTGTGGCAAACAGTATATAATCCTCCAACATTTTCTCCACCTCCAACATGATCCCACTACTCACCACATCTTCCATCTCCACCTCTTTCTGTTTTACGCAGTGACCGTTCCTTCCAAAACTCACTGATCAACTTGCCCCTTCCTACCCCAACAACCCCCTACCGGGGTACATTCCAATGGAAACTGCTAGAGATGCAACACCTGTCCCCTTACCTCCCCCTTTGACTCCATCCAAAGATGCAAACAGTCTTTCCAAGTGAGGCAGACTCACCTGCAACTGCACCAGGTCACTTGCACCTCCTCCAACCTCATCTACTGTATCCGCTGTTCCAGGTGTCAATCTCCCTACATCGGCGAGATGAAGCACAGGCTCGGTGATCGTTTCGCTGAAAACCTCCTCTCGGTCCGTCTTAACTTACCTGATGTCCCGGTTGCTCAGCACTTCAACTCCCCCCCCCCCCCCCCCCATTCTGACCTTTTTGTCCTGGGCCTCCTGCATTGTCAGAATGAGGCCCAGCGCAAATTGGAGGAAAAACACCTCATATTTCACTTGGGTAGTTTACACCCCTGTGCTATAAACATTGACTTCTCTAACTCAAATAGCCCTTGCACTCTCTCTCTATCCCTTCCCTTCCCAGTTCTCCCACTAGTCTTACTGTCTCCGATTACATTCTATCTTTGTTCCGCCCATTCCCCTGACATCAGTCTGAAGAAGGGTCTCAATCTGAAATGTCACCCATTCCTTCTCTCCAGAGACACTGCCTGTCCCGCTGAATTACTCCAGCATTTTGTGTCTACCTTTGATTTAAACCAGCATCTGCAGTTCTTTCTTACACATACATCGAAACACTTTTGTTTGCATGGCAACGGGGCCAAATGTTTGTAAATTGATAGATGGGCACCTGATGGTTGTCATGACTATCCAGGTCTGAAGGCTTGTTTCTGTGCTGTATGACACATTGAATATTATTACTCTTAATGTCTTGCTGCCAATCCTTAATTTTCCATTTGGTTTAAATTTGTGTTTTTTCGTTTGGAATCTAATATGGCTTGGTGTAAAACTGGAATCAATATTACATATATAATATATTTTGTGGTCTCTAACAATGTTCCTTTTTTCAGGACCAAATTGTCCCAACTTTATTGATTATCCATTAATCCATTAATCCATTTAAGGGAGGTTTGAATATCTCCTTTGCATCTTAATGGGCTAAACTGAAAAGAATATTAAAAGCTAGAACGGAACAGGAGATCTACAATTTTACAATAACTTCCTCCTCACATTGAACTAATTGCCAGTATCGTATTACCATTTCTTTACTTTGTTTTACAAAGACATTGTTTATCAATAGTTCAGGTATTTTCTTTCTTGTTCATTTCTTGGTATGTTTGCATATTATCAACTCGATCACTAACTCATTCCCTGACTAAAATTTACTCTATAATGTCGTGCCAACAACAGTTAGAATCATGTAATGTTGAGAACAAGTGTCCGTCGAGCGTAGTAATTTATTGGTTTTACCTAAAGGATTAAATTCCAAACTCTGAGTCAGCCCATTAAATACTAAAACTGGAACAATAATTGCATCTCAGACAAAATTTAAGAAATCTATATGATTTAAAAATAAAATTATAGAAAGGAAATCTGCACAGTTAATGCTTACAATTGGTCAGAGCTTAAAGTATTTATTTTAAATTATAGTTGTAATTATTGGAGCTGTATTGAATTAAATTCTATGGGTAACCAGAGGGCACACAATTAAGTTCATGTTGTTTGAAGTGAAAGCATGGCAGCCAATTTAATAACAGCTTTTGAAATGGAATTGAATAACTATCAGGAAGGGGAAAAAATACAAGGCTTAAGAGAAAGAAATTATTGGAAATGGTTTTCAAAAAGCGAGCACAGACACAGGAGGCCAAATAGCTTTCCATTCTATATTTGGAAGCTTTTTAGAGCAGTTAAGATGACACTGGGTTGTTTGAATATAATGGGAAAGGCAGGGAATCAGATTTTCAAGCATTCCATTCATTACTGCTGGATTATTTGTTGGTGAACAATCCTCACACTGGGTAAAAGTAGCTGCTCGCACAACAACTAAGAATTATCAGTATGAACACTTGAATCACCAAGGCGTAGAAGGCATTGAACCAAGTGTGGTAAATGGAACTGGGTCTAAATTCTCAAGCTCCCTTCCCCACAGCTTTGTTGGAGACCCTTCACCAGTAGGAGTGCAGCATTTTAAGAAGCTTGCTCAACACCATGTTCCTAAAGGCAAACAGGAATAGGCAATAAATGCTTGCCCTTCAAGAACACCTGCATTCTGAGAAATCAATAGATAAATTAGACTTTGCTCATATCAGACTGAACTCTTCAGTTGCCTGTGAATCCTGGAGGGGATGTCAAGTTGGCTCATAATTACTTTTTTAGATTGGTGACTATTTCTATCATCCTTTCCATGACTTCTTTGAAACCTCCAGACCTTGAAATGTATTAAACCATTTGGCGCAGGCAGTGAGCACATCATCCTTAAGAACTATTGACAATGGTTTTAATTATTGCCACAAGCCTTAACTATTGCTCGCTGCCTTTTAAATTGGACCCAATGGGTACATTATTGTGTAATAAACTGTATAATTCATGCTCCCTAGACTGTAATATAATAATACTGAGATTCAAAATTAAATTCATTTTTAAAATAAAATTTTATTCCAGTATATTTTATTGTATTTTTTTTGTTTTTGTTTTTTTGTTAGAAGTAAGTACAGTAGTCTGGTACCCAAGTACCTAAAACATACATACACATTACCATTCTTGTACAACTTCTTATTTTTAATTTAATAATAAAAGAACAGTGAAAGAAAACGGAAACAAAGGGTGTCGAGATAGATAGACAAGCGAGTAGAAACAGATAACGAAAGAGACAGAGAGCAGAGATAAAAAGCTAAGAAGATTGAAAGAAAAAGAGAAAGTAGAGAGAAAAGAAATTAGGAGAGATATACCTATTTTGTATCTTTACCCATCCATCACCCGGTTCTGAACCATTTAATTTCTAAGGTCATGTTATGTTGCACCATATGCTTGTAAAAAGTCGATAAAAAGAGACCAAATTTTTAAGAATTGGTCTACTTTGCCTAGTAGGAGGAATCTCATTTATTCAAGATGTAGCGTTTCTGACATATTTGAAATCCACATTTTGAACGTTGGCGTCGTTGCGTTTTTCCAGAATTTGAGTATACATTTTTTTACTATTATTAAACCATAATTAAGAAGAGCTTCTTGGAATGTAGTTAATTTACTTCCCTCTTCCATTGATCCAAAGATAATCAGTTCTGTATTGGGGTTCATTTTTGTGTTAAATAGTTTTGTAAAAGTTCCAAAGATTTAATTCCAAAATGTATGCAGTTTTGTACAAGAGACAAAGGAATGTGCTATAGTGGCATTTTGAGTTAGACATTTATCACAAATGGGGGAGACATTTGGAAATATTTTATTCAATCTGGTTTTCGAGTAATATAATCTGTGTAAAATTTTAAATTGAATTAGGTTATGTCTTATATTAATCGAACATTTATGTACATATAATAAAAAAGTTCCCATCTGTCGTTCGGGATTTTTATCAATAACTCTTGTTCACAGTCCCTTCTAATTGCCTCTGTCATTGGTGTTTCTATATTTAAAATTATATTATATAAATATGATATTAAATTGCTTGATTCTGCCTTTCTATTCATGCCTTCCTCTAATAAATCTGAGGTTAGAGTTTGATATCCTTGTATATATTTTTTCAAATAATCTTGAATTTGAAGATATTTAAAATATTGGTTACTTTTCAAGTTATATTTTAGTTGTAATTGTTGTAATGATAAAAAAAATTCCCATTTCATCCATATCTCCAATCATTTTAATTCCTATTCTTTCCCAATGGATAAATGTTTTATCAATAATATATGGTTTGAATGAGGGATTGTTAGCTATTGGGGAAAGAAGCGATAAATTTCTCTATTTTAAAGTTAATTTTATTTGTTTCCAGATTTGTATTATACTGTGAATAAATTAAATGTCTGACAAAGAATTCCAGCCTATCCATTTTCTCTACAGGTGCTACTTGACCCGCAGTTACTCTGGCATTCTTGTGTATTTTTGGTATAAACCACCAACTGCAGTTCCTTTTTATTAAATCTGTGTTCCCAGCATCTGAATTATTTGGCATAGACGTTATCTGTTTTTTTCATACATTTTGAGTCAAAATAGTATTTTTCAAATGAAATTAACTTCAAAGGATTAAGTTATTATCAATTTAAGAATCTCAAACATTGTCACTTTAGTTTTCCTCCTAAAGGTGGCCTCAATTCCTGATATGGAATATGATGTGTACACAATATGTGTACGGTTTTAGGTTCGTATAAGTTTGTTCAATTGTTTCTAAGTTCTCAATAGTCCATACATCATGCAAAAAATAAAATGGGCTACTTGCCCGAATTATGGTTGGACCAAGACCTTGTGTAATGTTCTTTGTTTTACCTCTGCCATCATTGCCTGTAACTCATTTATTTCCATCGGCTTTATTCCTGAACTTTTGTTTGTGTGTTTCATAAAGCTGAAAAGCTTTATGTTATAGTTTTAGTTATCTTAGAATTCACTGTTTTGGATTTTGTTTCCCCATGTATTAGTAGCCAGGTTAAATAAGTTCCTAAACATTTCAAGGTTCTTTTTACACAATAGACTGCGGAACTGTGTCAAATAGAGCAACAGAGTGATTGGAACTTGTACAAATGTAGAGGTAGACTGAAATATTTCTGAAACTATTGCTCTTGTCTTCCTGTTGCTCTTGATGAATAATGGGTGCATATCATAGAATGGCTTATCCAATCTATTAAGAGGAATATCAAAGACCATACTTAATTATCAGTGAGGTCCAACATGGTATCTTTACATATTTGTCTTGCTTGTAAATTGTAATTTCCAGTTTTATGAATATATAATAAATATGTTTAGTACCAAGGAGCTTTAATCAGACTATTTATAGTCCATCTTCAGCCTGCGAACAAACTAATGCTTGGATGCTTGAATATTTAGTAGACTGCAAGATATCCATAGAAAGAGGGAAAGACAATCTCTTCTATATTATTTCCAAAGTATTGGATTGTGGATGTAAAATCTACAGGACAATAGATTGCATTAGGTAGAAACAAAGGACTGCAGATGCTGGTTAATACACATGAGGACACAAAGTAGCTGAAGTAACTCAGCTAGTCAGGCAACATCCCTGGAAAATGGATAAGCAATGTTTCAGGTCAAGATTCCTCTTGAGACTGATTGCTGAATCAGTCTGAAAAAGGGTCTTGACCCAAAAGGTCACCTATCCATGTTCTCCAGAACTGCTTCCTGATTGCTGAGTTACTCCAACACTTTGTGTCCATCTGATTGCATTAAGTATTGGAAGCAGGAGTGGAAAGACCAATTATATGAACGTACAAGAGACCAAGTGCTCTTCCATTATAGATGAGGCTCTTACTAGGATCTTCTTGATATCCCGCAGCTCCGCTCTTCCCGCATTCATAACAAGAACCGAGCCCCCTTGTCCACACCTTCCACCCCATCAGCCGTGGCAAACAGCATATAATCCTCCAACATTTTCTCCACCTCCAACATAATCCCACTACTCGCCACATCTTCCCATCTCCACCTCTTTCTGCTTTACGCAGAGACCGTTCCTTCCAAAACTCACTGATCAACTTGCCCCTTCCTACCCAAACAACCCCCTACCGGGGTACATTCCACCGGAAGCCGCTGGATATGCAACACCTGTCCCTTTACCTCCCCCTTCGGCTCCATCCAAAGATGCAAACAGTCTTTCCAGGTGAGGCAGACTCACCTGCACCTGCACCAGGTCTCTTGC
This sequence comes from Raja brachyura, assembly GCA_963514005.1. The sequence goes on from OY740799.1 coordinate 32,000,575, forward strand.
ACCTCCTCCAACCTCATCTACTGTATCTGCTGTTCCAGGTCTTGGAAGCAGGAGTGGAAAGACCAATTATATGAACGTTCAAGAGACCAAGTGCTAGAGGTTATATTCAATGCATTTATTTAATTGGCAACCTTTTACTTTAGAAAATACGAATAAAATGTTTAATTCAGATGCAATTAGGATCTGCATTGGTCCTTCATAATCGCATGCAATTTAATTACTGGAAACCAATATTTCTAGTTTTCACTTCCGCATGCCATTTGCATGTCAATGAACTGATCTTAAGTATAAATCCATTCAAAGGGACGTAAGTCTGCCAGCAGTACCAACAATGAAATACACTCGATTAGTTGTGATCTGGGTTCTTGCCCTCATTAAAGGTAAAACTTTCTAAGTACTTTTGCAGGATTTATTTATTTCCATTGAAATGTGTAACTTTTTAAACAAATTGATTATGTGATAGTGTTTTATTATTCCAAGTAACAAGTACTTGTTGATTATTATAACTTTTGTATTGCAAGTTCATTAATAATTTTGCCTGGTTACTTATGCTTCTATTTTTATGCATAATGGTGGTGGATAACAAACAGCAGTTGGAAATTACACAAGTAAGCACAGGTCCCTCTGCTCAACTTCTCCAATGCTCATTGTGTATGGTCACCAATTTCAGGCAATTACAGCACAGAGATCAATTATAAGTATTAATTCCTTTAATGATTTTTAAGCCACTCAACTTGATTTCTGCAGCAATTTTCCATAATTAAATGCCTTTTTCTGTTTCCTCACATCTTGTGCACAGTTGCACTCTGTCTTTGCAATGTAAATGTGTTATTTGTAAAGTAATGTAATTAGCCTGATTTATGTGGGTCTTCTTCTTTCGTGTGGCGTGCACACCCTAAAGTTGTTGGACAACTTGCTGTGGGTCTATTATGCTTGCTTTCTTGCTTCCACTTTTTACAATATTTTCATGAATGAATGAAAATTATCTTAGTAAAACTCTAGTTCTGAGAAAATAAATGCGATTCATTCCAATCAGCTAGTCTTTTCAGATCACAGAAATAAAAACCTTAGCTGTTGACACCTTCTTGGTGTCAAGGAAATCAGTGCTTTGCTTTGATATTTTATACAGCTAATTATACTTATGGAAGTAAGCAATAGCACAGTGGGGAAGGGTAAAGTCATGCAGAGCCAAGTGATAGGAGATGCATTAGTGTGGGGACAGACAGGAGATTCTGTGGCAGCAAACGGCATTCCAGGATGGTGTGATGTCTCCCTGGTGCCAAGGTCCAGACAGTCTTGGAGTGACTGCAAAGCATTCTCAAGTGGGAGGGGGAACAGTTGTTGTGTGCATTGCACAAATTATATAGCTAGAAAAGGGATGAGGTCCTGCTGAGTGATTATAGGGAGTTAGACAACTATTAAAGCAGGACCTCAAGAGGAATAATTTCCGGATTATTTCCAGATTCTAGTGAAGCTGGAAATAGGAAGATAGGACTAATTAATGCGTGGTTCAGGAGATGATGCAGAGAGTAGGTTTTCAGATTTTTTGACCATTGGGATTTCTTCCGGGGCAGTGGTGACCTGTACAAGAGACTCGGGTTCAACCTGAACTGGAGGGGGACCAATATCTTTGCAGGAAGCTTTGTTTGTGCTACTTGGGATGGTTTAAACAAGAGCAGTAGGGAGTTGGGAACCAGAGTAGCAGGGTCAACAAATAAATCCCTAAGGCCTGATGAGATGTATCATGGGTTATTCATAGATGACGTTGCATGTATATTATTTAATTGTCTCTAGCTACAGACGAGGTTCTGCAGGACTGGATAGTAGCTGATGTTGTTTCTTTCTTTAAGAATGGAAGTAGAGTGAATCCAGGGAATTACAGGCTGGTGGGCCTCAATTCAGCGAAAGAGGAGCTATTGGAGAGGATTCTTCAGTGTGGGGCTTATTTTCATTTGGAAGAGAACAGGTTAATTAAAGGCAGTCAGCATGGCTTTGTGTATAGCAGTTGGTGTCCTACTTCTCAAGTTTTTTGAGGAGGCAATGAAGGTAATCAATGAGGATAGGGCAATGGATATTCTCTACATCGTAAGGCATTGGATAACATGGTGCCACATGTTAGGCCGATCCAGACAATTATGATGCACAGGATTCAGAGTAACTTGCTCATATGGATTCATAATTGGCTAACTGATAGAAGACAAGGGGTTACGATGGAAGGGTATTATTCAGACTGTGACCTGTGACCTGTGGATTTCCATTGGGATCTATGGCGGGACCTCTGTTGTTAGTGACATACACAAATGACTTGGACTAAATGTAGTGTGACGTCAGGGATGATGCCGGGTCGATAATGACTACACTGACTCTCAGTAGGATAAACTGTCATTATATGCTTTAATTTTAATGATGAGAAGGTCGTGGTCAATGTGGGGATGCAGTCCCTCATCCCTCATGATCTACATGTGAGGAGGGGTAGCATCTCCAGCTTGTCCCAGCAGCCCAGTCTTGACCTGGAAAAGGAAGCACTGGCTGTTTTGCGCTTGTCAGGGCTGCTCAGTCTTCAATCAATCAATCAATCAGTTTTTATTCATCACATACACAATAAAGTGCAGTGAAATGAACTTGCCAGCAATGGTACAATCAAAAAAAATACACAATATAATTTAACACACACATGCACCACAGCATTCTTCACTGTGGTGGAAGGCAAAGTACAGTCAGTCAAAGCACAGTACCCCCAAAAGGGCCACTGGCTGTCTTGGACTTGACCTGGCTGTTCAGTCGGGGCATCAAAGGATGAGGCCAGCAATCTCAAGCTTGCCCCTGCAGTTCACTCTTGCTTCGAGAGGGCTGCTGCTGGTCTCAGGCTTGTCCTGGTGGCTTAGTTCTGAATTCCTAGAGGAGCAGGTGTGGTGATTTCATCTTGACCCTGCGGTTGGCAGTCTCAATCTTATCTGGGCTGCTCAGTCTTGGCTTTGAAGGACGTGCTGGCAGTCTAGGGCTTGTCCCAGTTACTCTGTCTGTGCCTTGAAGAGGAGGCACTGGAGGTCTCAAGCTTGTCCTGGCAACTCAGTTTTTGCCACAAAGATGAGGAAAGGAGACACTGCTAATCTCTGGCTTGTCCTGGCGACTCAGTCTTGACCTCAAACGAGGAGGCACTGATGGTCTCGGGCTTGAATCGGCAGCTCATTCTTGGCTTCAAAGGAGGAAGTGGTGGACTTGGTAGATCAGTCTAGGTTTTAAGGGAGGTGCATGCTGTTTAGGGCTTGTCTCAGCAGCTTATGCTTTGCTCACCATGTGATGCACAGTCCCTCATGGTCTGTGGGCAGGTGAGGTGGCGCAGTCAGTCTCCGGTTTGTCTTTGCAACTCAGTCTTGCTCCAAGCCTGCAAAAGGAAAACACAGTTACTAGTGAGGTTCCCTTCTTTCTCTGCCTTCCTCTGCCCTTCATGCTTTGTTACTTTCTCTCTCAGCCTTTCATGCTTCCGGTTTGCTGGAATTGCTTTGGGTTTAAGCAGAAGGATGATGAGGTGCTGCAGGGCCAGTCCAATGGCAGCTACTTGGACACGGCTCCTTTGGCTGTGGCCTCGGTTCAATCCAGAGCTCTGTCCGGGGAGTCGGTGATCTATGGCATCGGTGATCTACGGCAGCCAGTGATCTATGGCAGCTGGACGAGGTTCTTGATGCTGAGGTTTGGCTTCTCCTGGCCTGTCTGCCGGTGACGGGGATCAGAGCGGCACATGAGGGAGGGGGCACAGTAACATTAGACACAAAGTGCTGGAGTATCTCAGTGGGTCAGGCAGCTTCTCTGGAGAACATGTACTGGTGACATTCCGGTTCGAAGATTGAAGCAGTTTCCGACCTTTAATGCCAACTGCCCATGTTTTCCAGAGATGTTGCCTGACCTACTAAGTTACTCCAGCACTTTGTGTCTTTGTTTGTAAACCAGCATCTGCAGTTCCTGTGTCTTTATAGATAAAAATGTAGATGGGTTGGTTGAGAAGTTTGCTGATGACAGCAAGATTGCTAGAGTTACGGTGGGCGAGGAAGGTTATCACAGTTAATAGCGGTATCAACTACAGAAATAGGCGGAGAATTGTTACATGGAGTTTACTCTGAGTGTAAGGGGAAAGTATACAGTTAATGGAAAGACCATTATCACCATGAACGTATAGATTGATCTTGGGGTCCAAGTCCATAACTCCCTGAAAGTGACAACACAAGTAGATATAGTGGGAAAGATTTCATATGGTATATTTGCCTTCATAGGTTGGGGCATTAACTACATGTCAAGAAGTCATGATGCAATTTAATAATGCTTTGATTAGCGCACTTGGAATATTGTATACAATTCTGGTCACCCCAGTACAGGAAGGACGTAGAGACTTTGGAAATGGTGCTGAAGAATTTTATAGAATGCTTCCTGAATTAGAGTGTATGTTTCAATGATTCAATGTTGCTTTTTATTGTTACATATGCCAACGCACAGTGGAATTATTTTCTTACAAACAGTCCAGTAGAGTATTAGCATACCTAAGCACATCCCTGATTAGCAAATTCTACAGAAGTAGTCAAATGATCCCACATGCAAGAGGCGCCATGTTTTATTATGTCTAGTTTTTATGAGTGGTGCCCATACCAGGCAAGCACCAGTAACCAATCCTGTTCTGCACTGTTCTATGTTCTAAAGATCCTGATTTGACTTCAGAAAATGTGACACTTCGCACTTATCTGCATTAATCTCCATTTGCCATTGCTCAGCCCATTTGCCCAACTGATCAACATCTTGAAAGTATGCTTTTGAATTTAATTGTGTTTCAGATCTGATATGAACCTGATGTTAATTAGTGATAATTAAATATTTTACTCTTATAATCAAAATAAATGTTAACCTACAATATTTGAATGTGAAGAAAGAAACATTTCAAGTGAATTATTTTCCATATTTGTTACTTTTCTACCTCAGACTCATCTGGCAATGACTATTCCACGAACATTTTTGGTAAGTTAACATCAGCAAGCAATTGAATCATTTTTGCAATGTGGTGAAAACATTCAGATAGTTTAGTTAAAAATGTATTAATTGAATTCCAAATTGTATTGAGGTACTAGTAGAAATGTTTCTGCCTTGTTTCTTTGACAGATTTGTCATATATATCTGTAATTATCTTTTAATTAGTTTTATTTTAATGATGAAATGTATTTCTGTCTTTCGTACCCTTTCACTTGTCAGTTTGGTTTACAGGTTAATCGCACCTGAAGTCCTTAATGGCCGGTCCCCTGCCCAATAAGCCCTTCCTTTGCCTCACAAATGACAACCATTCCTCTTTCTATTCAGGCCCCACACTCTGGACTTCACTCCTTACACTCACTCCTCTGTTTCTGTCAATCCCTCAGAATCCAAACCTTTGTGGCTAAGCCTTCGGGCATCCTTTTACGCCATCTTCACATGTTTCCTTGTGTATTTCAGCAATTCGTCAATACAGCAATACATGAAAATCCAAATCCTTTGTTGTGCCTCAGGAAAGGATTAACCTTTACTCAGTTCATATCTCCCTTTGAAATATAAAAGTTACACATTATCAATGAACTCCACAAAATTTATACTGTCATTATAAACTGCAAATAATGTAGCTAAAATGTAGATAAACATTAAACAATTTGTATTATCCCTGAAAGGGAAAAGGCATGCTCCTTATCATAATGAATGAGAAGTCCACAGAAGGAAATAATCAGTGATTTTTAAGAAAATGTTGTTCTTAATTACATAAATAATGGCAATTCCAATGCATCACAAAAAATTGCTTGTTCAAATTGTATTGACATGATCAATGCCCATTCAAAAATTAACAATTCTAAAACTGCTTGAAATATAATTTATATTTATACACATTTTATATTTGTTCATGGCTGAAACAATGATAAATTCAACATTTTTTAAAATGGAATGATCATGGGTTTTTCAATTAATTTAATTAATTTTAATAAAGCATGGCATGAGCACAAAAATATTATTGAATATAAACTGTATACTAGCATAGTATATTCTACAAGTAGTAATTTTTAAATATTATTTTGTATAAGATCTGGATCAGGATGTCCTCACCCAAGTGTTCAAGCGTTCAATACGAGAAGTCTCTGAAGCACATGAAAACCATTGTAAGTACATTATGTTCTGAATATTTGATTGATCAATTACATTTAGATTGATTTTCATCCTTTGCTGTTGTGACAGAGGGAGTTCTTCTTTTCTTCCAGATACCTGCAAAACATGGGGAACAGGGTCTTTCAAAACATTTAACAATGAAGCTTTCTACTTTGCATCAACCTGTGACTTCTTCATGAGCCGGCTATGCAAGGAAGGGCTTGATAGTTATGAGGTGAAAGTCCGCCGTGGATCATCTGGAGACCTCGAGGAGATATTCATTAAAATTGATACCAATACGATTGTTGTGACTAATGGAGTAATTAAGGTTAAAAACCAAATGTAAGTTGAATTCTGCAGGATTGCTTTTGATTGTCATTTTAAGACTTTAGGTTAATTTTGAGAGATACAGCATGGAAACTGCCCATCAGAACAAAGCCAATTATCTATCACCCGTTGACACTAGTTCCATGTTATCCCACATTTCATTTCGGAGTCACGTGAGTGACTTCGTGAAGAGCCCGCCGGCGCGCATGCTCGACATATCGTCGTATCGCGTTGCTGCGACGGCTGACGGAGGAGCGAGCTCCTCGCCAGCCCTTCATAAGGGAATCACGCAGGTAAGTATGCTACCTTAAGTTGGTGGTTCTTGTTGTGTTTGCTTCACAGCAAGAACATGGATGGGAGAGGCCGGAGTTCGAGGAGAAGTCGCCGGCCAGCAGTTCCGGAGCGAGAGTTGTCGGGGGTACCTGCAACGCAGACCGGAACGAGGGCGGAGATGTCGGTGAGCTCTGTATTTTCAGGTCCGGACCCGCCCGCACACCACAGCTCGGAGGAGTTCGACGAGGAGGAGTGTGGTGTGCCGCCAGAGCAGGACGACCCTGCCATGGCAGTCAGGTCGTCAGCAGGCTTGCTGACGGCCTCGAGCAGAAGGGTCCGTGCGGCTGCACGGCCCGCTTCACGAAGCCCCCTGAGGAGGGGAAGGGCAGGAGCCCAGCAGCCTAACCCTGTCGGGGCTAAGGCTCTGCCTGCCGCCAAGGAGCGGTCAGGTTCCAGGACGGGACCCGGGGCAGCTGTGAGGTCCAGCCGTCGCCCCCCAACTTTCGACGCCGGGACGAGTCAGTTGGGGGTCCCGTCACGGTCGCCGAGCCCCCCATGGATGGGTGGGCGAGACCATGCGTCGGCAAGGTCCACGATGTGGGCAGCTGGCAAGCCTGCACGGGCCCAAGGTATCCAGGCTTCGGCTGGTGCCGACACCATGCCGCATCTGTCCATAGAGGCAACGGCTTCCGCTCCCGCTAAACGGAGGCGGTTGAACATGCCCGTGCAGGAATCGCGCAGTTTCGCCTCGGCGGCTGTCGACGACAACTACCGGCACCGGCAGGGCCTCGACGAGGTGCGGGCCGATGGCAGGAGCCCCGGCCAATTTTCAGAGCCGGAGGACTCCGACCACCTGAGTGTTCAGGGTGAAGGGCGTATTGACCGGATGGAGCGGCTGCTGGAGCTTCTCCTACAAGGTCAACAACAACAGGCATCCAGCAGCGACAGGCACAGGGCTTCATCACCAGCTTCGTACACCAGCCTGGAGCAGCAGGACGAGGAGGCCGTGGTTGACCCCATCCCACCCCCGCCTGAATTACCGGCGGAGGACCTCCTCGATGTGGCTACCAAATTTGCAGCCCCTCATTCGTTGGGGCTTCCCATTAATACGAAGTTGGCAGCCACAGTGGACTTCCTAAATAATCACCAGCTTCAGGAGGAAGTCCTACTTCAAGCCATGAGCCGTCACAAGGCTCCATCAAACTGCAATTCCCTCAACGTGCCTGTGGTCAATACGCCAATATGGGGCAACATCAGTGCGGCTATCCGTCAGCAGGAGCTGAAAATTCAGCGGATCCTGAAACTCCTCATGGCCGGGATTACTGCCTTTGTGCGGTCGGTCGACGGAGAGGAGCTTAATTTGGACCAGGAGGATGCTCTGGCGCTTCTGTGCGCTACTCAAAACGAAATAAACGGCTTTCGGAAAAACAGCATCCGCCCAGCGCTCAACCCTAAGTTTGCAGGGTTGTGCAAACCACCGCCGCCGCCGCCGCCCCGTCAGCTCTTTGGCGAAGACCTCTCCATTACCCTCCAGCTCCAAACCGATATCAGCCACCCCAACCCCAGGGGTCTTTTTTAGGACAGGCTCGGCAGAAGCCGAGGTGGAAAATGAGGACGCCACGACCTCAAACCAACCCAGCACCTCCACGACCACCCACTCGTGTCAGGGACCGCCGGTAACCTCAGAGGTGAGGCGATCTGGTTCTCTTTTTTCTCTTTGTTTAACTCCACATGTTGGTGGGCGTTTGCGGTTGTTTGCGGGTGCATGGGGTGACATTACCAGCGATGAGTATGTGTTACGGAATATTCAGGGCCATAGTATTGAGTTTATTAATGGGGACATCCCTCCACCTCAGCATAGACCGGGTCGTACTTTCAAACTAACGGCTGCGGAACAGTCAGTAGGCTATAAGGAAATTTTAAGGTTGGAACAGAAAGGGGTCATAGAGAGAACGGTTCATGAGCCCGTTGAATTTGTTTCCAATATTTTCACTAGACCTAAGAAGGATGGAGGCTGTAGAGTCATTATTGATCTAACCACTCTGAATAACTTTGTAACATATACTCATTTTAAAATGGACACGTTTGAAACGGCCAAATCATTGATTTCACAAGGGTGCTTTATGGCATGCATTGATTTACAGGATGCGTACTATACCGTACCTATGAAAAAATATTACAGAAGGTTTTTAAAATTTATCTGGATGGATCAGCTGTGGCAATATAGGGCGTTGCCTAATGGGCTCACCACAGCCCCTCGCTTATTTACTAAATTGGTGAAGCCAATTATGGCTTATTTAAGACAAAGACATCATATTGTTATGGCCTATTTAGATGATATTTTAATTGTCGGCCACACCTTGGAATTAGCACAACAAGGGGTGGCAGCTGCGGTCAATTTGTTCCAACAGCTTGGGTTCATTGTTCATCCAGAAAAATCTAAGTTCTGCCCCACCCAGGTAATTAATTATCTGGGGTTCCAGGTGAATTCCATTAGCATGAGTCACCATACCAATTAACAAAATTGAGGAGGTAACACAGGTGTGTACAGACTTGATTAATACTCGTATACCATCGATTCGTCACACAGCTACTGTCATTGGCAAGATTGTGGCTTTGTTTCCGGCAGCCCGGTATGGACCTCTGCATTATCAAAACTTGCAGAGAGCCAAGATCGCTGCGTTGCGACGGCATGCTGGTCATTATGATCGATCAATGCGGCTGCCGCCTGCAGCATTGGATGAATTACGATGGTGGGTTTGCCACATTAGTAAATCGTTCAAAACTATTATTGAGGCGAAACCGATGATATACTTACAAACTGATGCGAGCTCTGATGGCTGGGGAGCTACGAATCAATTCTCTAGTTGTGGGGGCCGATGGGATACCCTTGAGAATACGATGTTGGTATCACAAGGGATCAACTATTTGGAGCTGCTTGCAGCGTTTCACGGACTTCGTGCATATTGTTCCAAGATCATTGGAGCACATGTCCGGCTCCAAATAGACAATACCACAGCGGTGGCATATTTAAACCACATGGGCGGTACCAGGTCAGTTTCATGTGATAAATTGGCTAATTCAATTTGGCTCTGGTGTGTCAAGAGAGACATTTGGATTTCAGCTACCTATTTGCCAGGTGAGCTTAATATTGTGGCGGACGCCAGGTCACGCAAGTTCAATGATAATATTGAATGGATGTTACATCCTGAAATATTTGCAAAAATCACAGCCAAATTTGGGAAACCGGACATTGACCTTTTTGCGTCCCGGTTGAACCATCAGGTACCAACCTACGTCGCGTGGGAACCAGATCCTGGGGCTATAGCATTAGATGCATTCTCGCTAGACTGGGGGAATTGCTTTTTCTATGCATTCCCCCCGTTTTGCCTCATCAGTCGGGTATTACGTAAAATTCAGATGGACGGTGCCAAGGGCATCCTTATCATACCCGACTGGCCTACACAGCCGTGGTATCCGATGGTCTTTGACACGCTCAGTGAACCTTGGGTCCGTTTGCAGGGTAGCCCAGAATTAGTTACTCACCCTGTTTCAGGGGAGCCACATCCCTGCCATGGCTATTTAAATTTGTTGGCTTGCAGATTCTGAATCGGCCTTTAGAACAATACGGCCTTTCTACCCGGACCATGGATACCATTGCGGCGTCGTGCCGAGAGTCTACAAGGCGAAGATACTGCTCTCACATCAGGAAGTGGGAAGCCTTCTGCAGCCGCTCTCGCATCACGTACGATGCCGTGACTATAACCGACGTCCTGGAATTCCTCGCGGGGTTGCACCATGATGAACACTTAAGCTACAGTGCCATCAACAGCGCCAGGAGCGCTCTATCATTCTACCTCAATATTGAGGTGGGATCCAACAGGCTAGTGTCCAGGCTCATGCGGGGTATTTTCAATACGAATCCGCCTACACCACGTTACAATATCACCTGGGATGTCAGGGACGTTTTAACTCTGCTCAGGACGTGGTCCCCCATGGAAGGGCTCCAGCTGGACAAACTCACCATGAAGCTGGTGATGTTACTAGCGCTGACTTCAGCACAGAGGGTACAGACACTCCACAAACTACGTGTCGACAGAATGATGTCTACCCCCACAGAAGTAGTTTTCTTTGTTGACGAGCTACTGAAGCAACACAGACCTGGGTGCACAGGGCTGCAGCTGAAGTTCCCGGCATACCCCGCCGATGCTAGGCTATGCTTAGCCTCCCATATCCGTTACTACGTCAAGGTGACGGCAAGCATCAGAGGAATGGAGAGATACCTGCTTGTCACTCATAAGAGACCTCACCATCGAGTGACAACACAGACGATATCCAGGTGGCTTTGAGTCGTCTTGGGTAAGTCAGGTATCGACACTAATGTGTTCAAATCTCATTCCACCAGGGCTGCATCGACGTCGGCGGCGAGGGTCATGGAGGTGCCCATGGACCATATTCTCGCCACAGCAGGATGGGCTAATGAGACGGTGTTCCAGCGGTTCTACAACCGGCCCGTTGCTGCGCCTCTACAGTTCGCAGAAGCCGTGCTAGATGCGGGGCAAGAACGTGGAGATGTCCCCGAATGAGGGGTTTTGATTTGTTTGTTAATAAATATGCTTTGTTTTGCAGTATGGACTAGTCAGCAAGTTATTCCTCCCATCCATCCCTGGTAGTGGTGTGACAGCATGGACGTGGTCCAGGGCGTGTCATCACAGAAGCTTTGAAGTCTTCACGAAGTCACTCACGTGACTCCGAAATGAAATAGTAAGATTGAACGAGAACTTACCAGTTCGAAGGTTGATCATTATTTCATGAGGAGTCGAAGTGAGGGATTTCGTGCCCTCCTCGCCCAACCCTCAATCACCTTCAGCTGGTAATCTTAGTCGTTTCATTCTTACTATGTGAAGTCATTTCTTGATTGGTTTCTGTGATTCCACGCCGCTACTTTGAAGTATGTCGAGCATGCGCGCCGGCGGGCTCTTCACGAAATCCCTCACTTCGACTCCTCATGAAATAATGATCAACCTTCGAACTGGTAAGTTCTCGTTCAATCTTACTATTCTCACTCACTCACTACACATTAAGGACATTTCTACGGAGGCTAATTAACCTACAAACCTGCATGTCTTTGGGATATGGGAGGAAACCGGAAAACCCAGAGGAAACCCAAACAATCATAGGGAGAATATGCAAATTCCACACAAACAGCTCTCAAGGTCAGGATTGAACCCAGGGCTCTTGTGCTGTAAGTCAACAGCTCTAACACTCCACCACCGTGACTCACTGTGATTTACACATAACTTATCTGTATGCGCCATACCTCCAGATCCATATTTCCAAGTTTTGAACATTCAATGTATTTTGATGCCGTTAATTTAAAAATAACTGCAATGCTATTTTGTAACGATAGAAATGATTTCCAAAATTTGCAATTATATAGTACTTCCTTTATCAAGGAACAAGTACACTGATTGTCTTGGGATTGATATAGGAAAACTATTTGCCATTAATAGTGTAACTTTGTGATATCCATTTGATGCTATTACACAATATTGATTCCTGAATTTGTTCCCAATTGTAGAACATTAAAACTGACTAACAACAAGATTAAACTGGATTTGTAATGTGATTGAGTAGGAAGGAATTGCAGATAGTGATTTACACCAACAATTGACACAAAATGCTGGAGTAACTTAGCAGGTCAGGCAGCATCTCTGAAGAAAAGAAATAGGTGATGTTTTGGGTCGAGACCCTTCTTCAGACTGAGAGTTTGGGGGAAAGGGAATATAGGGGGTCTATAAAGGAACAGAACAAATCAGAGCTCGTATCGATGACTCGGGAAAGGTGAGGCCCACAATGGTCCATCGTTGGCTATGGACGAGGTGATAACAAAGAGATATGAACAGTGAAGCTAACAAGACGACTAGGGTGGGGGAGGGACAGAGAGAGAGAGGGAATGCAACGGTTACTTGACATTAGAGGAATAATGCAACGATTATTTGAAATTAGCAACATTTGATTGTGCATTTCTTGTGATCAAATCTATCTTCCGGAAGGCCATCGTTTATTACTTAAAAGTACCACAAGATGACAATGCCACACTGCTAAAGGTAGAATTGACTAATGTGTGAGGCTGTTAAATGCTTGGGGGAAAGCAAACTTTGCAGTTGCAGAGTTCTGTTAAACAATTGCTCTGCGTCAATCATTATATAATCTGTTGTATACTTCAGTACAAATTAATTTGGTTTGTTGCCCCAAAATTGGGTGCTGCAGTGGCAAAACACTTAGTGCTGGACCTCAAGTTTCAAACAACCCAGCTTCAATTCCAGATTCTAGTGCTGTCTGTGCAGAAGTCGCAAGTTCCTAACATTGTGTGACTTTCCCGTGAGTGCTCTAGTCTCCTCCCATGTCCCAAAAACCCGCTGGTTGATGGATTTGATGTTTACAGTAACTTAATCCATGTGTAGATAGGTGGCAGGGGAATAAGGATGGAGTATTTGGGAATGTGTGAAGAAATTGGTTGTGAGGATGTCAGACACCTGGCATAAACTCGATGGGCTGAATGGCCTCTGCTTTGTCAAGTAAAAATATGAGAAATAAAAACCTTGATCTTTAGAGCTTGTTGGAATTCTAAAGTTTTGATTGATTTTATTTTGATCTTTCAGTTTTTAGTTTTACTTTTAGACACACAGTAGTGAAACAGGCCTTTCGGCTCACGATGACCTGTACACTATCCGACACACATGACAAATAACGTACACATTTTGGAATGTGGGAGGAAACCGTAGCATCTGGAGAAAACCTACGCGGTCACATGGAGAATGTAAAAACTGCGTACCTACAGCGCCCCAGTCAGGATCGAACCCGGGTTTCTGTTGCCATAAGGCAGCAACTCACCACTGTGCCACCCACAGTTCTAACTTTAAAATCCCATACTTAGTTGTTGCATCATATTGCTCCTACAACGAAAAAGCTTTGAAAATAAGCTGGTTTCAGACTAGATGAGCAAGGAGAACAGAAACTCATTACTGATCAATAGTTATATCAGGTACGTAGTATATTATGTCCAGCAGGATATTGACCCTCGATGAACGAGACCCTCAACACCCTTGAGGTGAAAGGCAAGTACAGATTTGTACTTGAGTTACTTTAATTTTTAATATTTTGAATTATTTGATACTAATCAATGTATTTTTTTAAAAAAATTAAAAATTTACTATTCAAGTTTTTGCAATCATTTAAATGCATTTATCAGAGATTTGTGAATACTGTTCACAATACTGGCTGTAACCCTCTGGAGGGCTGACGTGCCAGCTGAGGCTTATTTACCCAAGTGTTCATTCCTTAATGCCTGACACTGGGATTTGGAGACTGAGGAAGATTCAATCCTGAATCAAACACAATTTGGCCTATTTAATGATTAGGGATTAAAAAGACTTTAAGATTTGTGGCAAATATTTTTAACCCAACTTTCATGTCACCGTTATTTCTAGAGTAACTTTGCCATTTGACAACAAGATGATCAATATTCATAGCAATGGAGTTAACATCAAATTTTCAAACAAGAAGCATTCGATTTCCCTCATCTGGAATGGTAACAATACATTATCGGTGAGATATTTTCAGTGTAATCTTCCTTCTTAACAAGTAAAGTAAGTAATGACACTATGAATTATGTTTCAATCTGCTTTAATGGGATATAAACGATGGCTGCATTAAGTGGAGGTGGTTGTGTTCTCTGAAAATGGCCCAATTGCAGTTTCAATAACGTGAAGCTGTACACTCGTCAAGAACTGTGAGCAGAACAAAAATAAATCTTGTGTTGATTTATTCACTCGTTTTCCATATAAGTTCCAGTGGAGTTAATTCTAACCAACGTTTGTGAATTGTGTAAGTGTGAATCTCCTCAACATGCAGCTCACCTGTATGGTTTCTTTCTGAGGCAAATTAAGGTGAGATCACATTTCTCAAAAATGTGCCTGTGCAACCTCGGAGAAACTACAATTTTATCAGTGTCTTAGAATGTATTGCTTTTATTTGCACCCTATAGGAACAGATATTTCTTACATCCGAGCAAACACATTTCATATAAAGAAAGAATATTACAGAGCAGAACTATAAAGCCCCTGTCCCACTTAGGAAACCTGAACGGAAATCTCTGGAGATCTTGTGACCCATCCAAGGTGTCCGTGAGGTTCCCGGAGGTTCCGGTCACTCCCCATGAGTCACCAGAGGTTTTGGTCACTTGCCTGGAAAGCCTCGACCGAAGCGTGAGCTGCATCTACTGATCAAAGATCCTATAGGATCTTTGCTACCGAACACACACAGACACAGACCCCCCCCCCCCCCCCCCCCCCAGGGACAGCGGAGAAGCACTGTCTGCGCGATCAAGAGGAAGGTGAACGGCTGCCACAGAGCACGGTAGGTCCTTTAGAGAGCGCGGGAGGGAGAGAAGGACAGAGAAAGGGAGAGAGAGAGAAGGGGAGAGAATGGGGGGGGGGGGGGGGGGGGGGGAAGGAGTGGAGACAGTTTTAAGAAGTTTAATAAAGTTAGCTGGCATTTTACCTTCCGGCGAATCTTCTAGGTCCTGAAAACCAAAGATCCGACAGGATCTTTGCTGAAAACGCCAATGAGCCAATCAAAATGGCCGGTCAGCGAAGGAGATTGCCTTTGACTGCCTGTAAGTAAATAGCAACCCCACTCCACTGGCTTCGACCAGACGGCAACATATTTTTAGTCGAGGCCAGTTTTCTTTTTTTTTAAATAATCGCAGGAATATAGAAGAAGCCTCGACTACACAGAAACCACTTTCCACCATTAGGGAGAGCGACCGGAACCTCCAGGAACCTCACGGAAACCTTGGGTGGCGCACAAGGTATCCAGAGGTTTCCGTTCAGGTTTCCTAATGCCCCTGTCCCACTTAGGAAACCTGAACGGAAACCTCTGGAGACTTTGCTCCCCATCCAAAGGTTCCGGGTAGTTCCCGGAGGTTTTTGTCAGTCTCCCTAATGGTTGAAAGTGGTTTCCGCTTCTTCTATGTTCCGGCGATTATTAAAAAAAATCCAAACATGACCGCGACTAAAAATAGGTTGCCATTTTAAAAATGGGTGATTTTTTAGTCGAAGCCGTTTGCGATGCTAGTTGAAGGTGGTTGCCGGAGGTTGCAGGTGGTGGAAGGTAAGACCTTTTTATCACCCAGTTTTATTCCACCATGGAGAATAGCTGGATATAAAGACAGTATTTTGTTTTACCTATTCTCACTATTTAATATAGCCTGCTTTTCTGTTTTTTTCTACTGAATATTATATGTTACATATTTTATTCCTTCTGCCACATATATACCCCACATATTTGCCTATTCATATGTTTGTCAATATCCTCCCAAAGATCTCCGAGTCCTGCATCCAGAGCACTTGCCACTTCACTTTTAAACATTAGCAAACTTGGATAGATTGCACTTGATCATAGAGTCAGACAGCCGGAAATAGGCCCTTTGGCCCAGCTTGCCCACGCTGACCAAGGTGCCCATCTACACCAGTCCCACCTATTCGCTTTTGGCCCATATCCCTCTGAAACTTTCCTATCCTTTCCTCGTCTAATTCATTGATGTAGATTCAACAACTGGGGCCTCCCAACACAAACAGATCTCTTTATTCCCTGATCACTTTTGTTACTCTACCCATTTCCAGTGCATTATCCCCAACAACTTGCATTCTAAATTTGTCTCATAATCCCTTGTGTGTCATTTTACTGAAGGTCTTTTGAATGTCCAAGTGCATCATATCAACTGGTTTGGGCTCATCTATTCTGCGAATTACATTTTAAAAATTCTAGTAGATTTAGTTGAAGATGATTTCCCTTTTGTAACTAAGTGCTGACTCTGCAAACTCCTGTTGGTATTTCCCAAGTGACCATTTACCACTTCCTCTATAATATATTCCCTCAGTTTCCCTACTACACTGAAGTTGTGGGGGATTATTTGTCTGACGTAGAAATTAGTAGCTATCCAAACTGTTGAAGAATCCAGTGTCCCAAATTGACCCCAAGATGAGGTTCTAATCCCATATCCTAATCCTTCCAATGACTTCAAAGTCTCCACGTCTTCTTCACGCAATCTGCAGCCAAGACCCTTATTCACACTTTTATCTCATCAAAATTGCCCCTCATGCTTTAACTTAAGATCTCCCCAAATCTCCTGTTCATGCCTTGATGGTCCTCAAGCCCTGCCTACATATTATTCCTGTTCACAGAGACCTCCATCAACTTGGTAATGATTTCATGTTTGTGTCTCCTCTTTGTAACATCGTGTAGTACGTGCTCAATTGCACACTTTTTAAAATATGGTGAGAGTCACTGTCTCCAGCACCCACTTGGGTTGTCCAAACCAAAACCACATATGGGTAAAAAGAAAGTGCTTTATCTAATATTTCTACTAATTAAACTACAAATTAATTATATCACTTTGCTGTCTCTTCTATTCACATATGAAATCTATTGGCTACTCTCTCTACTAAATTCTCCCACCATCTATCTCTTTAAACTCCTTCAATACTCCTTCCATGTAAATGTTGAACTTTCTATATTTGAATTTGCAACTGACACTTGGTTGGCAATCGCATTAGATTGTGCAGACAGGGAATCACAGTCAAATAAGAGAGAGGGGTAAATGTAGCAATTGGAGTTCAAAATTCTGAATGGAGGAGAGGGAAGAGGTGCATGAGGCAGGTCGTACACCTCCTACAGTGGGAGGGAAATGCCTGCGAGGGGGCGAGTTGGGTGGGAATGGATGACTGATCCAAAGAGTGGAGGAGGGAGTCGTCTCTATGTCGTCTCTACGAAAAGAAGAAAGGGGGTGTTCCCACATATTAGGAACAGAACCTCATATTGCGTGTGAGTAACTTACAACCATACGGTTTGAACATTAAATTCTCCAATATTAAGTAACACCCCCCTGCCCTGTCTCCCCTTTCTGTGCTCCCCTTCCTCTAGTGCAAACCTGTTTCTCCCACTAGTCTGCCCCTCTTCCTACCACTCCCAGCACATCCCCTTTCAGCTATATCCCTCCCTCTGACTTTACATTTCACACTTCCTAATCTGACATCTTTTTGTCACATTTTACACCCATATACCAATCAACCCCCTTCACATGTATTCACCTATCACTTTGGCTCACTCCCACCTCTCTTTCCCCACTATAGCAATCACTCAGAAGAAGGATTCCAACCCAAAACATCACCTATCCGTTTCCTTGCTGCCCGACCCACTGAGTTACTGCAGCACGTTGTGTTTAGCTCAAGATTCCAGTGTCTGCAGCTCCTTATACAGCTAACTTATTGATTAAGTTAAATGCCAACTCATTCAAACCACTGTCTGCCTTCATCTCTGACTTGTCCTTATCAATGACAATCCTTATGATTATCCCAAAGATGACATCCTTATTATTACCCCAAAGCATCAGACTTCTTTGTTTTTGGTTGTTGGTTTATAATGTCTTCAAGAGATACTTTTGGCATACTGTCCATTTTCAGTCTAAATGTTTTATGAGTTTGTTGTAAAATAAAATCATACGAATTACAGGATGTGTAAATGATCAGCAAAGAACAAATTTAGATTTAAATTAATTGTTGGTGATGCAGTTTGAGGTGATGATGTTTCTGTAGGAAAACTAAATTACCAAACTATGCAAATGATTTTGAGCATACATTTTTGTCTTCAGCTTAAACTGCACCCTAGATACAGTGGACATGTCTGTGGACTTTGTGGAAACTTTGAAAAGAATGGAAATGAAGATCTGAGATTCAAACAGGGTAAGTATAAATTGTTAGTATGTAAGTTAGCATCCATTTTCCTACTACATTTTGGCATTTTCTCCAAGTGAAGTACAGAAAATGTAATTTTACATGAATAGGGAATTTAAGTGCAAAAACGATGTTGTCTATTGATTGAAATTAATTTATTTCTGGATCTACTCTGTCTAGTAAAATATTAAAATGTTCTTATTGCACATAAAAGCCCCATGATGAGACATGGTGAACTGAATGATGAAATAAGCAGGTAGAAAGAACTAGTGTGGGGAGTGTTGTAGAATAGAGGGATCTAGGAGTGCAGGTACATTGTTTCTTGAAAGTGGCATCAGTGGCAGATAGGGATATCAAGAAAGCTTTCGGCAAATTGGCCTTCATCAGTCAGGGTATTGAGTACAAAAGTTGGGTTGTTATGTTCTGTTTGTACATAAAATCGATGAGATTTACAATGATGTTGCCAGGACATAGGACTTGAACAGGAAGAGGTTGGGCAGGCTAGGACTTTAATCCTTGAAGCGCAGGAGGATGAGTGCTGATCTTCAAAGGTTTCAAAGGCCTTTTATTGTCACATGTACCAATTAAGGTACAGTGATATGTGGATTACGATACAGCCATACGAAAAAAAAGACACAATTACATAAAAGTTAACATAAACATCCACAAACATTCCTCACTATGATGGCAAAAAAGTCCAAATCTTCTTACTCTTTATTCTCCCGCGGTCGGGGCCGTCGAACCATTCGTCGGGGCGATCGAAGCACGCACAGCCGGTGGTCGAAGGCCCCCACGTCGCGCCGATCGAAACTCCTGAATCGGTGCGATCGAAACCCCTGCGCTGGGGTCGTCGAAACTCCCGTGGCTTGGAGTCCCCAAAGTCGGTCTATGACCAGAGATCGCAGGCTCCGTGATGTTAAAGTCCATAAGCACTCACGGTTGGAGCTCCGAGGTTGATCCCTGGCAAAGGGATCGCGGGCTCCGCAATGGTAAGTCTGCAGGCTCTGCAGTGGAGCTTCTTGAAGACGGTCTCCAGCAAAGGCTGCCAACTGCTCGATGTTAGGTCGCAGTGTGGACAGAGATACGATACGGAAAAAAATGGCATCTCCGTCAAAGTAAGAGATTAGAAAAAGTTTCCCCCAACACCCCCCCACCCCATCCACCACATAAAACAAGCTAAAAAACACTAAAAACATACCTTTAACACAGACTATTAAACACAAAGGAAAGAAAGGACAGCAGACTGTTGGCAAGGCAGCCATTGCCGGTGCCACCCGGTAGATCTTATAGAGGTATACAAGATCGTGAGAGGAATAGATAAAGTAGATGCACAGATTATTTTACTGTGAGTTGGGGAACCAAGAAACAGAGGATTAAGGTGAGGGGGTAAAGATTTAGTAGGAACCCAAGAGGCAGCTATTTCACACAGTTGGTGGTGGGTATATGGAACGAGCTGCTAGAGTAGGTAGTTGAGGCAGGTATTATACAATATTTAAGAGATATTTGGACACATACATGGATAGGAAATGTTTAAAGGGATCTGGGCCCAAAAGCGGGCAAGTGGAACTAGTGTAGAGGCATAGGGCACCTTGGTCGGCGTGGGAATGTCTGCACCATTTCTAATCCACATCAGTCATAAGTATCGAAATTAGAAAACACTGCAAAGATAAATTGACAATGTGAAGGAATAGATATGTGAACTGTACACAAGAGCTGCTGGTTAAAAGAAGATGGTACATATTGGGGGGAAACAAATTGATCCCATTGCACATAGGACAGATCTCCAACAGCAATCAGAACATACGCCAAACCAATTTTACATCAAATCTTGCAATCAAATGAAACTAAAAATTCCAGCCCTGGATTTAGTTACAATATTTATTGAAAATCTCATGAATATTTTCAATCATTAACTTGAAATGCACATATGCTTTTACTTATAGTCCAAGTCCACTGTATTTGCCGCAATTATAACTATAGCTGCATTTCAAAATGCAATGTCACTTTCTCACTCTTTTCTAGTGACTGCTACCTCTCTTCGTGGTGACTTTGTTGCAGTTGGTAATTGTCCTGTCAGCATACCTGATCTTACGAATCCCCAATCATTCGAGGTAAGTTTTGCATTTCTACAGGATTTCCTATTACTCCAACTATATTTCATTTTAATTTAATTATAACCTATCTTCTAGCCAGGAATCAGTGCTCACTAATAAATGCAGATGCAGACAATGATGTTAAATAAACAACAAATACATCTTTTGTATATTAGCTACTGAGTTCTGTTCAGTTTCTTATTTCTGTTAGAAGAACTTAATGAATAGGAGAATGCTCCATTCAATAAGGTCATGGCTGAACATTCACATAACATTAACTTTTAATCCTAATCCCTTGGTTCCCTTATGTCCAAATATTGACATAATCTATGGCTAGGTAAACAATGCTCTTGAGGGTAGAAAGCTTAGAAAATTCAGAAATACTGAGAGAACATATTTCTTCTCTTCTCAGTCCAAAGTGGCCAATCATTATGTTGAGACTGTGAGCTGAAAACTCAGGGATCAGAACAGGCACATAGTCATTGGAAGAAAAGTGGAAACTCCCAATTTGGGATATCCTTGGCTGTTGAATAATATTCAGAGTTAAGATAGGGCAATAATGGGAAAGTTATGACAGATATCAAACCTTCAATACACATATAGTCTGGTGGAGCATAACAGCTGCAAAGGTCATAGAGTCATACAGCATCTTGATTAATTTCCCTCGTCATCCAAGCTTCCTTACTTTGGTCCACCAAACTTAGGATAACAATGAGGGTGTTAGGAAAATAATGTGGCAGGTAAAAGGAATGGAAACCAAATGGTGTTATGGAAAAATGCCAAGGATAAAGGATTGTAGACAAAAATTCTTGAGGAACTCAGCGGGTGAGGCAGCATCTGTGAAGAGAACGAAAAGGCAACGTTTTGGGTCGAGACTCTCCTTCAGACTGATGTCGGGGGGGAGGGGGCGGGGAAAAGAAAGGAAGAGGGAGACACAGTAGGCTTGTGGGAGACCTGGGATGGGGGAGGGAGAGGGGGGAGAAAGCAAGGACTATCTGAAATTAGAGAAGTCAACGTTCATACCGCTGGGGTGTAAACTACCCAAGCGAAATGTGAGGTGCTGTTCTTCCTGGCAATGGAGGAGGCCCAGGGCAGAAAGATCACATTCAGAATGGGAGGGGAAGTTGAAGTGCTGAGCCACCGGGAGATCAGGTTGGTTAGTGTGAACTGAGCGAAGGTGTTGTGTGAAGTGATCGTCAAGCCTGTGCTTGGACTTGAGTTACTCCCTTTAAAAAACAAACTGGCAGTCTTTGTGTGAAGTTGGAGGATGTATAAAGTTCCGATTGCATTCTTTTTATCTGCCGATGGAGGTTGGGAATGGTTTAGCCATTGTCGTTAAAGAAGATGAATGTATGTAATAAACATAAAATGTGGGTACACATTAAAATAATAATAACTTTATTACGGACTCAAGGTCCAGACAAGGGGCAACATTACATTAAAAATGCATTGCATATCAAATATCATAAATATATATAAAATCAAGGTAAATGACATTAAAAAAATCATAATTTATATATTTAAAAAAACCCACAATACTTAAGTTAAAAATCCAGAGTAAAAGATGATCAATGTTGTACAACGAGACAATGATACCAGTGTCTCCACAGCTGGGATTCGTAGCGTGTAGTGCTAACCCTTATGTTTGTCAAGATCACAATAAGCACATTTTTAGAGTCATTTATCCTGCAAATGAATTTATACATGTGGTGTCTTAGGATAGCTTTGAAAGTACTGACTCCTGCAGCCACAAACATATTACTGGCACTACACCATCTTGGTTGCCTTAGCAGTGTTCGCATGGCATCGTTTTATGCCACCTTTAGTCTCTGCATACTTGTCTTTAAATAGTTCGACCACAGGTGCGCAGTGTAGAGGGGTGTGCAGTATGCTCTAAATAGCAACATCTTCACCACATCTGCACACGCACCAAATTTACGCAAGAGGATATTCACCCATATATACAGCATGCGTCGTTGGCTATAAATATCCTCATCATTTGTCATTTGTTCTGTAATAATATGCCCTAGATATTTTATCTTATTACAGACACTAAGATTGTTGTCAGACAATTTAAAATCAGGTTATTTTAGGCTGAGACCCTATTGCCCCATTTTATTTGCATAGTCTGGTGGGCATACTAGTATGCCAGAATTCTAACAATGTATTTAGGCACCCCTCTTTGACTCATTTTACCAAACAGCTTTCTGTGATTAACACAAGGCTTTGGAAGCATCAATAAAGCACATTAGGATTGAAGAGTTTTTGCCTCTATATTTGTTTACAATCTCCTTTAGGGCATATATGCATAAGTCAGTGCCATGTTTAGCTTTAAAGTCAAACTGGTTATCTGTGGAGTTAACAAACTCATTTATTCTATCCAGCAGAACTCTTTCTAAGACTTTTGACAATATGCTGGCTAAAGCTATGGGCCTGTAATTATTTAGACTGCCTACTTTACCATCTTTGTCCTTAATAGCCGGCACTAACAGGACACACAACATTGAGTCTGGTAACAAGCCATGAATCATAAGGCCAGTAAAACAAATAGCTAGGAGAGGAGCTATCCTCATACTCGCATACTTAAGATGTTCAGCAGAGATATGATCCAAGCCACTTGCTTGGTTGTTGGACAGCTTGTTCATGGCATGATGCACCTCATGTGACATAATCACCATCGAGTCATTACTCTCAACATTGTCCACCCTATACAAGTCACCTTGGACACAGCTGAATAAAGTGCTATAATGTTGTCGCCATAACTCCGCGATATTAGCTGTTCCGGAGATTCCATCTACAGTACATGGTAGAGATGTTTTGCAACTGCTAAGAGTTCTCACTTCCTTCCAAAAATCTGTAGCATTGTTACTTAGCAGCTTCTTAGCCATGGAATCAGCCCTCATAGCTTGCTCATGTTTACAGATGAAGCGAGCAGCATACTTATACCTTGCATTAGTGAGCTTCTTGTGCTCAAACACAGGCTCCTGTCTTGGTCTACCTGCCATAGCCCATGCTTTGGTGGCTTCACGGGCTTCAGTATGATACTCAGCTACATACTGATTCCAGCCAGGTCTGATGTTATGTATCTTATTTTTATGCTTGCAGTAGGGCTTACTGCCTACATATAAGTGTTGCCATTAAAGTGTTGCCATTTAAAAAAATGAACAAAATATATTCCATGCTCTTAATAAAGCCAAAGGCACTTATTTTATTTTTCTAATGTTTGGTTACGGACAGGGTTGGAAGCTTAAGATACTGTTAATGATAAGATACTGTTATTTGAAATGGTGGAAAGCGAACACACTGCAGGCTAGTAAGAAACAACATTTTGGAACAACTCAGCAGGTTAGGCAGCATCTGTGGAGAGAAATTGAGACATTGTGGGTTAGATCAGAATCTTCTTATGATTCAACATTATTTGTTCATTGAATCTGAAGAAGGATCCCGACCCAAAGTATTATCCGTCCATTTCCCGCTGAATGCGGGAAACAATGTATTCCTGCTGAGCTGCTCCAACATTCTTTGTTGCTCAAGCTTCCAGCATCTGCAGCCTCTTATATCTGTCGGCCTATAAGGCTAAAATCAATGGTAGAAAATTGGTGTATAAGCTGTGAAGGATGGCATAATACAACACTGAGTGAGGCAAGGATTAATCAAAAGCAATTAGTGTGGATTTATCAAGCCAGTGATGATCTTTCATCCAAGTGAAACTGGTTGTGAAAAATATACATCTTCTAGATGCGCTGGGACGCATCCTCAGTGATGTGACCTGGAGTCATCGGGTGTTTCGGGTCTCACAACATCAGACAACCTCGCCCAGGCGACCCAGCCGGGGTTGATCAGGCCCCGACGCGTCCCAGCAGCAACTGCCCACGGATCAGCCATCTCAATAACTACTCTGCAGGGGTTGGAAGACTCTAGTGCATGGAGGGACTGGGCTCTGTGGGGTGGCTCCCAGCCGGGCTCCTCCTCCGGGTTCAGTGATAGAGAACAGGGAGAAACAGACAAAAGGAATTTTACTTACAGGAGGTTTCCACAGAACTCCGTTCTAAACCTCCAGATTTTTATGATATAAATTAGACCAAGTGCAGACCCATTGGGTCTGCTCCACCAACACAAGATTCCACCACTCACCCATTTCCCCCATGCAAACCATTCCCCCAATGCAATATTGAACCACTCGCGCATAGCCCCCCAACTGCGCAGGCGGACTCATTTCTCCTCATCTTCAGCACTCCCTCCTCCTCCTCTTCACCCTCCCTCTTCAATCTCTAGAGAGGGATGGGTGGTAGAGAGGGAGGGGGGAAGATAGGGAGCGGGAGTAGATAGGGAGCAGGATAGAGAGGGAGGGGGAAAGAATAGCAAGGGAGGAGGAGGGGATAGAGAGGGAGGGTAGAGAGATGGGGAGGGGAAGGGGGTGGAGAGGGCAGAGATGGAGGGGGTAGAGAGAGAGGGAGCGGGAGGGGGGTAGAGTAGGGGCGAGGGATTGAGATGGAGGGGGGTGGAGTGGGAGTGAGAGTAGATGGGGAGGGGGTAGAGAGTTCTCCACCCCACTCCCCACCCCATCTCCCTCATCATCATTTCCCTCATCCACCTCCCCTCACTCCCATTCCCTGCCCTAGCACCTACCCAGGTCGTAGAGCAGCATCAGAGCCTGGAATTCAGACTGGTTCTTGTACTCAGCCCTGCAGCCACCAGCTTGGCCGCCGCCTGGGCTTCAGTCCAGGCCCCGACCATCTCCAGGCTCACCCTTGGTTCCAGCGGCGGCTTCTTTCTCGGCCTTGGTCACAGCCCCATCCCAAGCCCTGGGCTGGGCCCTCACTCCAGCTCCAGCACCAGGCTCGGCTCCAGCCCAGGCCCAGTCCTTGGACTTGCCCGCCACCAGGTACCGGGCATGCATCAGGGGCCGGCAGCTGCCACCACTCCTCGTTCACCGTGAGCACTGGAGTGTTCCGCCCTGCCTTGCATGTGCATTGTAACGTAACTTGGATTTTTTTGCCAAAATGGGTGAGTTTATGAAGTAGCTTTTTAAATTTCAACGATTAATAACTTTGGAAATATAGGTGGGAATGCGACGGGAAGATTATTATCGCCACGAGTGTAGGATGTGTGATAATGGGAAAGCTGTGGCCTAGCGTAGGGAAGAAGGTAGGAAAACGCAGAGACACATCATGGGCAAATTGTGGGCACAAATGCAAACAATAGGAAGACATTTAGTATTATAGAGATAAATGGTACAAACTTTTCGGTGAAATTATTCTGTTGATTCAGAAATTGATGTATAGATTTAATGACTGGATGGCACAGCCAGCCTGAAATGATACAATTTCAGATTCATCAATATACAAGAAATATTCAACAGATCCGTCAGTATTTGTGAAGAGAAAAACAGAGTTAACATTTCAGCTTGATGTCTTTTCACTGGAATTTTCAGCAGTTTGATGTTATTGTTATAGTATGATTTAAAATCCTATTTTTAAAAATACAATAAACCCTATTGTGCATCCCATTCTGCAAACTAAACATTTAATCTCAAACTTCCCATCAATTCTGTTTCACATTTATAATCTGATATCGGACATTAAATTAAAAAGATGTTAAAATTGTGATCCATTTCTTTCATGCTTTAGAGGTTCAGCTACATAAATGTAACAATGAATAAAAGTGCTCTTCTTTGAAAGTATAATGTCTTTCTTTAAGAAACATCATCAGTTGTTAAATATCTATATATATTACTAGAACTCTCATCTTGACCACTTCCTGTCTGTGTTGTAATTAAATTTGCGCAAAAACGATCCTCCATAGTGCTACGATTTTTCGCCACCTTAGTCACCATACTCCTCTGTTGCAAATAACTTTTGTTCCAATCGGTGAAATAGTACAAAAGTTATGAAGGTTTTGAAGGTTCCCTCTCCCCATCCCACCCCACCACAGCCCCCCCCCCCACCACAGCCTCCCCCCCCCACCACCACATCCCCCCCTAACTCCCACTCCTCCACACCCCCCCTCCCCAAATGGTGGAACATTGCTTTGGGGGAACGGGTTGCTTTGGGGGAACAGGTGAGTGGTGGAATATTGCATTGGGGAATGGGTTGCTTTGTGAGGGGAAAAGCCTCCCATGTGCCTGGGACCCAACGGGTCTCACTTAGTCTAGTAATTGCTTAAAATTCCAGCATGAGGCAGGACCTAATTTGAAACTTAAAAAAAAAAATTTAAATATCTTTATTTATTAGCGGTACTGTAAGTTACATCAGTGTACATCCCTTGTATTGTATTACAGTCATTGTACCCCTTAATTTTTTTTTAATTTTAAGGCTTCAGAAAAGAGAGAATAGAGAGAAAAATAGCAGCATAGAAAGTAGAAAAGTGAAAGTGCCAAAGCGTGACAGAGGGAAAGGAAACCCTTGAGTTAGAAACGGGAATTAAGAGATAGACCCTGGAGAGATAAAAAAAGAAAAAGGGAAAAATAGAGAAAGAAAAAAGAAAAGCCAGTTACTTTATTATAAACATCTCGCAAAAGGAATCTACCAACTCGACAGTTTTTCTTCCCCCTTTACCAAGACCCGACACCGGTACTTTTTTGAGGTATTCTTGCACCTTATCCTTGTGATAGATTTATAAATGCAGACCATGTCTTATAGAAACAGTCTGATTTTCCTGCTAGTCGGAGTCTCATATCTTCCAAGTGTAGTGTTTCGAACATCGATGAAATTCACATATTGACTGTGGGTACCGGAGAATTTTTCCAGAATTTTAAGATTAGCTTTTTTCCAGTTATTAAGCCATATTCAAATAGAGTCTTTTGAAACGCATTTAATTCAGGGCAATCTTCCGATATCCCGAAGATTATCCTGTCTGCTTCTGGGGTCAGTTTTATTTGAAATATTTTTGTAAAAATTTCAGTCCAAAATGTTTGAATTTTTGTACAAAAGACAAATGAGTGTGCTATATTAGCTTCTTGACATTGACATTTACCACATATAGGAGAGACGTTGGGAAAAAGTTTATACTTTTAGTTTTTGAATAGTATAATCTGTGTAAGATTTTAAATTGTATTAAGGTATGTCTTACATTAATTGAACATTTATGCATGTTTAATAAATATTCTTTCCACCTTTCTTTGGGAATTGTTATACTTAATTCTTTTTCCCAGTCTCTCCTGATACCATCTGTTGTTGGTATTTCTGCATTTATATATATATATATATATATATATATATATATATATATATATATATATATATATATATATATATATATATATATATATATATATATATATATATATATATATATATATATATGAGAGATATATATATAATTAAGTATAACAATTCCCAAAGAAAGGTGGAAAGAATATTTATTAAACATGCATAAATGTTCAATAGTTTGCTGATTCTGCCTTTATGTTCATTACTTCTTCCAGTAAGTCTGGAGGCATATTGTGATAATCTTGTGCGTATTTTTTCAGATAGTCACAGATTTGGAAATATTTAAAATACTGATTGTTTCCCAAATTGTATTTTCGTTGTATTTGTTTAAATGATAATAGTTTTCCCGATTCATACACATCTCCAAAGATTTTAATTCCAGCTCTTTCCCATTGTTTAAATGTTTTATCTATAGTTGAAGGTTTAAATGAGGGTTTTTAACCGATAGGAGATAAGAGAGATAAATTTCTTAATTTTAGATTGTGTTTTATTTGTTTCCAAATTCTGATTGCACTGTATATAATTGGATTATTGTTGTAATTTATATTATTCATCGATATTGGAGAGAGAAGGATTGCTCCAATATTATAAGGAGAGCAATCCTCTCTCTCCATAATCATCCAATCCGGTTGTTGGGGAGAGTTATCCAGCAATTGGATCATGTTTCTGATATTTACAGACCAGTAGTAATACATAAAGTTGGGGAGTGCTAATCCCCCTACTACTTTGGGTTTATTCAGATGAGCTCTTTGTATTCTGTGGGATTTATAATCCCAAGTAAATTTGTGATATCTGAGTCCAGTTTAAAAAAAAAACTTTTTGGGTAAATATATTGGGATAGATTGGAACAGGTATAAAATTTGTGGTAGAAAAATAATTTTTATGGCATTTATTTGGCCTATTAAGGACATCGGAAGCGTTTTCCAAAATTTAATTGAGTTACATAGTTTCTTAAGTAGAGGGTTATAATGTTCGTCAAACATATCTTGATATCTTCTAGTAATTTCGATGCCCAAATATTTAAATTTTTCCGTAGCTATTTTGAAAGGAAATTGTAAAAGATGCGTAGAGTCTTTCGGTTTTATTGACATGATTTCCTTTTATTCCAATTTATTCTATATCCTGAGAATGATCCGAAGTGCTCTATTAATTTTAAAATATTTGGTATAGTAATATGAGGTTTTGTGATGTACAATAGTATGTCGTCAGCGTATAGTGATATTTTATTATTGGAATATTTTGTTTTATATCCATAGATATTCGGATGAGTTCTAATTCTTTTCGCCAGGGGTTCAATTATGAGGGGAAATAACAATGGCGATAATGAACATCCTTGTCTATTTCCTCTTGACAAATGAAATTTCGTAGATAAATTATTGTTCGTTAATATTCTGCCCGTTGGCTTATTATATAGTAATTTAATCCATAGAATAAAATTCTCTCCAAGTTGAAATTCTTGCAATACGCTGAGAATATAATCCCATTCGACCTGATCGAATGCTTTCTCTGTATCCAACGATATGATTGATAGTTTTTGATCTTCTGTTTGGTGTGAATGCATTATATTGAACAGACGTCTCAAATTATTAAATGATTGTCTCTTAGGGATAAACCCCGTTTGATCCAGATGTATTAATTTACTAGCATATTTACTTAGTCTTCTAGCTAGTATTTTCGCTAATATTTTTTGATCTGTATTTAACAGATTGTGGATTCTGCTAGTGTTTCAGGTAGTATTTGTTCTTTGAAGGCATAAGTATACATTTTCTGTAGGCGGGAGGTAAATATGTCATTAAAAACTTTTATAGAATTCATTACTACATCCGTCGGGACCTGGTGTTTTTCCTTTTTTTAATGAGATTATTGTTTCTTCTATTTCCTTATTTGAGATTTGTGCTCCCAATTCCTCTTGTTCCTGCAACTCTAATTTAGGAAGGTTACAATTATCCAAGAACTCTGTAACTTTGTTGGTGTCCATTATCGTTTTAGATGTATACAGATTCTCGTAAAATTGTGCAAATCTTTTATTAATATCACTTGGCAAGGTCAATATTTCCCCTTTGCCTGATTTAATCTTTAAAATTGTGTGATCCTTTTCTCGTTTTTTTAACTGACGTGCCAGAAGTTTGTGGGGCTTATCCCCAAATTCATAGTGTTCCTGTCTCTGTAATTTGTAATAATCTTATGACTTTCTCTGATAATAATTTATTTAATTTGAATTTCAGTATTATTATTCTATTATGTTTATCCGTAGTGGGGTCTTTAGCGTTTTCTATGTCCAGTTGTCTAATTTGTTCTTCTAATTGTCTTTGTTCGTTCTTATTTTTCTTATTTTGAAAAGCTTCATATGAAATTATCATGCCTCGAATAAATGCTTTAAAAGATTCCCATAATAATGTTGGTGATATGTCTGTGGTATCGTTTATTTAGAAGAAAAGGTCCATTTGCTCTTTTAAATATGTACTCCCTTGCGGGTCTTTTAAAATTTGTGGATTGTACCTCCAAAACAGTTTGTTCTTAGTCATTCCTTACATTTTTAGAAAAAAAGTTATTGGGGAGTGATCTGAGACCGTATTTGTGTGGTATTTTGGTTTAGAAGTGTGGGGTATTAGTTTTGTATCCACCAAAAAATAATCTATTCGTGAATATGTCTTGTGTACCATAGAATAGAACGAGTAATCCCTGCCGGTTGGATTTGCAATCCTCCAGACATCTGTTATGTTTGTGTTTTTTATGTATGCGTTTAGAAGTTTGCTAGTTTTGGATTTCGTAATACCTCTTTGTATTTGATTGGATTTATCTAAGTAAGTGTCTAAGACACAGTTAAAATCGCCGCCGATTATGACATTTTGGTAGTTATATTCTGCAATTATATTCAAGATTTTATTGAAAAAGTGCGGGTTGTCAAAGTTGGGCGCGTATATGTTTACCAAGGTAATTGGGGCAGCATGGATCTCACCGGTAACTATCAAATATCTCTCGTCCTTGTCTGTTAAGGTATTTTTGGGTTTAAATGGAATGCCTTTGCGGATAATAATAGACGTTCCTCTAGATTTCGATGTGTATGACGAGTGAAAGGTTTGAACTTTTTTAGTAGAAATCTAAATGCCCTGGGAACCAGATCCACAGTGATTTTGGTCAACCATTTATTCCAACTTGTATTGATTCAGATCTGCATGTTTAATAACTGTGTGATTTTACTGTTTATTGTTTTCCTTATTAGGCTTGCACAAAGACGTTCTCAACACTTTTGAGTTGTAAGGATGCTAAAACCTTCTATAGATTGTGTGCAATGGACACCAGTGCTTTTCCCAATAAAAATCAAGGTCACTGTCCGAGTATAAAAGAATTTGCACGACACTGCCAAATTAAGGAGGATTGGAGAAATACCTCAGGATGTGGTATGATTTTCTCCATATTAAGAAAATAAATATGCAGTTTAAGCTTACAGTTACCAATTATTTTAATTCAGAAATAGCACAGTGACAATTGTGCCTTTGTACTTTATAATAACTGAAAATGTGAAATACATTAATTTTCTTTTTTAGAGAAACCTGAATGTCCTGGGAATAGGATCTACAGTGATTTTGGTCAACCATTTATTCCAACTTGTACTGATCCAGATCCTCAACAGAAAGATGCTCTTGAAAATACCTGTGAATGTCCAAAAGGTGACAATACTTTTGACTGATAGATTCATTATGTTGGACTGAGAGAATATGCTGATGGGTAGCCAGCACATTTCTCGAGGACTGCTATACTGCATTCCAGAGTCAATAACTATAGACTGCAATGCAAAAGTTTAGAATGTGCTAGTGCATCTGACTTTTCATTCAATTCCATGTTCAAATTGAAATTGACTGGCTGAATCACTGGATACATTTTATGTCTGGCCTTCCAGCTACTCACCAGTCATTTGAATAATATTGGCAACCTTCATTCGAAAGGTATGTTTTGGTAGGTTTTTTTTCTAATCTTTTCTTTATTTCACTGATTTATTTTCTTAATTCATTGACAACAGCCTTGTATCTTTTTCTCTTTTCATAAGTTTCTGGTCAGACTGATTGCAGGAGGTCAAGTCACATCTTCACATCACCACCCCTTTACACTTTCTACAGAGGTTGCTCAATTCGGACTTCCTATGTTCATTCATCTCCTCCCACCCACGCCACCCCCTCTGCAGGTACTTTCCCGTGCGT
The DNA here is from genome assembly GCA_963514005.1 of Raja brachyura. The sequence goes on from OY740799.1 coordinate 32,032,620, forward strand.
CCGATTGAATATATAACACTTGTCCCTATACCTCCTCTCTTGCCTTCATCCAGGAGTCCCAGCAGTCCTTCCAGGTGAGACAGAGGTTCACATGCACCTACTCTAACCTCACCTACTGCATCTGGTGTTCCCAAGGTGGCCTCCTGTACATCAGCGAGACCAACTGTAGGCTCGGTGACCGTTTCACCAAGCACTTATATTCGGTCTGGCAAGGTCCACTGGATCTCCCAGTTGCTAAGCATTTTAAGTCCTCTTCCATTCCCATACTGACCCATCAGTCTTGGGCCTCCATCATTGCCAGAGTGAGGCTACACACAAACTTGAGGAACAGCACCTCACATTCCACTTGGGTAGCTTACAACCCAACTGTACGAACATTGAATTATCCAATTTTAGGTAAGCTCAAACAACGCCCTTCCCCCCCTTTCCTTTCATCCACCCTCCCTTGTACACCACTTGGATACATACCCATTTCTCCCCCTCCCTCCACCCTTTCTCAGGCTTCACAGTTAGCAACTCATCAAGTCTTTTGTCTCACACCTTCTGTTTTATTCTCTGGCCTTTGTTCCAACTATTTTGCTGATCAACCATCTGCCTATCTTGGAAAAGAGGTACGATGGAAGGGCTCCAATGCAAGTTCACTGGATTACTTCCTGGGATAGGAGTTGGTCTGGCAGGTATAGATCCAGGGATTACAGTCTCAAAATAAGTGGTTGACTGTTCAAGAAAGAAGCGGTTAAATATTCGCAGGATAGTGAAGCTTTGAAATCTTCTAAACAAAACAACTTTGGAGATTCATTTGCTGAGATATTTAGGATAAAGATTGATATTTTGATAGTGAATCGAACCAAGGCTTTAGGATTGTTGAAGAAAAGTGGCTCTTTTCTTCAACAAGAGAGAGTACAGTGTAGAAGTTAGTGGGTAAAGTTAATGAAATCAACAAGCAAGGGGCAAGAAGAAGCCCTGATGCTGTCATCGATGTAGCAGAGAAAGAATTTGGGGATGGTGTCAGTGTATGTTTGCAACAGGGAATATTCAACACAATCTTCAAAATGGCAGGCATAGCTGATGCCTGTGTATAGTGTGAGTGCCCATAACTACACCTTTAACTTGAAGATACTGTGAGGAGTCAAAAGCGAAGTTGTTGAGGGTAAGGGCAAATTCTGCCAGTTGGAGGAAAGTGTTAGTATAGAGGAAGTGATTGGGACTTTGTTTAAGGAAGAACAGGATGGCCTTGAGACCTTCCTGGCGGGGGATGAAGATGTAAAGGGACTGGACATCCATGGGAAAGATGAGGTAATGGAGGTCTAGAAATTAAAAGGTATTGAAGATTTGAAGGGTGTGTAGGGGTTTCAGATGTAAGTCAGAAGGGACAGGACAAGGGGGATAGGATGGAATTAATATACGTGGAGATTAGTTCAGTAGGGCAAGAACTGGCAGAAACAATGGGTCTGCCAGGGCTGTCCTATTTGAGGATTTTGGGAAGAATCTAGAGGCCTGCAATGCGGGGCTGGGGAACAATAAGGTTGAAGGGTGTGAAGGGGAGATCGCCAGAAGTGATGGGATCCGAAACAGACTGGGATATGACGGCCTGGTTTTTGTCTGTGGGGTCATGGTCAAGGGGTAGATATGAGGAGGTGTCCGAGATCTGGCTCCTGACTTCAGCACGGTAGAGGACAGGCTGTCAGACTACAACAGCACCTCCCCTGTCGGCGGGCTTTCTGGAATACAAAAGTGCCTCCCTTGTTGTTAACTATTGATTGATGTCCACGACAATCCTACCGACTCCTACTACACTTCCTCCCACCCTGCAATCTACTCCTATCGATTCCTCTGTCTCTGCCGTATTTGCTCCCAAGATGAGGTTTTCGATTCTAGGACATCCATGATATCCTCTTTCTTCAGCAAATGTAGTTTCCCTTCTGATGAATTAGATGGAACATCACCCACATCTATTCTGTGTTCCATAGTTCTGCTCTCACACCCTCTCCCCCCAGACAGAATAACAATAGTCCTCACCTTTCACCCCAACACATCATCCTCTGACATGTCCTTCACCTCCAACGTGATCCCATCTCCAGTCACATCTGCCCATTCCCACCCCATTCCCGCTCCTGCAGAGACTGTTCCTTCCGTAACTCCTTGGAACACTCATCCCTTTCCACCCAAACCCCGCCTTCCCAGGTACTTTCTCCTGCAAACATAGGAGTAGAAAACCTTGCTCCTTACCTCTTCCCTCACATTCATCCAGGGACTCCAGCCATCTTCCAGGTGAAACAGAGTTCACATGCACTTTATCTAACCTCATCTACTGCAGCCGCGTTCCTGATTCCTCCTAAAGATCGCCGGGAGCAAGCGCAGAAAAGGCCTACTGGATCTCCCGGTTGTTATCCATTTTAACTCCCTTCCCATTCCCATACTGACTTTTCAGTCCTGTGCCTCCTCCATTGCCAGAATGAGGATATACGCAAACTGGAGGAACAGTACCTCATATTTCTCTTAGATAGCTTACAATTCAATGCTATCCACACCTGCTCCACTCTTCTCCCTACCCCCCTACATTCCCCACACCTATTTCTTCCCTCCTCCTCAGCTTCCACCATTCCTTTCTCTAGATTCACAATGATCAGCTCTTCAATCATTCTGCATCAGACCTCTGTCTTTTCATGTTTGGCCATTGTCCAACCCTCTGCCTATTAACTGACCCCCCCCCCCCCCCCCCACCTCCTCACCTGTATCAACTTATTACTTGCTAGGCTTTATCCTGGCCCTCCTCTCTTCCAGCTGTCTTACCCCCTTTCCCAGCATTCTGAAGAAGGATCCCTTTCAACTATCCATGTTCTCCAGAGATGCTGCCAGACCCTTTGTGTTATACCAGCAGTCTGTGTCTTTTTTTGGCACCAAAGTGAGTTGTCAGCCTCAGCATTATTGAATGACAGAGCAGCCATGACGAATCCAAAGAACTTCTCCATCTTCAATTGTCATATTTTTACTTTCCTTCATTGCCATCTAACTCAGTAACAACTTTTATTTTCATGAATGAAAATTCCCTTTGTTTCATGAGTGTCAAATCCCCAGCATATCATCAAATTTACAATTCCAGACAAGAATGTCCCAGTAAGTTCTTCAATAGGGAACATCTTAAACTTAACCCTGTTCATAAAATGACTTAAGCAGGTACTCTGTTCAACTTCAGACACTGTTCTTGATAACATACGACTTGACAACAAATGCATCAGAAAATCAGAGTGTCCTTGTGAATACAGTGGAACCATTTATGATGCTGGAGACAAAAGGAACACTTCGTGTGAAACATGGTAACAGCTTCTAATTCATGCTATTGTGGATCATTCATCAACTCTCATCAAATGCTTTACTAATAATATTGGTCTTTTTCTCAGTGTTTGCAAAGGTGGACTATGGGAATGTTCTCAACATAATTGTTCCAGAAGTTGCAAAGTGGAAGAAGGAACACATATCACAACATTTGATGGGAAATACTATAATTTGAGAGGAGATTGCACATACATTGCAGTTTCTGTAAGTGAGACATACTGCTACAACAGTGGTGGATGGTCACTCTGATATTAACCCTTGTTTAGTAAGCTTAAAGTTCTAAACTTTAATTAATATTTTTGTAGACTCTGCAGGAGGATCTCTGGAGAGTGATCATTGAGATGCGTGAATGTCACAAAGCAACTAAACATATTTGCTTACGGCGTATTATATTTTCCACACATAAGGTAAGACTATGTTTTGTTTTAGTACTTTTTATAAATGTAAATGATATTTAAAATATCATTGATATTTGAATTTTTTTTATAGACCAAGTATGAATTCAATAATAATGGTGACGTTACATTTGACGGAGAAAATGTTGTACTTCCATTGAAAAGGGGTATGAACAAAATTAAAGAAAATTAAGTTCCTTTTAAGAAGAAAGCTGTAATTAAATTGAATGAACATTTTATTATTTCATAGATGGAACTATAATATTTAAACCATCGTCATATTTCATTCAACTTGAAACAACACACGGGTTGACATTGCAGATACAGATTTCTCCCATTATGCAGCTTTACGTTTCGCTGTTGGATGGTAATAAACTAAGTTTAGGAGGTAAGGTTAAATGACTACTTAAGAGTGAACAAGATTTACTCCTCGATTAGAGACACTATATCATATAACCCCAATTAATCATAACAGTTATTGCAAATCAAATTGACATAGTTTTTACTTCAAAGCAATAAATCGCAAAGCACAGAGAACTGCAGAGATTCATAGCGATTGTCAAGATTTTGTCCCGTAGTATACAAGGAAGTTTGCCAAAACTGAAGGATCACGTTGGCATTGCAGCAACAAACCAGCTGTTTAAAAGGTTGCTAAGGCATTGAGGGCAATTTAACCTTTAGTGTGTGTGGTCATGTTCCTTGCGGAGAATTTCCATTGCATAGGTGACTCCATATTATTGTGAGCTGCAGAAAGGTCAACTAAGCAAAAAAGTTGTGAACAATTGTGGAGTAAGGAAAATGTCTGGATATTTTGAGTACATCAGATATTGTGATCAAACACTGGAATGTTGATGATTTAATTTGTCTTCATTTGAACATTTTGGCAAGTGATGCTCCTTTATTTTTGTGATTATGAAATTATATTTGTTATGCTGCTCTGGGCTTGTTTTAGTAAAATGCGGCTGAAAACTGCAGCATTGGACAATGCTTTGTATTTTCAAATACATCTAATATATCAACTTTAGACGCACGATCCAATTTTTGATTGAGATAACGTCACACAAAAATGGGCAACAGTATAATCTCCTGAGGAAAAGGTGTTGCATTATCAAATTCCAAGGTAACATAGGCATTTAGCCACTGTGTTCTGGGAAATTACCTTGCTCTGTGGTCTAGCTTCAAGCATATCAAAATAAAGCCAATCAAACTGTTCACGGAAAAAGGATCTGTTGATAATTATTAAGTAAGTGGGATTATATTTTACATGAATTACTGCACAGTTTGTTGATCTCGCATTTGTGAAGGACACCCTTATCTTTGTTATCCTTGCTCATATTGAGGTCGCTGGAAGAGGTGATGGTTGAATGTGAATAAACCTGGGCAGTATTAGATAAGAATGGCTGCGCTCAGAAGGAAGTGTGGAATTGTAGCATTTGGATGCCAGTGAAGTTTATGGCAACTAGAACTGAAATGGAAGAAAGATAAATTAGAAGCTATCTTTGGAAGCCAACACTGTGTTTGCAAAAACCTGTAGGAAACAAAGTTAATTCAGAATGAGTAGGGACCAAGAGGAAATATCCTTTTAGACATCTGGAAGTGATGGTGCAGAGACAATTAGTGAAGCAATTACAAGAGACAATGTAGCAACAGTTCATTTTAGAGCCAACAAGAGAGATGACTCTGGATCTGAAGCCCTGTTGGGTGACAGCATGAGAGGCTGTCAACATTTGCAGGGAAAACTTGAATAGGACAAGAAGAAAAAATGTATCACAATTATTTAGAAGAAGATTTTCTATCTTGGTACATGTATTAATGCATTGAGTTCCCAGAGAGGGAAGCCTAATAGGAAAGATGAGGACATATTTGGGCTTTGCCCGTAATTCAAGGACTTTGAAGAACAAAAGGTGCGCCAATTGAAGTGGTATTTTAGAGATGTGTTATTAATCGCATTGAAATAAAAAAACAATAATGGAGAACTGGTTAACTTCAACACAAAAAAAGAGATGATGTAAAGATATGCATTAAACAATCAATGTGATAACATGTTTGAAGTTGTATTTTGTTACTGTCTGAGGAATCATTTCTGTTAAGTAGTTCAAAGACTGGCTCATATTTTATGATGTTTCTCAATTAAAACAACTGCTCAATCAAATTAAGTAAATTCATTTCCCTAAAGTGTTTTCTATTTTTTGCATTCTAGGCCTGTGTGGCAATTTTAATGGCAAGGCTATTGATGACTTCACCTCTGTACAGAATGTGGTGGAACAATCACATGTCATTTTTGCTCATTCATGGGCTGCTGACATTAAATGCAGCTCTCCTGAAAAGGACATTCCAACTTGTGTCAGTTCAGAAAATGGTAATGTACTGTTTCCACATCAATATTTTGCTACACACTAAGTATTTATTTTGATGCAGTATATTTTTGACCTGGATCACTTTGATGGCCATAGTTAATTTCAGCACACAAAAAGTGTATTTGTTGGGTCACGGGAGAAACCAGAGAAATATAATGCTATGATAGCAATTAAAATCTAAGTTAAACATGAAAGGTTAGACAGATTGTTTTCCTCGGGACAGAAATATCAAATACTAAAGGGCATAGCTTTTACATGAGAGGGACAGAGTTTAAACGAGATGCGCAGGGTATGTGTTTTTTACATAGAGAATGGTGAGTGCCTGGAATGTGCTGCTAGGGATGATGGTGGAGGCAGCTACGAAAGTGGCATTTAAGAGTCTTTTGGATAGGCACATGATTATGCAGGAAACGGAGGGATATGTATTATGCGCAGGCAGATAAGAATTGGTCTTGGTGTCATGTTTGGCACAGACAATGCAGGCCGATGAGTCTGTTCCTGTGTTGTGCTGCTCTATGTTCTCACAGTCCATGCAGAGGCCTAGGGTCAGACACACGAACTCTCAAAATGAATAACCTCCCCACTGTACTCCAAGTTACTTTAGGATGCTCCCTTCTCAACTGGATGCCACATTGATCAATCACGTAATTTCAAACTGGGGATTGACAGTCCACAGCAGAGTGCAAATAGTGTTGCTGCTACATAGCTCCAAAAACCTGCGTTTGATTCTGAACCAACGTTCTAACAACGTCATGCAACTCCATTGACCCAGCATAATTTATTTCACTATATCTGTATTAAATTAAGTTTGATTCTAATATCTGGATTCAAGATATTCACACATTCAATCATACCTTCTTTTGTAGAATTCTATGCAAAGGAACGTTGTGCTCTGCTGAAAACAAATGGTGTTTTTGCTCAATGTCATTCCACAGTGGATTACATTCAATATTATCAGGTAAGGACAAGCATTATAGCAAAAGGATTTGAGTTTCATAGCAAAAGGATTTGAGTATAGGAGCAGGGGGGTTCTACTGCAGTTGTACAGGGTCTTGGTGAGACCACACCTGGAGCATTGCGTACAGTTTTGGTCTCCAAATCTGAGGAAAGACATTCTTGCCATAGAGTACAGAGAAGGTTCACCAGACTGATTCCTGGGATGTCAGGACTTTCATATGAAGAAAGACTGGATAGACCCTGCTTGTACTCGCTAGAATTTAGAAGATTGAGGGGGGATCTTACAAAAGTCTTAAGGGGTTGGACAGGCTAGATGCAGGAAGATTGTTCCCGATGTTGGGGAAGTCCAGAACAAGGGGTTACAGTTTAAGGATAAGGGGAAGTCTTTTAGGACCGAGATGAGAAAAACATTTTTCACACAGAGAGTGGTGAATCTCTGGAATTCTTTGCCACAGAAGGTAGTTGAGGCCAGTTCATTGTCTATATTTAAGAGGGAGTTAGATGTGGCCCTTGTGGCTAAGGGGGTCAGGGGGTATGGAGAGAAGGCAGGTACGGGATACTGAGTTGGATGATCAGCCATGATCATATTGAATGGCGGTGCAGGCTCGAAGGGCCGAATGGCCTACTCCTGCACCTATTTTCTATGTTTCTATGTAAATATGTACAAATAGAAACTTTTCCTGCCTTAAGTAAAATGAAATGTCCCACAGCCATATTCAAGATCTGCGGCAAAGAAACAGTAAAAGAGGCAAAAGTTAAACAGACTATAACCTGTCCTATTATCCCATGCATAATCTCTCAAATTACCTTGCAAGGATGGTTAACCACTCTCTTGCCAAAGATTCTCATTGCAAGGCATTTCTGCACATGAATGCTAATTGCCACATATCAGCCCATCCTGGGGTAAACGGCAATAACCTGCAACTATCTCCACTTCTGATGTTAAGATGGAAGGTCATCGATGAAACGGCTGAAGATGGTTGGGCCTAGGGTACTACCTCGATGAAACCCGTAATGACGTTCTGAAGCTGGGATTACTGACCATAGTCATCTGCCTTTTTTTGAGGCATCTTTTAAATTGGATTGGATGGCGACCGGCTCTTCTAACAAACTGGGATGATAAGGTCTCAAAAATCATGTTTGACTGTTAGTTAAATAGGATCCCATTTTGTTTTTAAATGGTATAATGACTTGTGTTTTCCTGTTATCATCTCTACATGAATTTACATGAATTTAATGATGTTAAATGAACAAGTGATTATTATATTTGCATTTCTTTTAAAGATGTGCAAGATTTCCATATGCAACTGCGAGAATCTTGATCATTGCATCTGTGCTGCACTGGGAGCTTATGTTCATGCATGTGCTGCAAGAGGTGTCATACTGAGGGGTTGGAGTGGAACAATTTGCAGTAAGTTGAGGTCTTTAAATTTCATAAAAATTCATCTCCTTTCCTGCTAACGAAAAACAGTTTATGACATTTTAAAACCTACAGCCAATTAATACGCAGAGTCTGAGCCCGGTACCATTGAACATTGCATTTATTTTGATTTGTTTTCCTTTCAAGATATTGACTATACTAACTTTCCATTGCAATTAGGAGCTGATTCTTAAATTAATACAGCATTGTGACTTCTGAAGACTTTCCTGACATTCGATTTCAGCAGGAATTACCCCTCTTTGAAAAACATGTTCACTGATATTATTCTAATTTTCTCTTCACATCCTTGAAATATTGTACCTTTTTCTATTGCTATGGTATCACCTAAGATAGTACCCTGGAGTAGCCATGGATATAGAGCACCTACATTATCAACATTTTCTCTGCAGCTCAGCACTCTATGTTACTGCAGATGGGAAATGGATGTGTTCACATTCAGTTCTGCTATGATATTAAATGGTATGTCGTGCTGCTAGTTTTTATGTTCATATCAATAATCTGCTGTGTTATGGAGACATAGAGTCTGCAGATCTGGGAAACTTGAACAAAAATAAATTACTGGGTAAACTCTGTGGTCAGGCAACTCTGTGGAAGGAAATGGACTGATGGCATTTCGAGTTGGGATCCTTCTTCAGACTGATGAAGGGTCCTGAACCGAAACATCGCCTGCCTTGTTATGCTGAGGCTTGCAGGAATTTGACACAGTGATAATGAAAGTACACTAATGCAAATGCAGATTAAGATGTGAGCAATTTGTGGAGGCCACAAGTCAACTCCAAATAGTGTAGACCATGAGTTTGTGAAGTACACAAACAAAGCCATCGGAATTGCTGCAACACATCTCACAGGTCATACTGTATATGGTATAACCATATTGTGCCACAGTAGACGAAGTGAATATGGTGGATTGTGTGCAAATAAAGATGGCTGATATGTCCTAGATAATGCAAAGCTTCTTCAATGATGTTGAATTTGAACATGCAAAAATATCAAAAGTATTCAATCATGCTACTGACTATACCTTATAGATGGTGCAAGACTTGAGTAAGGAGGTGAACCATTCACTACAGCATAACCAATCACTTTTCTGCTCATAACATCAAAGTAATTCTGTGCCATCCACAATGCTGAAGGTGAGGAAAATGATTACATCGAATATTGGGCAGTATCAGAAAGATTTGAGTTAAAGACAGAAATTTGGTGAAGATTAACTGTAGATGTTAACCCTGTATCTATCTGTAAAGATGCTGCCTTAATTGTTGAGAGAGAATGTTTAATACAGATGAGATAGGATAGTTCCAGTTATACTTCAAATAATGAAGCACCACACTTACCCCTGGAATGCACTTTGTCTCTCCCTTGTTAACCTCTACAGATTTACCCTTTACCAAATGTCTCAATAAAGTGTCTTTAACTTTTCACGGATGCTGACTGATGTTTCGAGTTTTCAGCATCTTATTTCAGATTTCTAGCATTTACGGGTTTAAATTTTCATTGAACATTCTCACTTCTGACATGATGGGAGATTTGTCTTCAATAAAGTAGTTGCAGAGGTTTGGACTTTGCTCTGAGGAATTCCTTCAACTTTATTCCGAGGTCTTAGATGATTTACTTGCTGCTGTAATACTATTTTGTACAATGCATGACTCCAACAATTGGGGAGTTTTCCCTGAATCTTATAATTAATTTCTTATTAGATTTAGCTCTGGTAACTTTGTTAATCTGGTATCCGATTGTTTGGAGTGTCCAATGATTCAGCATCTACCTCACTCATAAGTGCACCAAGTCCTCATTATATGCAGCTTTGGTATTCGCTGTCACATGAGGCTGCCCATACATTAATGGGATTGCAGCAGGAGTGTACCACCAGAGCTGTAGTCGGGGTTGTGATCAGGATCTCTGGGATCAGGATCAAAATTATGGGCAGGTTTGCAGCCTGAGTGAGGATCTGGAGTGTGAATCAAGGTCCAATGCTTGTAAACTTTAGTTTATGTTTCAGTTGTCAAAAAACTCCAGATCCTGACTCAAGACATTGACCCAACCTCCCTCCCAGCTGAAGCTTATGAGGTTCTGTTTCTTGTGGTCCTTGAAACTTACTGGGCTAAGTTTTCCACTCCCGTTAAACTCCCTCAGTACACTGAAAATGAATGTGTAACTTGTTAAAATAAGTGAAAATATAGTGTTTTCTGGTAAGAGGCATAATGTCAAACTGTTCAAAATCTTTTCTGCTGCTATGGTATGAGAAAGATCCACTGTCAAAGACTTGTTTGAACAGTCACCTAGTTCACTCAGCCACTTTTTTGGATATTATGCAGAGTGAAGAAAATCAACTGAAATCTGGCATTGGTGGCCAGTGTATAACAGTTATACTGTCCTGTTCGAGGTGGATTTTCTGACATGAAACTTCTTTCTGAAGATAATTATGAGTGCTTTATGTGTGTCTTTCATTGGTTCTCAAAGGTCAAAAGAGTTTATTGTCATGTGTCCCTGACAGGACAATGAAATTCTTTCTTTGCATAGCACAACAGAACATAGTAGGCACTGACTACAATTATATACGTAAATACACATATGAATTAATAAATTAATAAAGTGCAAACAACAAATGGAGGGATATTAATGTTCAGAGTTTTGTCCGAGCCAAGTTTAATAGCCTGATGTCTGTGGGGAAGTAGCTATTCCTGAACCGGGTCGTTGCAGTCCTCAGGCTCCTGTACCTTCTACCCGAAGGTAGCAGGGAGATGAGTGTGTGGCCAGGGTGGTGTGGGTCCTTGATGATGCTGCCAGCCTTTTTGAGGCAGCGACTGTGGTAGATCCCCTCGATGGAAGGAAGGTCAGAGCCGATGATGGACTGGGCAGTGTTTACTACTTTTTGTAGTCTTTTCCTCTCCAGGGCACTCAAGTTGCCGAACCAAGCCACGATGCAACCGGTCAGCAAGCTCTCTACTGTGCACCTATAGAAGTTAGAGTCCTCCTTGACAGACCAACTCTTCTTAATCTTCTCAGGAAGTAGAGGCGCTGATGAGCTTTCTTAATAATTGCATCTGTGTTCTCGAACCAGGAAAGATCTTCACAGATGTGCACGCCCAGGAATTTGAAGCTCTTGACCCTTTCAACCATCGACCCGTTGATATAAACAGAACTGTGGGTCCCCATCCTACTCCTTCCAAAGTCTACAATCAGTTCCTTGGTTTTGTTGGTGTTGAGGGCCAGGTTGTTGTGCTGGCACCATATGGACAGTTGCACGATCTCTCTTCTATACTCTGACTCACCCCCATCAGTGATACGTCCCACAACAGTGGTGTCATCAGCGAACTTGATGATGGAATTCGCACTATGACCGGCTACGCAGTCATGAGTACAGAGTGAATACAGCAGGGGGCTGAGCACGCAGCCTTGAGGTGCTCCCGTGCTGATTGTTATCGAGTCTGACACATTTCCACCAATACGAACAGACTGGTCTGTGAATGAGGAAGTCGAGGATCCAATTGCAGAGGGATGCGCAGAGACCCAGTTCTGCGAGTTTGGTAACCAGCTTGGAGGGGATGATTGTGTTAAATGCCGAGCTGTAGTCAATGAATAACAGCCAGACATATGAGTTTTTGTTGTCCAAGTGGTCCAGAGTGGTCCAATCAGCTCTACTCTGATTTTTTTTGCAGATACAACCTGTAAGAACAACCAAATTTTTGACAATGAAATGACAACCTGTAACCGGAACTGCAAATTATTAACCAAAACTGATTTCACCTGTGACGTGAAAGATACTCCAGTTTATGGCTGTGGCTGCCCAGAGGGCAAGTATATGAATGAAAATGGAGCCTGTGTTAATGCTGAAGAGTGCTCGTGTTACTACAAGGGGATTTATATTCAACCTGGAGAGAAAGTTGATGATTGGTAAACAAGCCTGTTAAAGTCTATTCAAATGTGATTGTGAACCAGATGAAACTAGATCCTTAACTCCTTTTTTGTCACTTCAGCTATTGTCAAGGGGGATCAATTGGTTGCAATCTAGTTATTGAAGCCACGACTACACCCACAGGTAAAATTAATATATTTTCATGCTGTCATAATCAGAGGCCTGCATCGAAATCTCCAAGAAATAATTTTCCGTTTTTGTTTAATTCATTAGTATGCACAGGGGGAAAAGAACTTGTTCGTTGTTCCCCTACTGGAAATCAGACTCACTGTGGAACGAAATGCAGTAACCTGGCATTACCTTGTGTAAGTTTTGTCCAATATAATAAGCTGTTCAAATTATACATACTTGCATACCGCACAGAGTCTTCTTCTATCATGTGGCGTGTACAGCCAAAAGTTGTTGGACAACTTGTTCTATTTGATCTTCCATTTGTGCACGTCGAGTTGATTGCATTAGTCGAAACAGGACCACGTCAAGACCCCACCACACAGAGTACTGAACCATAACACAAAATAGTCTCCATTTTAACAAAAAACATAATTAGACATGCCATTCAAATCAATGGATTATAGTAACATATTAGTTACATTAATAATAATGCAGAGGCTTTAAATAATGATCAAAGGCAGGCAGAACAACAAGCTAATATAAGTATTGGAGACCATAAATTGTCACAAAATTTGGTCAATATGCCCTTAATAGAAAGAAATCGAATGTACTTGTCCAATGTAACTTTCATGTGATTCCTGGCCCACAGAAATGTGTTGATTCAGAACATGGCTCTTACAAGCCTAACCCAGTCAGTCCAATGCTGACTTTGTTATTTATTCTCATGTCCTGAAAATGATCAGTAATAAAATAAACAAGATGGAATATATTTTGAACTGCGAGTAAAGATATTAAAAGTTTAGAAACACTCCAAAGACCCAACGTAGGTATTTAACGTAGGGTATTCAACGTAAGGTTTTCAACCTGAACAGATACATTTATCCCACAGATGGGGCCCATCCTTTGGAGTATTTACAGCCTTTTTTGTTTTTAATAAAAAAATTCCAGCCGTTGCTTTTTTTAAATCATTTTTAAATACTACAAAGAATATTTTATCAGGAAAAGCCTGTCCAGTGATCATATTTAATAGGGTAGCTGTACTTTATCGCATGGATCGTTGAAAGATCATATATTAACCTTTATTGTGCTTGGATTAGAAAAATAAACATGAAGCTTTGATGAAATTGTGAAGACCATGCGTGACACCACTATTTAGTTTTCCTTCCCTAAGAAAATATCTGGAAAAGAGGAACATTAGATGGAATACCAAGAAAAATCTCACTAAAGATTTAATAGAATCAGACCACAGGTTATGTCATTGATGGATTTAGTCACCCTGATGCATTTAGGATCCTCCTCACAATTCACAATCCAACCCAGCTTAATGTAATTGACAAAATTCAAAATATTTGATTTTATTTCCTCGATCAAATTATTTATGAATAGCAGAAGTCCAAATATTCATGTTGGGTCCTTCACAATAGCACTTTACACCCCAAAAAGTGTTTATTTATTCCAATATTTTTTTCCTGTCCGTCACATCTAAATACATCAATTTTGCACTCTAACCTTTCGAGTTAGACTTTTATAAAACCTTTGAAAATCCAATCAATCAGAAATCCACGGCTTATTCCTTGTCCACCTTACCAGTTATATTTTCAAAAACATAGATTTGTAAAATACTATTTCCTTCATAGAAATCCATGTTGACAATGTCGAATCTTGTTCATATGTTCCTTGTTTCCTGTTACCTCTGTAATAGGCTCCAGAAATTTCCCTTCTATTCATGATCAAGTAACAGGTCTGCCCTTTCTTTTGTTTTCTCTCTCCCCTTTTTTAAATGGCAGGATTACATTTGCCATCCTCCAATCTGCAGAAACGATTCCATGATTTATAGAATTCTTGAAAATGCAACCAATGTATCCATTATTTCTGTAACGATCTTTTTTAGTTTTCTGTGAAGCACGTTACCAAGTCCTAGTGATTTATTAGCTTCAGTGCCACAAATTTCTCCAATTGTATTTTCTCACTAATGCAATTTTTGTGTTCTTTAGCTTCTTGGTTTCATAACCATTTTGGAAAATTACCAGTACTCCTTTCTGTGGCACAGAGCCAATGCATTTGATTCATTACTCTGCATTCTTCTCATTCCCTGCAATGAGCCTCCCACTTCTGGGCAATAAATTAAGTGCTGGAAACTCAATGGATCAGGCAGCTTCCATGGAAGTAAACAGACAGACGATGTTTTGGGTTGTGATGCTTCTTCAGACTCATTTCTAAGCGTTGGGGAGCAACGCTGCAATTATTTATTTTTGATCATTTTAACATAGAGCTCTTTTATATTTTTTGACATCATTACAAAAAATGTTGCAGAAATCATTTAATTTTTATTTTGCACAACAGACAAACGAATGTGTACCTGGATGTGTTTGTCCTGAAGGTAAAGCTGAAGATGACAGTGGAAACTGTGTTTTGACCGAAAATTGCCCTTGTTTATATGCAGGGAGTAGTTATGCCAAAGGAAAAGAAATCCAACTTGATTGCAGCCAGTGGTGAGGCCCAACAAATGTAAAACTGATAAATCTGAAATATTAAAAGGTGCTTGATATTATGGCACAAGTTTCACCATTCTTTATATTGCAGCAAATGCCAAGGTGGTTCATGGTCCTGCACTGATAAGCCATGTACAAAGACCTGTCAAGTTTATGGTGAAGGTCATTACATAACATTTGATGATTTTCGATTCACATTTGAGGGTAATTGTGAATATATATTTGTTCAGGTAAATTGCAATTACCAAGTATTTAACCTACTTTTAAGAGAAAACGACTCGTATATGTGCATGTAATCGGATTAATGTTAAACAAAGATTTAAACAGATATAACAATAATCATTACCAATAGGTAAATGACAACATAGCTCATTTAAGTTCCTCTTCAACCTGACTATATAATTAATCACATTAATGAATTACGACTAAAATAGTTTTGTGCATTTTTCTCATTATATTGATATGTACTGTAGATTGGTTTTGATTACTAAACTGTTTATTGGAATATAAACTGCACTCCATGAATTTGTTTCAAACTGTCATTTATTCAGGACCATTGTAACGGAAAACGTGGTACATTTCAAGTGCTCATAGAAAATGTTCCTTGCTGTGAAAATGGAGTGACATGTTCAAGAAATATTAAGATTATTTTTAAGGTATATCTGCTAATTTACAATTATTACCTAACTATGTTCAATGGTGCCTTTATTGTCACATGTGTGAAGTGCTAACACAGTGAAATTATTTTTCATACAAACAGTCCAATAGAATCTTACCATGCACTCTTGATCCACGATTAGCAAGTTTACAGAAATAGTTCTTATGAGCGGTGCCTACACCAGGCAAGTCCCAAGCTGTTGTGGGCCTCCTGCCATCTCCTTCCTTGGATGCCATGTCCCTCACCTCGCCCGTCCACCTTTGCTCCCCAGGGGTACCTCCCACAGCCAATTACAAGGGTGTGGTAGGCCAGAGACTGGTTCCCTCTCCCCTCCTATCAGCCTAGCTCATCACCTGTTGGGTCCATCGTCACTGACTCCATCTGTTTCTGTTGCTGCCTTCATTATACAACAAACATAAATCAGTACACACAAGAACAGGCCTTTTGGCCCACATTGTCTGTGCAAAACATGATCCCAAGCAAAACTAATCTCCTTCGCTCTGCATGTGATTCATATCCCTCCATTCTTCCATTTCCATATAATTATCTAAAAACTTCCTAAATGCCACTATTATATGTGCCTTCCCATCACTCTTGGCAAATGTGTCAAGGCACCCACCACATTCAGTGTCAAAAAACATGCCTTGCACATCTCCTTTAAACTTTGTTCCCCTCAACATAAAGCCATGACCTCTAGTCCTTGACATTTCCATTCTGTGAAAAAACGTTCTGACAGTTTACCCTACCTAAGCCTCTCTATACTTTTATATACTTCTATTAGGTTGTTTCCTCGACCTCCAATGTTCAGCGAAAAAAAATCAAGTTTGTCCAACCTCTAATACTCTCTAATCCCCACAGCATTCAGGTAAACCTTCTCTGCACAGCTTCCACATCCTTCCTGTGGTGGAGCAAGCAGAACTGCATACAATACTCCAACGTCCTATAGAACTACAATGTGATGCCACAACTCTTATACTCCATTCTCTGATCTATTAAGGCAAACATGACAAAAGTTGACAGAATGCAAATTTTTGGTTCTGAATATTGAAGATTAATTTGATTATTAAGCATTAATTTGCAAGAGTTTATTTGCCTTTAGGGAGAAGAAATACATTTGGAAGATGGGAAAGTAAAAATACTTACTGGTGAAAATACTAATTCAAGTTGCACAGTTGATTCTTATTCACTTCACACTGTTGGGCTTTATTTAAGCCTGACATTCTCCAATGGAATCACTGCGATTTGGGACAAGCACACAAGGTTCTCAGTCACACTTGATAAACACTGGAAGGTGGGTGAGGTTTTGACTTTAAGCATTTTGATTTGTTTGTAAATCTTTTTCATCAATCCAGACAAAATACTTGATTAGATGAGGCTATTTATGACCAAAATGAAAGCATTGTTCGCTGAACTAAAACACATTGGAATGATATTGGCAGAGACGAAAGCTTTCATATTGATGGAATATCAGCAAATACACATCAATAATGGATCAAATTGGATATGGAAAAGAAAAAAAAATGACAATCGAGTAATATAATCTCAGAGGTCTAATCCAATGAGAAAAATAAAATCTCAATTTTCCTCATCATTCCTCAATGTGATGTGAATTTCCCTCAGACCGCTTAAATTTCCAGGGACATCAATGGAAAAATAATACATCTGGCAAAATTTCCGATGGGTTTGCCATGGATTAACGTTTATGAGAGGTAAATTCCCACAACTCCTCACATAATGGCTGAGCCATTTGCAAAGAGTTCAGGGAAATGGCCTACAACTATGTCTTGACCCTAACCAGCTCTGTAATGGTGTGTGTTGTATGAATTTTGTTGTTATGTACTTCGCCTGTTTTGTAGCCACTGCTCAGAACAGTTGAACACTTGGATAGGACATAGAGTTGAGCATGTTTAAGGATACATAGTCTCAAAGGTTGGAAAATTCTATACACGTGCTCCTCTCTGTGTGCAGAAATTTCTACTCAACTCAATCATACAGTGGCTGGACCTTTTCCTGTGATAGTGGTCCATAAGCCCAACATTCAAACCACAACATTTAGTTTGTCAAGGGTCTCCAACAATTTTCAATTATATTGCCTCTCATTCTTCTAAACTTCTAATATGATCATATTTTACCCACTCTGTTTCCAGGAATAAAACTAGAGAACACTTAGTAACCTTCCTCTATGTGCTTTCACTAAAGTTCCGCATTACAGCAAGGTATCCTTGTGCTCCACATGTTTAGTTTAGAGATACAGCGTGGAAACAGGCCCTTTCAGCCCACCGGGTCCGGGCCGACCAGCGATCCCCACACATTAACACTATCCTACACCCACTAGGGACAATTTTTACATTTACTAAGCCAATTAACCGACAACCAGTCGTCTTTGGAGACATACGTCTTTGGAGGCATTGATGAGGGAAATATAACCATAAAATTAAATTTAACTAGAGAGTTGAATTGACAGTGAAAGCACTGATAAATGGCATGAAATGGTCAAAATTATTTTAACCCCTAGCCCATTTTCAGATTCTTGCAGATTGGGGAGAAAAAAATTACAGGATGCTAATGAATCGGATGGTATGTTACTAATGATACCATCTAGTATAATCCTACAAAAAGCAAGATCAAAGCATTCTGTTTTATCCTCCAGTTTTCAAGTTTACTTACCCAAAGATCTTGCCATTGGCACACCTGTAGAGGTGTTGCCTCACAGTGCCAGAGACCCAGGTTCAATCCTGACTATGGGTGCAGTCTGTGCAGAATTTGTGCATTTGGGTTCCCTGTGATCGCATGGGTTTCCTCTGGGTGCTCCAGTTTCCTCCCACATCCCAAAATAAAAAGATGCTGGTGTGGAGTTGCTGTGGCATTCATGACTGTCCACACCATTGGCCAAAAGGCCATCATTTAAACATGATGCCAAACAATGAGGCCAGTAGATCTGTTAGTGCTCGCAGATCGGGTCGGGAGATGTAACGCTGGCTCCGACACCGGCTGCTGATCTACCGGCAGCTCCACTGCCTCCGTTAGTTCCAGTGCTTCAGGGCACTGAGGCCACTCCACCAGGGAGGAAGGCCAAAAGAAAATCTCTCGGGCCCGTCTTATCCGATGGGTCTGATGAGGAAGACTCCCCTCCTTCTAATAAAAAGGTATGGGGACGGCTCGACCAGATGGAAAAAATGCTCCAAACTTTAATGAGCCATGAAATATTTCAATCAGGGTCGAATGCCCCTAGGATTCCCCAGACAGCCTCACGTAGAGACCAATATAGCGAAGAGGACTATACCGCTTATGAATATCAGTGGGAATCACCCTTGCCAGCACCTTGTTTAGGGCTGGTAGAGAACTCCCTGGAGCAAGACTCAGGAGAGCCAGGGCAGGAGGAGTCTGACCCTGAAGTTGATGTCACTGCTTTTGGGCACACACCAAAGCACATGAGCCATTCCGGAAGGTACTGGTGAAGCCATGGAGGAAAACCTGGCGGCCAACATCAACTACATGGCCTCTCATCAGCTACAAGATTCTATAATGGAACAAACAGCCACCCGATATATAAAACCTGTGAATTGTGCGTCGCTCAAAGTGCCCACTGTGAACTCTGCTATCTGGGCACAAATGAGTGCAACGAAGCATGTACAAGAGATCCGATTCCAGCGAGTCCTCAAATTGGTGGGCACAGGCATCACACCTTTTGGCAAAATGGTCCGAGGGGCACCGATGTCCGGCACACAGCAGCATATGTTGGCCCTGCTGTGCAATGCATATTTTGAAGTAAATTGCATCCAGAAGATAGCTATAAAGCCGACACTAAACCCACGATTTGCAGCTCTATGCATGTCATCCAATATTCAAGTGCCAAATTATTTATCAAGACGATAGGCCTCATGAAAACTTAAGTCCCTTCCACCAGGATGCCACCTCGCAGGCTGTTATGACGCGATGGGGGTCAGATCCAGGGGCAGGGCAATACCACGGCTGTTGCCTATATCAATCACATGGGAGGAATAAGGTCAGTATCATGTGATAATCTGGCTAACCTCATTTGGGACTGGTGTATTCCCAGAAATATCTGGGTCTCAGCTATCTACCTACCAGGTAGAGATAATGTGGTTGTAGACAACAGGTCACGGAAATTTAATGACAACATAGAATGGATGCTAAATCCTGATGTTTTTTAAATGATTGTCAGCTGCTGTGGTTTGCCAGATATTGATCTGTTTGCATCCAGGCTAAATCACCAAATACATTTCGTGGGAACCAGATCCAGGAGCAGTAGTGGTGGATGCATTCTTGCTACATTGGGGAAGTACGTTCTTTTACACTTTTCCTCCATTCTGCCTCTTTAGGCAATGCCTCACCAAAATAGAGCAGGACTCTGCCTCAGGCATCTTGGTGGTTCTGGACTGGCCTACAGCCATGGTTCCCATTGGTGCTGAGAATGATGACTCAGCCATTCATGGCTGTCCCCAACTGCAGTAATTTGTTGGTGCATCCAGTAACAGGAGAAAGTCATCCATTACATGATCGTATTAATTTGTTAATCTGCAGGTTCTGACCAGACTGTTCCAAGGGCTTAGACTGTCGAGTAGGACCATGGATGTGATAACTGCAGCTTGGAGAGATAGCACTAAAAAACAATATATGTCTCATATTAAGAAATGGGAGATGTTTTGCTGGCAGTCAGATATATCTTATACTGCAAGCATACCGGATGTATTGGAGTTCCTTGCTACATTGCATTTTGATGAACACTTGAGCTATAGTGCCATTAATAGTGCTCAGAATGCTTTGTCCTCCTGTTTAGGGCAGTTTTCAGAACAACAATCTATCGGGTCTCATCCGTTAGTATCCCGATTCATGAGAGGAATCTTTAATAAGAACCCTCCTAAGCCTAGATATACAGAAATCTAGGATGTCAGTATAGTTCTCACACTGCTTCGGCAATGGGCTCCTATTACGTCACTGTCTTTTCAGAAGTTAACACTTAAAGTGGTTATGCTCATGGCGCTAGTATCAGCGCAACAAGTTCAAACATTGCAAAAGCTACGACTAGATAGCATGTACTCTTCTGTAGATAACATTACATTTTATGTGTATGATTTAATCAAACAAATCAGGCCAGGAACGGCTGGAACCAAAGTACGCTTTAAAGCATACCCCGTTGACCAAACGCTATGTGTAGTCAAGCACCTGAGTCAATATATCAAGGTAACTAAGTGTCTCAGAGGCTCTGAGACACCAATGCTCATCAGCCACAAAAAAAACTCATAAAAAGGTGTCAGTACAAACTATTTCTAGATGGTTAAAACAGGTTTTGTTACACTCATGCGTTTAAATATCACTCCACCAGGACGGCATCAAAACCCGCAGCGAAGGCACAAGATGTGCCTAGACCAAATCCTCGGGGCTGCAGAATGTCTAAGGAGGCGACCTTCTCCAAATTTTATGATAAACCTGTCCTGACAATGCAAGGTTTTGGGCATGCTGTTTTGGGTTTGGTTTGATTTCTTTTTTCTTTCTAAATTTCATTTGTAATTTCCCCCTGGGATAGAGGGGTTATTGCTGTTTTGTTTGTTATTATTATTTAAAATGATTATTGGATAATTCGAAGCAATGTTCAATACATTATTTATTCACTACTCTGTCAACTGAAGCAGTGTATTGTATGGAATGGATCTACGGCATGAAATCACAGAGCTTTGAAATCTTCACGTAGTCACTCAAGTGACTCTGAAGTAAAATTTTATGAGGAGTTACAATGAGGGATTACGTGCCCTCCGCTCCCGGCCCTCATAATCGCAAAGATCATCTGGTAGTTCTAGTCTTCTTAGACTTACTATATCACTTCAACTATAGTTTCTGTTTTTTCACGCCGCTGCTTTGAAGTGTGACACGCATGCGCCTGGCCGGGCTTCTTCACGTAATCCCTCATCGTAACTCCTCATAAAATTAAGATCAAACTTCAAACTGCTAAGTTCTCGTTTAATCTTACTATTATACTCAATTGATCTTTTGGATCCTTTTTCCCTAAACGAGTAATGCCATGGCCAAGTTCTGACATGTCAGCCGAGGTGAACTGACATATTTAGCATGAACCAATGTAGGCGTAAAAATAACATGATCACTTCTAATAAAAATATTTAACAACAAAAAAATAAAAATAAAATAAAATAAAATAACATGATCAAATGTTGTAACGGGAAAATAGTGATATTTGCAGGCTGAAAGCATATATTTCTGAATAGGGGATTATGTCAGCATATTTGTTAGTCTACTTGAACGTTGACTATGGAATGCCTGATTAACATCTTCAACAACATTTTTAATTCTTTGTAACTGATACAATAGGATGATGTGTGTGGTCTCTGTGGAAACTTCAATGATAACACTGAAGATTATCTTAAAACAAAATTTAACTCTCTGGCAAGCAATTCCATTGAGTTTGGAAACAGTTGGAAGTCTACAGATTCCTGCCCAAGTTCAGTAACTCAAACATTCCCCTGTGAGGAAAATCCATTCTGTTCTCCCTGGGCAACAAAGAAATGTTCCATAATTACTAATCCAAATGGAGAGTTTCAACTATGTCACAGTAAGGTAAGACACTATTATAAATCTACTCTTCAAACTTCCACAATTGTAATGACATGCTTGTAGGAATAACTCTATTTGCATATGGTAAGGTAAGGTTGTTTAGTTTCTGCAAAAGTGTAATTTTGCATAGAACATAGAACAGTATAGGACAGGAATGGGCCCTTTGACCAACAATGTTTATGCTAAACATGATGCCTAATTAACTGATCTCATCTGTCTGCACATGATTTGTATTCCTCTATTCCCTGCAATCTCATGTTCCTTACTGAGTATGTTCTCATTCTCAAGTATGGTGGAGCAAAACATATGAGCACCAAGGTAGACAGAAGAGACTGCAGATGCTGCATTGTAGAGCAAATGTACAAAGCTCTGGATTAATTCAGTGGGTGAAGCAGTATCTTTGGAGGGGATGGACAGATGATGTTTTGAGTCAGGACCCTTTCATAAACTGTTGGAGTAGACTGGAGATAACTAGAAAAGAGAGGGGTGGGGAATGCCTGACAACTGATTGGTGGATATAGGATAGGGGGAGATGAGTTGAGTTAGTTGGGTGAAGGGCAGATAGGTGTAAGATAAATAAATAATAGTGATGGGTGTAAAGCCAGAGGATGGTCAGAAGGAATAGGAGTAGAATGAGGCCATTTTGCCCATCAAGCCTACTCCACCATTCAATCATGGCTGATCTTACTCTCCCTCCTAACCCCATTCTCCTGACTTCTCCCCATAATCTCTGACACCTGTGCTAATCAAGAATCTACCTATCTCTGCCTTAAAAATATCCACTGACTTGGCCTCCACAGCCTTCTGTGGGAATGAATTCCAAAGATTCAACACCCTCCAGCTAAAGACATTTCTCCTCATCTCCTTCCTAAATGAATGTCCTTTAATTCTGAGGCTATGACCTCATTCTAAACTCCAGTGAATACAGGCCCAGTGACGACAAATGCTCCTCATAGGTCAACCTATTAATTCCTGGGATCATTCTTGTAAACCTCCTCCAGACCATATCATCACTGGGGTTCTTTGAACAATTCCTTTTGGCCATATTCTCCCCAAATCATCTCCTTTTGATCATGGATTGTTTTCATGCTCTTGAAATTTAAAATAAACATTCTGCTTGTTTAAATGAAGGATAAAGTATTTTTTTTTCTGTTGATTTGATTTCTGACTCTCTGACATTTTAATAGGTTGACCCTAACTCATACTATGACGCTTGTCTCCAAGAGGCTTGTGCTTGCGATAAGGAGGGGAAGTACCTGGGTTTCTGTACTGCTGTAGCAGTATATGCAGAGGCTTGTAATAAAGCTGGTGTTTGTATTCATTGGAGAACTCCTGAACGATGTCGTAAGTCTAAATTAATCCTGCCTCCCCATGTCCAGGTACCACCTGTCCCCTCCCTTACTCCCTCTTTTCCGCACTTCTTCTTCTGCCTCCATATTTGTGCAGAATTTTACTAGACAGGCTTTGATAGCTGCTTACTTTCCCATTTAATTTTAACTGGTTCTATCTGTCCATGCCCACAGTCTTGTTTCTGTCCAGCCCCCATTCCAATGCCTACTGTTTGTCTGACCTGGATGCTGTTCTTAACAGTTTTATAATCTGGCCATCAGTTAGAGTGGACAGAGAGGGACTGCTGTGTTGTTTGCCCGTTTTGGCAGGCCATTCTCAAGCCTTTCTCCCTTGTTCGGACACCACCTCCAATAATGGACCAGGAGGCCCCAGCTGTAACATCTCATCTCCTTCACCCATCTCTGTCGAGTGCAGCAGTCCCTTGTAAAATGTCCCAGTCGTTGGCACACAAAGCAAGTCCTTCTGTCCCCCCAGCAACTCCATTCACTACAGCCAGCGTGTGACCTCTCCACTCATGTACTACCCCGGCCCATGAAACTATTATGGAATAGGTAGATCCCATAGTTATTCCAAAGACTAAAACCTCCTAGTGGCCTGAGCTTGGCCATTCCTTCAGCAATTTCAGAAGACTGGATCATCCTAACCAGGATTCATATGCCTGATATTTATGCTCTGCATAATCCGTAGCAGGCTCATCAGCTCTCTAAACCACTAACATCATCATTCCCCAATTACTCTCACCCCACCCAGTCGCTGCCTCCCTAAAAGCTACAAAATCTCTCCTCATCACTCGCACTTCCACTGATTGCCCTTATATCATCTTACACACCTAAACCATATTGGCCTACATATCTCTTTGGCATACATGTATGTCTTTGGAGTGTGCCTGACGAATCTCAATCATTTATTCCAACCTGTGCCGAAATTCTGCATTCCCACATGCAACTCTAATTCAGATACAGTAGATACAAAATGCTGGAGTAACTCAGCGGGACAGGCAGCATCTCTGGAGAGAAGGAGTGGGTGACATTTTGGGTCGAGACCCTACTTCAGACCAGCATCTGCAGTTCCTTCCTACACAACTCTAAGTGAGTGCAGGTCAGATAAAATGCTCTGCACCTCTCAGGGCTGAAGTATTTATGAATGGCAGAAATCAGTGTCATGGGTTGGCTGGGGTCATCAGGATTATGGGGCTGCTATTGTATGACCTGAATAGGTGCCATCTTAACAGTCATGGCTGCGCATAACTTCTTCTGTTTACTGGCATATTCCCACTTCCCCGGTCAGCACATCGCAGACAACCTTGTCATCTTCCTCATTGACAATTACCACGACTGCTACCCAGTGGACGCTCACCTGTTGTACCCTTCATCTCTCAGATTATCCGCCATTAACTAATTGTTCCCTATATTAGCTCCTCTCTCTATTAGCTTGCCCTCGCCCCCTCTGCCCCCTCTGCCCCCTCTGCCCCCTCTGCCCCCTCTGCCCCCTCTGCCTCTGCCCCCTCTGCCTCTGCCCCCTCTGCCCTCTCTGCCTCTGCCCTCTCTGCCTCTGCCCTCTCTGCCTCTGCCCTCTCTGCCTCTGCCCTCTCTGCCTCTGCCCTCTCTGCCTCTGCCCTCTCTGCCTCTGCCCTCTCTGCCTCTGCCCTCTCTGCCTCTGCCCTCTCTGCCTCTGCCCTCTCTGCCTCCTCTAGCTGTCTGTCTCTGTCTCTCTCTCTCTGCCTCTTTTTTTTCTTTTTCAAAGACGTTATTCAGCACAAATGCATAATACATCACATCAAAAACACATTCAGAGGTTACAATACATCAAGTAATCATTATAGTACAATGATGCATTAATTATTTACAATTCTCTCAACCCCACACGGTGACAAGCGCCCACGGAAGGCCTCCAGAGTCCCCGTGGACACCGCATGTTCCCTCGCCAGGGACACATGCACGGATATAGGCCCGGAAGAGGGGCAGTCAGCCGACTCTGGCATGACCATCGACCGCCCGCTGCCTGGACCCATGAATGGCCATCTTGGCCAGGCCCAGGAGCAAACCGACAGGGAGGTACCACCCACCTGATCGGCTCTCCCCACTCCCTGCCTTGTATCCAAACAATAGAATCGTGGGACTAAAATGCAACCAAAACTTAAGGAACAACCCCTTCAGACATTGGTACAGGGGCAGTAACCTCTCACACTCCATATACGTGTGGAACACGGTCTCTTCCTCACCGCAGAAAATACAGGCGGCCAACGAGCCCGTGAACAGACTCAAAAGTTTATTACACGCCACCGCTCTGTGCAACACTCTCCACCACATGGTTCCCAATGTAAAGGGGGACGACTCCCTTGGAGAGAGACCCCCACTGGGGAACGCCCCTGCTTTCAGGTGGTAACACAGACTGCCAAGGTGTCTCAGGATAGAAGACGAAGGCAAGGAGGTGCAGAATGTGCAGGAGCATTCTTCGCATCACAAAACGGCACGCTGGGCATCTTGGAAAGGAGACTTAAGTTATGTGGAGCTGGCACCCGAGAAATATCCCAGAGCCTAGGCCCGATGAGCAAATCCAACAGAGCCGGGGTAAGCTCAGTCAGAACCACTCTAAGCACATGCCTCTGCTCGATACCTGCCATAACAGGATGAGGACCGGCCACTCCCGCAGCCACAACACCCCCCTCCCACTGTGGAGCAACACGCTGGCTGAAAACAACCAAATTGCTCACTCTTAGCACATCATGATAGAAACTAGGCAAAACCCCCCTTAGGCAACGCCCCCGACGGAAAAAAATACGTGGCCAGAGCTTCCTATCTGGACCCCTGCGGAAACCCAGTGTTTCCTATTTCCCCAAAAGAAATTCACCAGCTTCTTCTGTAAAGCAGTTGCACAGATAGAGGCGGGACAAGAGTTGCCAGCCGGTACCATAACATGGAGGCCATCAGCTGGTTGATGATCAGCACACTCCCCTGAAAAGAAAGAAATCCAAGCAGGCCTGCCCAGCGCCCCAGCTGGGTGACGACTTTCATCTCCCGTTCCAGCCGGCCAATTATCCTCAGTGGGACTCGGGTACGCTCGCAGATAGAGGAGGTGCGTGGTGCTCCACACATACAATGTCATCTCCTCCGGCAGGAAGTCTACCTGCCACTGACCCACTAAAAGTCCAGAACATTTACTCCAGTTAATCCTGGCAGATGATGCAGCCAAGAAAATCTTCTGGCAGTCACGCATCCTCCGCGGGTCACCAGGGTCAGTGAATGTAAGGAGTACATCATCGGCATAAGCGGAAAGAACCACCTCCACCCCCGGACCTGGTAGAATCAGGCCTGTCAACTGCCTCCGAAGAAGACACAGGAATGGCTCCACACAGACCGAGTACAACTGACCAGACATGGGGCACCCCTGATGAACCCCCCTCCCAAAATGAATGGGAGCGAACAACACACCATTAACCTTCACGAGACACTCCACTGAAGCATACAAAAGTTGGACCCGGGCTACATAATGCGGTCCAAATCCAAACGCTTGCAACGTCCCGAAGAGGTAGTCATGCTCTACCCTGTCAAAAGCCTTCTCCTGATCAAGAGACAGAAAGGCAGCTGATTGACCAGTAACCTGAGATAGATGACTCGGGTCCCTAACCAAGTGGATGTTATCCTGAATGGACCGGCCAGAGACTGTGTAGGACTGGTCAGGGTGAATCAGTTGAGACAGCACGGAGCTCAGGCGATTTGCCATCGCCCGTGCAAAACTTTGTACTCTGTACAGAGGAGAGAGACCGGGCGGCAGTTCTTCAACATGCGGAGTTTGCCCTTCTTGGGCAGCAAGACAACAACTGCCCTGTGTCACGAGAGGGGCATCTCCCCGGTCGCCAGGCTCTGCCCCAGAACCTTCATGTAATCACCCCCCAGGATATCCCAGAAGGCACCAACATTCTACCGTCAACCCATCCAGCCCAGGGAACTTGCCCCTCCTGAGCTGGTGCAGGGCACGAGTCAGCTCCTCCAATGATAAGGGGTCATCAAGAAGATCAGACACCTCCGTATCTACAGTTGGTAGACCCTCCCACAGGACCCACTGAGCCTCCCCGCTGAATCCATCTGCAGAGGACAGGGACTCGTAAAAGGACCGGACTAAACCACTGATCCTCTCTGGATCTGTGACAGAGGAGCCATCATCCGCGAACAGCTCTATGAGCTGTTTGCAGGCTCCCTGCCCTTTCTTCAGAGAGAAAAAGAAAGCACGGTCCAGATCGTGCAATATCTGGACCCGTGACCTCACGTAAGCGCCTCAAGACCGCGCAAGCAGCAGGTTCCTCAAGGCTTCCTTCTTCTCCTGAAACTCTCCCCTTTAACAGGAGTCCTCAACAATCTGACCTAGGTGAGACTCTGCATACAGTAGCTCCCTCTCAAGCTTCTCGACCGCTTTCCCCACATCCCACCACTGCCTAAGGGAAGAGAAGCTCCTCTGCCTCTCTCTCCACTTCACCCAAAATGGACTGAATGACTCCCGGACACACCTATCCTCCAGCAGCCGGTTATTAAAATGCCAGTGCGGGAACCCAGCCCATGTGCACGCTGGATTAAAGTTGTCACACACCAGACAGTGGTCTGAGCATGACACCAGCCACATTGAGACTGCTGAGACACGGGAGACATACGCACTGGAGATGTACATGCGATCGATGCGGGAACCACCCCCCTCAGATCTCTGCAAAAAAGCTTTGGAATCAGTGTGGAGGTTCCGCCATGCATCAACCAGCTCAAAGGAATCAATCCAACCTCTCAGTTTCTTCGCTACAGCAGAGGCACACCGAGTACCAGAATGATCTTGCACCTCAAGGGTGCAATTGAAATCCCCCCCAAGGAAGACACACTCTCCGCTATCAATAGTGCTCAACAGAGTAGTCACCTCCTGCAGTATGCAGGCCTGCATTGTGCCAGTGCTGGGGGTGTATAAGTTAATGAAATGCAACGGCATGCTATCCAGGCTCATGGCCAGAGAGTGCAAATGACCTGGCACAACTTCCTGCACCTTCAGGATCTCTGGCTGAAAAGTCGGGGCCAACAGAAAAGCCATCCCACTCGAATTCATGCTGAGGTGGCTCATGTAGACCCCCCTTTCCCACTCCAGTCGCCAGGTGGTTTGATCACTGACAACAGTATGCATCTCTTGCAGAAAACTGTACGAAAGCCCCCTCTACTACCATTTAAATTTAAAGTAGCAACTATGAATGTGCAAACACACTAGAATGTGTTCCTTACACTCCTCGTGGAATTGGATAATTTCTCTCTGAGGGACTTCAAAAAGTCCCCAAACTGACGCTTCTCAGACTCGGGAAGATCATTGGCTTTGCTGCCAAGGATAATATCAAGAGTCTTAATAGATCACGACAGATCTGTCCACCGCCTCCGCGTTGCTTCAATTCTACTCCTAGCACTCCTGTTTGTTTTTAGAAAGTCCCGAATCTCACAGATAACGACCGTTCGAGACACAGCCCTGGAGTCCGGGCACTCCGCCAACCCACTCATACCTGGAGCAGCATCCTCCCCTGTACTGCGCTCAAGGTCATTGTCAGAGTTCGAAGGACTACAGCTTTGCTGAAAACTCATTCACGCCACTGCACAAGCCAACCCCATCACTGTCCCCGTCCACCGGCATGACAACACCCCCAGGATCAATGCCGAGGGAGGGTCCCGATACCCCTGTCAGCAACGAGCTGGTCGGTCAAAGGCCAGGCTCCTGCACTCTCCCACCACCCCTATGTCTGGGCCTGGGGAAGAAAAAACAAGGCACCCCGAGGGCCCGTGGTGTGCAGGCACCCCTGGAATCTGAAAGAGGGTCACAACCTGAAAGAGCCCCGACCCCCACAGCACCCAGAGTACCCACTCCACTGGCAACACCCAGAGAGTCTCCACCCTCCACCACCAGGGAGCAACCTCACCAAGACCCACTGAAAGAGCTGGTGTTTTTGGAATCTCCCCTACTACCTCGACCGGTGAGGCAGCAAACCCTTCAGCAACTCCACTGGCTCTAATAAGGAGCACAGACTGGAACATTGGTACTCCCAAGCCTCCCCCTTCAGGCCGACTCTGCTCATCCCCCGTCCCATGGGACACATTTCCAGGGGAGCCAACCCCAACAACTGGCGTGCCAACATCCTCAGAAGGCCTCTGAAATGAGGGGACCTCCTCCGATCCAGAGGACACACTTCCAGGGGAGCTAACCTGAATACCCGGTAGATAACTCCCTCGGAAGGCCCCTGAGACGACAGGACAACTACTGGCCCAGAGATCACAATTCCAGGGAGCCAAACCCACAGAAGGTCCCTGAAACAGAGGCCCAACCTCTGGCCCAGAAGACACCAGTTTGTGTCCACCATCCTCATCAGGGATGGACGGTCTCAAAGTAGGTCCTTGCTCACCCTCTCCGGGCCCACGCCTTCTTTTAGTCCCACTGACATGCAGCAGTATGGTGACCTCCATAAAGGAAGGGTCCTCCGCCTCCACACTACCCACTGCCTCTTTTCCATCCCCACGTTTTACCTCACCTGCCCCCTTCTGAATCACCTCAGCTCCTTGCTGAGCCATGCCAGGTGCAACTTGGACCTCACTGGGGCCAACAGGCACCCCTTAGGTGGGCTCAGTTCTGGGCAAGTGCGCATCCGCTTGCATTTGACTCACTTGGAGGAGCTTATTCTTCTTCTTAGACCTTCTTCTTCTGCACCACCCAACCCCCCTCCCCCCCCCCCCCCCCTTCGCCCTTTCCCTGCGCAACGCCATCAACCACCACCACAGGTTCAGGACGTAGAGGGTGGGGGCCATAACTGCCCCAGGTCACCAAGGCGGAGATGGCAGCCCCAGATGGTTTAGCAGTACCGCCCCGGGGCACCGAGATGGAGCTAGCATCCTCAACCGAGTCTGTACCATCCCGGGTCACCGAGGCATAACAGGCCACCCCGGACGGGCCAGCGATGCAATACTGCCTCTCCCCAACTACAATACACGTGGTTGGAGCCACCCTTATGCTCCACAACGAAGCTCCCCTCAGCGCCCAACTCCTCTTCCACCTTCATAAGAACCCGCTTGAAACTCAAGACCCCTTTATCATACGGGTCATTCCCGGGGTGCATAAGCCTAATAAGCTTAGACCGCACCTCCTCAATCTATCCCAAGTGTGTAAGAATTGTTGCATCCCAGAGAAATGTGAGAGAATTCCACAGGAGAACCGGTTCCACAGTGGACACCCACGGTTCCACCGGTATAAAGGCCCCCTCCACTGTGAGCCCCCTCTCCAACTCTAGGGCCATATCCTCCCGGATATTAATCATCCCAATCTTCCCTGCTGCAAGCTCGGAAGAGGAAATAACATCCCTCTTCAAAAGGCCATGCATGCCCTTCGCTACTGCACCCCTGCTCCACAGGAACTCAGTTTGGACCGAGATCCTGTATATATCACCATCCAAATCAACATAAGGCTCATCCTCAAATTGCCCCGAAACTGCTGCCGAAGCCACAGCTGCATAGCTCCGAGCCCGAGACTCCTTGACAGTGGCGCAAACCAGCACGAGGGACACCAGCAACTCAGCTCAAAAGCAATCTCAGAGACAGTCACAGTCCAGATAAGCAGCAGAAGCAGATCCCTCCAGCCAATGTAAGGAAAGTCCCCACGCTCAACTCACAGCTGAGAGCAGCTTTTGGGAGGCCTTTTAAAGCCCTTCCAAAGTTTCCGGAAACTGCCGGAAGCGAAAAGTACCTTCTTCACATTAAGCCCAGGCAGCTGCACTGTGTAAAACGCTATTGGGGCAGAAAATCGGTACTAGAAATGTCAAAGACACCAAAGTCTTTCCTACCTTTGATCTCCAGGCACTCTTGGCGATCCGCCAGCCACGGCCGCTCCCACGGAGGTGCAGAAGAACTCAGGAATTCCACACTAAATGGAGAAATCCTTAAACAAAGGAAAGTTTCAGCAGTTCGACATTGTCAAACTATGAAATCTCACTGCCTCTGTCCCTCTTCCTTCAACAAGAACCTTGAAAGGTTGCTTCAAAAGTTCTCAGCCGCTGGAGCTGAGAAAGTCACAGCATCTCTCTCTCTCTCTCTCTCGCTCACTGTTCCTTACATTCCTTACATAAAAGACAAATGAAGCACAAAAGTAGAACAGATCTGTAAAATCAGAGAGTATGTTCTCTGCAATCCCCCCCTTCTGGGTCACTGGCCTCATAATGTCAACAGTATTCCCTTTCATATGACCCGTGAACCATTCTTACTCTTTCTCTTAGGGCTTATTTCAAAGATATTCTTCACAACCATAAGCATACTCGAACAACCAGTGGACAAACTCCCAAACGTGTCTATAGATTCCCATCTGGCAATCCGAACAGTCAGTAACCACCTTTCACAACTGGTGGCCCTGTCTTACCAAACTACCCAGTGCTATCTGATTACTAGTCCCTTGCACGTATACACACACACACACTTTTTTATCTGCCTCTTCAGCACTCCACCATGTTCTTTGATATACTGTAATCCTGTGGGTCTGGTCTGAACAGATCGATGGACTTGGTGGTACACTTAAAAATACTTGCTCCCTTAGACTGCTGAGTTTGCTGGCCACATAATGGGGAAGAAGTAGGGTCTCGACCTGATACGTCACCCATTCCTTCTCTCCAGAGATGCTGCCTGTCACGTTGAGTTACTTCAGCATTTTGTGTCTACCCAGAATTAGTGTTGTGAGAGCTAACTCTCTTGAGTACAAATATACCACATTGCTAGACAGACAAATATGGCTATGATCATGCTTTTTTTTTAAAATGACAAAATAAGTTTGCTTTGGAAGCTTTCTTCATCTCTGTAGCGATGGTGTAAATTAATTTAAGCTGAAGATTTCTGGTTTGTGGTATGTCCCAATTAACTGAAGAAGGGTCCTGACCTGAAATATCACCTATCCATGTTCACCAGAGATGCTGCCTGACCTGTGGAACTATTCAAGTACTGTGTGTCTTTTTGTTTCAATTAATATATTCAAATTTCTTAGCCCTTTTCATTTCTAACTGATTACTGCTTTTAATAAACATTACAAGAGATATTCTGAAGAATGGTTCTTATTTTGCATTAATGGCAGCTACTTCCATATAATGTTATAACCTGTGAATAATTCCCATCAGTAGTTCTTCAATGGTGTTTGGATTATGATGTGAAACAACTCGTTTTAACCATTTGTGCGTTGACTCATTTACTGACAATAGTATGCTAACTCGTTTCATTTTATGTTGCAGCTGTTTACTGTGACTATTATAATGACGACAATGAATGTAGCTGGCACTACAAGCCATGTGGAACATTGACAGCTAAAACATGTTCGGATCATACAATAAAAAAAAAGCTCTCTGCAGTTATTGAAGGTGGGTTTATTTCACAACTTTACCATAACTTGGTTATGCTGTGGGTTTTTTTAATGATGTATGTTTATGTTGATTTTAATGTGGTGTGAAGTCCTATTTTTTTGTTTAGTTTGGAGTTACAATGTGGAAACAAGCCCTTCAGCTCCAGTGCACTAGTTCTATCCTACAAACTAGAGACAATTTGCTGAAGTAAATTAACCCACAAACCTGCATGTCTTTGTAACGTGGGAAGAAACCGGAGCACACGGAGAAAACCCATGTGGTCACAGGGAGAACGAGCAAACTCAGTAGAGACAGCACCCATATCCAGGATCGAACCTGGGTCTCTGGCACTGTAAGGCAGCGTCTCTACTTATGCACCACTGTGCCATGCTTTTTGTACTGCTAATATTTGAGTGCTGAGTTACACAAGCAAAGAGCCAAGGTTCAATATTTTGGTAAGCAGTGGCACACATTCAGATGAGCATGGAGAGGACATGGAGAACAACATTGATTTCAATCTATGTGCATTTGTATATTGTAAGACAATTCATGGATTTTTGCTCATGATCTATGTTATTTCATTCTTGTCTGGAAATGTTGGTGAAACTGGTTAATTGTAATTTCCTGCATGCAAATTTACGTTAATGTGGAAACAGACCAACATGTAAACCAGAATGGTGTAGGGGAGGCAGGAGCCTCTTCCTCCTGAAGCCATTTATTGAACATTAGAAGAGATATTCTGAATAATAGTTCTTGTTTTGAATTAATAACAGCTACTTCCATATAATATAACCTGTGAATAATTCCCCTCAGTAGTTCTTCAATTGTGTTTGGATTATGATGTTTATTAAGACAAAGTTCATGCAAGAGAGATTCTCATGCATGAGAATCTGCTCATCTAATCCCTAATTCTTGAACAATTGGGCACTGACATTTGATATATTTCGGCCACCAGCCTGAAGACACAAACTTCTGCAAAATTCTCCATTTATTAGGCTGAAATATCTGCTCATTGAGCATCCAACCAGTCAACTTGGCATGTAGGGGGGAAAGAAGAAAAAAATAATAAACCGAGAAAAGAGGTGGTGGGTTTCTTAAATGTGTGAGCAGAGAGACAGAGGGGTGTAAAATGAGGGTAGAAGCAATAGGTAGCAAGGTGAAAAGTAGAAGTGGCAGGCAGACAAATCCAGGGCAAAAATCAAAAAAGGCCACTTTTCAACATTATTGTATTAGGGGTAAGAGTGTTGTAAAAACAAGCCTGAAGGCTTTGTGTCTCAATGCAAGGAGCATTCATAATAAGGGGAATGAGTTGAATGTGCAGATAGCTATTAATGATTACGATATAGTTGGGATCACGGAGACATGGCTCCAGGGTGACCAAGGCTGGGAGCTGAACATCCAGGGATATTCAATATTCGGGAGGGATAGACAGAAAGGAAAAGGAGGTGGGATAGCATTGCTGGTTAGAGAGGAGATTAAAGCAATAGAAAGGAAGGACATTAGCTTGGAGGATGTGGAGTCAATATGGGTAGAGCTGTGCAACACTAAGGGGCAGAAAACGCTAGTGGGTGTTGTGTACAGGCCACCTAACAGTAGTAGTGGAGTTGGGGATGACATCAAACAGGAAATTAGAAATGCGTGCAACAAGGGTAAAACAGTGGGTGACTACAATCTACATATACAGACTTGCAAAAGTTGTCATACCCCTTGAACTTTTCCACATTTTGTCACGTTAGAACCACAAACGTAAATGTATTTTATTGGGATTTTATGTGATAGACCAACACAAAGTGGTGCATAATTGTGAAGTGGAAGGAAAATGATACATGTTTTTCAAATTTTTTTACAAATAAAAAAACTGAAAAGTGTGGCTTGCAAAAGTATTCAGCCCCCTTTACTCTGATGCCCCTAAATAAAATCCAGTGCAACCAATTGCCTTCAGAAGTCACCTAATTAGTAAATAGAATCCACTTGTGTGTAATCTAATCTCAGTATAAATACAGCTGTTCTGTGAAGGTCTCAGAGGTTTGTTAGAGAACATTAGTGAACAAACAGCATCATGAAGCCAAGGAACACACCAGACAGGTCAGGGATAAAGTTGTGGAGAAGTTTAAAGCAGCGTTAGGTTATAAAAAAATATCCCAAGCTTTGAACATCTCACGGAGCACTGTTCAATCCATCATTCGAAAATGGAAAGAGTATGGCACAACTGCAAACCTACCAAGACATGGCTGTCCACCTAAACTGACAGGCCGGGCAAGGAGAGCATTGATCAGAGAAGCAGCCAAGAGGCCCATGGTAACTCTGGAGGAGCTGCAGAGATCCACAGCTCAGGTGGGAGAATCTGTCCACAGGACAACTATTAGTCGTGCACTCCACAAATCGGGCCTTTATGGAAGAGTGGCAAGAAGAAAGTCATTGTTGAAACAAAGCCATAAGAAGTCCCGTTTGCAGTTTTCCACAAGCCATGTGGGGGACACAGCAAACATGTGGAGGAAGGTGCTCTGGTCTGATGAGATCAAAATTGAAGTTGTTGGCCTAAATGCAAATTGCTATGTGTGGCCGAAAACTAACATTGCACATCACCCTGAACACACTATCCCCACTGTGAAACATGGTGGTGGCAGCATCATGCTGTGGGGATGCTTTTCTTCCGCAGGGACAGGGAAGCTGGTCAGAGTTGATGGGAAGATTGATGGAGCCAAATACAGGGCAATCTTGGAAGAAAACCTGTTAGAGTCTGCAAAAGACTTGAGACTGGGGCAGAGGTTCACCTTCCAGCAGGACAATGACCCTAAAAATACCATCAGAGCTACAATGGAATGGTTTAGATCAAAGCATATTCATGTGTTAGAATGGCCCAGTCAAAGTTCAAACCTAAATACAATTGAGAATCTTTGGCAAGACTTGAAAATTGCTGTTCACAGACGCTCTCCATCCAATCTGACTGAGCTTGAGCTATTTTGCAAAGAAGAATGGGCAAACATTTCAGTCTCTAGATGTGCAAAGCTGGTAGACGCATACCCCAAAAGACTTGCAGCTGTAATTGGTGGTGGTGGTTCTAAAAAATATTGGCTCAGGGGAGCAGAATACTTTTGCACTCCACACTTTTCAGTTTTTTATTTGTAATAAAATTTGGAAACCATGTATCATTTTCATTCCATTTCACAATTATGCACGACTTTGTGTTGGTCTATCACATAAAATCCCAATAAAATACATTTACGTTTGTGTTTGTAACGTGACAAAATGTGGAAAAAGTTCAAGGGTTATGAAAACCTTTGCAAGTCACTGTAGATTCGGTGAATCAAATTGGCAGGGGTGCTGAGGAAGAGGATTTCTTGGAATGTATGCAGGATAGTTTTCTAAACCAACATGTAGAGGAACCAACGAGAGAGCAGGATATTCTAGACTGGGTATTGAGTAATGAGGAAGGGTTAGTTAGCAGTCTTGATGTGCGTGGCCCCTTGGGCAAGAGTGACCATAATATGGTTGAGTTCTTCATTAGGATGGAGAGTGACATTGTTAATTCAGAAACACGGGTCCTGAACTTAAAGAAAGGTAACTTTGAGGGTATGAGACGTGAATTGGCCAAGCTAGAATGACAATTGATTCTTAAAGTGTTGACGGTGGATATGAAATGGAAGGCATTTAAAGACTGCATGGGTGAACTATGACAATTGTTCATCCCAGTTTGGCAAAAGAATAAATCAGGGAAGGTAGTGCATCCGTGGATAACAATGGAAATCAGGGATAGTATCAAAACAAAAGATGAAGCGTACAAATTAGCCAGAAAAAGCAGCTTACCAGAGGACAGGAAGAAATTCAGAGTCCAGCAGAGGAGGACAAGGGGCTTAATTAGGAACGGGAAAATAGATTATGAAAGAAAACTAGCAGTGAACATAAAAACTGACTGCAAACGTTTTTACAGATATGTGAAGAGAAAAAAATTAGTTAAAACAAACGTCGTTCCCTTGCAGTCAGAAACAGGTGAATTGATCATGGAGAACAAGGACATGGCAGACCAATTGAATAACTACTTTGGTTCTGTCTTCACTAAGGAAGACATAAATAATCTGCTGGAAATAGCAGGGGACCGCGGGTCAAATGAGATGGAGGAACTGAGTGAAATCCAGGTTAGCCGAGAAGTGGTGTTAGGTAAATTGAAAGGATTAAAGGCTGATAAATCCCCAGGGCCAGATAGACTGCATCCCAGAGTACTTAAGGAAGTAGCCGCAGAAATAGTGGATGCCTTAGTGATAATTTTTCAAAACTCTTTAGAATCTGGAGTAGTTCCTGAGGAGTGGAGGGTAGCTAATGTAACCACACTGTTTAAAAAGGGAGGGAGAGAGAAAACGGGGAATTGCAGACCAGTTAGTCTAACATCGGTAGTGGGGAAACTGCTAGAGTCAGTTACTAAAGATGGGATAGCAGCACATTTGGAAGGTGATGAAATCATTGGACAAAGTCAGCATGGATTTACAAAAGGTAAATCATGTCTGACGAACATTATAGAATTTTTCAAGGATGTAACTGGTAGAGTGGATAAGGGAGAACCAGTGGATGTGTTATATCTGGACTTTCAGAAGGCTTTCGACAAGGTCGCACATAAGAGATTAGTATACAAACGTAAAGCACATGGTATTGGGGGTTCAGTATTGATGTGGATAGGGAACTGGCTGGCAGACAGGAAGCAAAGAGTAGGAGTAAACGGATCCTTTTCAGAATGGCAGGCATTGACAAGTGGGTACCGCAAGGCTCAATGCTGGGACCCCAGCTATTTACAATATATATTAATGATTTGGATGAGGGAATTGAATGCAACATCTCCAAGTTTGCGGATGACACGAAGCTAGTGTTAGCTGTGAGGAGGAAGCTGGGAGGCTGCAAGGTGACTTGGATAGCAGGCAGTGCAGAAAGCAAATGGTATGTTAGCATTCATAGCAAAAGGATTTGAGTATAGGAGTAGGGAGGTTCTACTGCAGTTGTACAGGGTCTGAAATCGTTTAGGACCGAGATGAGAAAAACATTTTTCACACAGAGTGGTGAATCTCTGGAATTCTCATCCACAGAAGGTAGTTGAGGTCAGTTCATTGGCTATATTTAAGAGGG
Source organism: Raja brachyura (assembly GCA_963514005.1). Next base: position 32,070,703 of record OY740799.1, read on the forward strand.
AGTTAGATGTGACCCTTGTGGCTAAAGGGATCAGGGGGTATGGAGAGAAGGCAGGTACGGGATACTGAGTTGGATGATCAGCCATGATCATATTGAATGGTGGTGCAGGCTCGAAGGGCCGAATGGCCTACTCCTGCACCTATTTTCTATGTTTCTATGCTTCTATATCCGGTGGGCCATTTAAAGTTCAATTAGGTAGAACAAGGTGGGACGAAAGAATAAAGTGTAAGTAATTTAACTTTGATTGAGCTGCCTGCTTGAACCACTGCAATCTTGCTGGTGAAGATACTCAAACTGTGCTGTTAAATAACAACTTGCAAGATTTAGATCAAGTGACTAGCAATACAAATTAGGATGTTGTGCAACTATGAGGAAACCTGCTGATGGTGGTGTTCCCCAAGTGGCTTCTGCCTTTATCCTTCTTGAATGTAATATGTGTAGTTTTGAGTGATAATGTCAAAAGAACCCAGAGAACGAATTACAGAGCTATATTTAAGAGGGAGTTAGATATGGCCCTTGTGTCTAAGGGGATCAGAGGGTATGGAGAGAAGGCAGGTACAGGATACTGAGTTGGATGATCAGCCATGATCATATTGAATGGCGGTGCAGGCTCGAAGGGCCGAATGGCCTACTCCTGCACCTAATTTCTATGTTTCTATGTAATTACAGTGTAATTTGTGATGATATAAACTATCCACGTTCTATAGTGAAGCTGCCCGACTTGCTGAGTTAATCCAGCACTTTATGTCCTTTTGTGTACTGACCAGCATGTGCAGTTGTCATAAGATCATATGTGATTGGAGCAAAATTAGACTATTCGGCTCATCAAGTCCACTATTCAACCATGGCTGATCATTCTCACTTTTCTAATCCCATTCTCCTGCCTTCTCCCCATAACCTCTGATTACCTGCGCTAATCAAGAATCTATCTATCTCTGCCTTAAATATATCCACTGATTTAGCCATCACAAAGTGTTCCACAGATCACCACCCTCTCACTAAAGAAATTCCTCCTCATCTCCTTCCTAAAAGAAGGTCCTTTGAAGCTATGACCTCGCGCCATAAACTCTCCTGCTAGTGGAAACATCCTCTCCACATCCATTCTATCCAAGCCTTTCACTATTCTGTACGTTTCAATGAGGTCCCCCCTCATTCATTTAAACTCCAGCGAGTACAGGCCCAGTGCCCCAACAAACACTCATCATAGGTTAACCTACTCATTCCTGGGATAATTCTTGTAAATCTGCTCTGGACCCTCGCCAGAGCCAGCATATCCTTCCTCAGATATGGTGCCCAAAATTGCTCACAATATTCCAAATGTGGCCTGACCAGCACCTTATAGAGCCTCAGCATTACATCCCTGTTTTTGTATACAAGCCCTCGCGAAATAAATGGCAGCATGCGTTTTCTTTCTTTACTACCGATTAGACTTGCAGATTAACTTTTTGGGAAACCTGCACCAGCACTCCCAAGTCCCTTTGCACCTACAATTTCTGGATTCTCTCCCCATTTAAGCAATAATCTACGCCTTTATTCCTTCTACCAAAATGCATGACTCCACACTTTGCTACACTATATTCCATCTGCCACTTCTCTGCTCACTCTCCCAACCTATCCACGTCCTTCTGCAGTGTCCCTGCTTCCTCTACATTACCTGCCCGTCCACCTATTTTCATATCATCTGCAGACTTGGCCACAAAGCCTTCAATCCCCTCATCCAAATCATTAATATACAACGTGAAGAATAGCGGCTCCAGCACGAGCTCCAATGGGCAATGCAAAACTCCATTAGGCAGCTAACCAGAGTGTGCCCCCTTTATTGCCACTCTTTGCTAGTTGTTTCTACGTGGAAATTTGGCATGTCTCCAATGACTCTTCCCAATTTCCACAGATGCACCAAAGGAAGCAGCCTATCGGTATGCATCATAGCTCAGGGTGGCAAGTACTCTGCCCAAGACCGTCCAAAATTGCAGAGAGCTGTGGATGCAGCCTCATCCATCACACCAGTCAACCCCGGTTATTCCCTTTTTTCATCAGGGAGAAGATACAAAATCTTGAAACTAGATACCCTACTCTTTTTCCCATTCTTATCCGACTCTTGAACAAACCTCTCATAAACCAAGGTAGACAAAAATGGAGAAACTCAGCGGGTGAGGCAGCATCTAGGAGCGAAGGTATAGGTGACATTTTGGGTCAAGAACCTACTAAGGATGTCTTCCTCCTTACACCCTTGCATTCTTTTACCTGTGTTTTCTCTGTGGCAGTTACATTGTTTAGTTGCTCTCTATTTGCACCATCTGCTGTAATTATGTATGGAACGGTCAGCCTGGTTTGAATGCTAAGCAATGTTTTTCACTGTACACATGACAGTAATAAACCAATACCAGAATGTTGAAGATGTGTCTGCTCAGCCACTAAATTATGTGACGAAACTATGAACTAATATATTGATAATATGATAATAAATGTTAATACCTCATCCTAATTTTCTATTGATTAGGCTGCTATCCAAAGTGCCCAGAGACAGCTCCTTATCTGGATGAAAATATCATGAAATGTGTCCGTCTCCATCAATGCACCTGCCTTTACAATGGGCAAATATATCAAGCAAATCAAAACATAATTGGCTGTGGAAACTGGTAAAGTGCTTTAACAGTTTCTAATCTGTAATTAAAGTATTTATGTTTGTTGGGAAAGTAAAAAACAAGGAATCAAATGTATAAAATAGTACAGAGGCAGAAATGAAGGAATATTTTATTCCAGTGAATGAATAGAATGTAAAACGTGCTATCACATGGTGGATTTGCTAAATGAATACATGATGGTGAAAAGAATGGGATGACATATTACTAGCTTATATTAGGGCAACAGAGTGAAAAGAAGATCTTGTGGCACAAAAACAAGCCTGAATACCTCACTTCTGTGCGGCAAGCAATGTAATATAGTATTAAAGCTGCACATTCACTTTTTATTGTTAGACTTAACCCAAAATCTATTTCAGAATTGAGAAGTATTTTTCTGTAAATTGGCATTTATTGAGATGACTGGAAGCAACTTCATGATTGCACAGTGTGCCTCTTATAGTTCAATTACAGACCCGTAATGAAATTTGGAAAGTTTGGTTTAAGACCTGTAATAATTGGGGCTTCATAAGAACTGACAGGTGGTGGATTGGAGGAATTTGCTTATGATTTTCTTTCAATTGATATGGACCTATTTATTATTTATGAATCTAAATGCCTATGAACCATCCAAACATCTGCCACTGGCATGACCTCCCTGGGAAATTCTTTACAAAGCATCACGTTAATTAAAAGTGACTTGCTTCCATTAATAAACAAGAAGCAATACTTGCCTCATTGGGTCATTTTGATAATCCATCATTGGTACCTATCTGAGCTACTATTCAAAGGAATATTGGAGAAGACTAGCTGGCCATTGTTTCACAATTCTATAAATTAAAGTAACAAAATGAGTTACCTATGTCCAACATGCTAGTTAAATTAATGTGCATATCATAATAATTGCAGGGATATTTTTAAGGTGGAGATTGACAGATTCTTGATTAGTACGGTTATGGGGTGAAGGCAGAAGATTGGGGATGAGAGGGAAAGATAGATCAGCCATGATTGAATGGTTGAGTAAACTTGATAGGCTGAATGGCCTAATTTTGTCCCAACAACTTATGAACATATGTAATGTCTACATTCTTTCTACAGTACAAACTCTACTGTTTGCTCAAGTTTTGAAGCTGCAAGTTGTGAGATTGCTGCTTAAATAGAGGCAATGTCAACACCAGGATCTTAGTCTTAGTTAGACACAAAACGCCGGAGTTACTCAGTGGGACACGCAGCATCTCTGGAGAGAAGGAATGGGTGACATTTTGGGTTGAGACCCTTCTTCAGACCCGAAACATCACCCAGCACCCATATCCCTCCAGGGATATTGAAGTGTCAATTTCATCCTAAACAATTCGATGTGAGCTCAACATGATTTACCGTTTTAAAGTAATTTGATTGTGCCTTTTAATAAGTAAACCAAATAGCTAAAAATGAAATAATTTGGCCTTTTGGGAATATTTTGAGATATTTCATAATTATGAATGGTGAAAATAATGAGTCGGTTGTATAGAACTCAGATATTTAAAATCCAATCCCATTCTCACCACCCTCACCCGTCAGTCCGTGGGCACGCACAGTCGCCAAAATTAAGTTAAGAGTGTCCTCAAATATTTTGCACCTTGCATTGTCCACAGTGCAACTGAAAATTGTGGAGAATAAATTAAAATTATGCATATCCTTTGTGTTGGAAAAATGTACCCTCTAAAGGATGATTTCAGTGTCCTCTGAAAAGTGATTATTTTGTATAGGAAAATGTAAATGACTACTGGACATGGTTCATAAGTGACAGGAACAGAATTAGGCCATTCGGCCCATCAAATCTACTCTGACAATCAATCATAGCTGATCTATCTTTCCCTCTCAAGCTCATTCTCCTGCCCTCTTCCCAAAACCCCTGACACCCAGTTGGATAAGTGTACAACATTCTTGGCTTTCCTCATCAGTGAGTTAAGAATGGTTGGTAATATACTGTAACCCCTCTCCTCTTCGCTGTTGAACAAATATATCAACCTATATTGCGTAAAGATAACTGTCAATGATATGGAGACTCTGTCGAGGATGGGGACTATTTTGTACTGATTCCCTAAGAATAAATAATCTAACCTTTTAATATTTTACAGTGAATGCACTGATGGGAGAGTCATATGTGGTGAGCAAACTTTATTTTTCAATAACTTAACTGTATAAACCATGATGGAAACAAATAATTGACAGCTACTCAGGATGAAGTACCACCCAACAGGTTGGTATATGAAATTTTGCAGCATGCGGTAACTTAATTTATAGATCAGCTCCATCATGTAGAATTGTTTTTATTGCTAAGCATGAATTATTGGTGTCAGCGAATTAACACTTAATTTTCTCTATTTTACTTAATTTTCTGTGATTAAAATATGGAGGAGTGAGTAGATATAAAACAGGTATAAAACCTTTCAGAGAAATATGGTGTTAGAAACACAGAAACAGAAATATAAGACTAGGTGTTGACATTCAGCTCATTGAACTCAGCAGGTGCAGCAGCATCTATGGAGCGAAGGAAATAGACAACATTTTGGCCCGAAATGTTGTCTATTTCCTTCGCTCCATAGATGCTGCTGCACCTCCTGGGGTTCTCCAGCACTTTTGTCTACCTTTGATTTTCCAGCATCTGCAGTTCCTTCTTAAACATTCAGCTCATTGAGCCTATTCCACTATTCAATGCCATTATTCCTCTATTCTTCCATTCTATTCTTCAAGAGGAGGAGCTTCCATGTCATCTTTAAAATGTGCTCCAGACATATTGCCTGACCCACTGAATTACTCCAATGATTTGTGTCTTTTTTTACTGTTCTCTTCTTGATTGGATCAGCAACTGTTTCATTTTACCATAGGTGCGACATTAATTTTGAAGCGTGATTTGTTAAGAGACAGTAATGTTAATTGTGTGGTAACTTTAAATATCCCTGTTAATCTCTAAAAGTATATACTTATATTCTTGAGTGACATACCTATTTTGTAACAATTTCTTAAATATATTTGATGCACAAAGTAAAATATTTGCTGCTGACTTTTTTTTAGAAAATACAACTGTGACAAGTCCAATGACATCTCCAACTACGACATTGTCAACATCAACAACAACAACATCCCCTATAACAACTTCAACTGCATCACTAACAACATCTCAAACCACAACATCTACAACCACAACATCTACAACATCTCCGACCACAACATCAACAACAACTCCAACCACACCACCCACAACATTTACAACCACAACATCTCCTACTACAACATCACCAACCACCACATCAAAAGCATCTACATCCACAACATCGCCAACCACTACACCCACAGCATCTCCGACCACAACATCTACAACCACAACATCTTCAGCCACAACACCCACAGCATCTCCGACCACAACATCAACATCTACACCCACAACATCTACAACATCACCAACCACAACATTGCCAACCACAACCTCAACAAATTTTCCAACCACAATCTCACCAATATCTCCAACTACAACATCTACATCACCAAGCACAATACCCACAGCATCTACAACCACACCATCTCCAACTACAACATCAACATCACCAACCACCACATCAACAACATCTACACCCACAACTTCACCAACCACATCTCCAACCACAACGCTCACAACATTGCCAACCATAACATCCACAACATCTCCAACCATAATACCCACATCCACAAACACAACATCAACAACATCGCGAACCACAACATCTCCAACCACAACATCCCCAACTACAACATCACCAACGACCACATCAAAATCATCTACATCCACAACATTGCCAACCACAACACCCATTACATTACCAATCAAAACATCACCATCTACAACCACATCGACAACATCTCTAACCACAACAGCCACAGCATCTCCAACAACAACATTTCCAACCACAACATCAACATCTACAACCACAACATCTACAACATCGCTAAGCACACCATTGCCAACTACGACCTCAACAAATTCTCCAACTACAACCTCACCAATATCTCCAACCACAACATCTGCAACCACAACATCAACAACATCAACCACAACACCCACAGCATCTCCAATCACAAAATCAACATCTACACCCACAACATCACCAACCTCAACATCTACAACCACAACATCACCAACCACATCAACATCCCCACCCACAACTTCACCAACCACATCTCCAACCACAACGCTCACAACATCACCAACCATAACACCACCAACCACAACATCCACAACATCTCAAACCACAATACCCACAACATCCATAACCACAAATTTAACAACATCGCCAACCACAACATCAACAACTTCTCCAACCACAACATTTCCAACCACAACATCAACAACATCTCCAACCACAACACCCACAACATCTCCAACTACAACATCACCAATGACCACATCACAATCATCTACACCCACAACATCGACAATCACAACACCCATAACATTACCAATCAAAACATCAACATCTACAACCACAACATTGACAACATCTCTAACCACAACACCCACAGCATCTCCAACTACAACATTTCCAACCTCAACATCTACAACCACAACATCTACAGCATTGCCAACCACGACCTCAACAAATTCTCTAACTACAACCTCACCAATATCTCCAACTACAACATCTCCAACTACAACATCACCAACCACCACATCAAAAATATCTACACCCACAACATCACCAACCACAACACCCGTAACCTTACGAACCACAACATCAACAACATCTCCAACAACAACACCCACAGCATCTCAAACCACAACATCTCCGACCACAACATCAACAACATCTCTGATCACAACATCTGCAACCACATCACCTACAACAACGCCAACCACAACATTGCCAACCACATCTTCAACAAATTTTCCAACTACAACCTTACCAATATCGCCAAGCACAACACCCATACCATTACCAATCACAACATCAACATCTACAACCACAACATCTACAACATCGCCAACCACAACATTGCCAACCACAACTTCAACAAATTCTCCAACTACGACCTCACCAATATCTCCAACTACATCACCAACCAGAACGTCTACATCTCCAACAACAGCATCAACAGTATCACCAACCACAAGATCTCCAACCACAACATCAATATCTCCAACCACAACACCCACACCATCGGCAACCACAACATCGCCATCAACAACATTTCCATCCACAACACCAACAACATCTACAACCACAAGATCTACACTTCCAACCACAACACCCACAACATCTTCAACCACAACATCTTCAACCACAACATCTCCAACTACAACATCACCAACAACCACATCAAAATCATCTACACCCACAACATCACCAACCACAACACCCACAGCATCTACAACCACAACATCTCCAACAACATCTCCAACCACAACATCTCCAACTACACCATCACCAACCACCACATCAAAAATATTTACACCCACAACATCACCAACCACAACATTACCAATCACAACATCAACAACATCTCCAACAACAACACGCACAGCATCTCCAAGCACAATATCTTCAAGCTCAACATCATCTCTGATCACAACATCTACAACCACAACATCTACAACCACAACATTGCCAACCACATTCTCGACAAATTCTCTAACTACAACCTTACCAATATCGCGAAGCACAACACCCATAACATTACCAATCACAACATCATCATTTACAACCACAACAACTACAACATCACCAACCACAACATCTACATCTCCGACCACAGCATCAACAGTATCACCAACCACAAGATCTCCAACCACAACATCAACATCTCCAACCACAACATCTCCAACCACAACATCAACATCTCCAACCACAACACCCACAACATTTCCAACTACAACATCAACAATGTCTCCAACGACAACATCACCAACCACCATATCAACAACATCTACACCCACAACATCACTAACCACATCGCCAACCACAAAACCCACAACCACAACACCCATGACATCTCCAACCATAACATCAACAACATCTCCAACCACAACACCTCTAACCACAACATCAACAACATCTCCAACTACAACATCACCAATCACAGTATCTCCAACCACAATATCCACAAGATCACCAGCCACAACATCAATAACATCTCCAACCATATCATCACCAACATCTCCAACCACCACATCAACTACATCTACACCCACAACATTGCCAACCACATCTTTAACCACAACATCAACAATATCTCCAACCACAACATCAATAATTTCTCCAACAACAATATCCACAACACCCACAACATTTACAGCCACAACATCTCCAACTACAACATCGCCAACCACCACATCAACAACATCGCCAACCACAATATCAACAACATCTGCAACCGCAACATCAACAATGTCTCCAAGCAGAACACCAAAAACCTCTACAATCACAACATCACCAACCACAACATCAATAACATCAGCAACTACTACACTGACAACATCCCCAATCACAACACCCACAACATCACCAACCACAACACCCACATCCAGAACCACAACATCAACAACATCTACATCCTTCACATCAACATCAACAACCACAATATCTCCAACCACCACACCAACAATATCTCCAAACACATCAATAACATCACCAACCACAACATCACCAACATCTCCAACCACCACACCAACATCTCCAACCACAATACTCACAACATCTCCAACCACAACATTAACATCTACAACCACAATATCTCCAACTACAACATCTCCAACCACAACATCAACATCTCCAACCACAACATCAACATCTCCAACCACAACATTAACATCTACAACCACAATATCTCCAACCACAACATCAACATCTCCAACCACAACATCAACATCTCCAACCACAACATCAACATCTCCAACCACAACATTAACATCTCCAACCACAACAACAACATCTCCAACCACAACATCAACATCTCCAACCACAACATCAACATCACCAACCACAACATCAACATCACCAACCACAACATTAACATCACCAACCACAACATCAACATCTACAACCACAACATCTCCAACTACAACATCAACATCTCCAACCACAACATCTCCAACTACAACATCAACATCTCCAACCACAACATCAACATCTCCAACCACAACATCAACATCTCCAACCACAACATCAACATCACCAACCACAACATCAACATCTCCAACCACAACATCAACATCTCCAACCACAACATCTCCAACTACAACATCACCAACCACAACATCAACATCTCCAACTACAACATCAACATCTCCAACCACAACATCAACATCTCCAACCACAACATCAACATCACCAACCACAACATCAACATCTCCAACCACAACATCAACATCTACAACCACAACATCTCCAACTACAACATCAACATCTACAACCACAACATCTCCAACTACAACATCACCAACCACAACATCAACATCTCCAACTACAATATTACCACCTACAGCAACAACAACATCTCCATTAACAACAACAACAGCAACAACATCTTCAACTTCAACATCTTCAACCCTATTCACAGCAAGTAAGTGTGGGTAAGAAAGTGGATGGATGTAGGTAAGAAAGCATAAAGGGCAAGAGTCCTTGGCAACAGTAGACAGATTATATTTTGTTAGCCTGGCACAGAATTCCAGTTCCAACTGTCACCTGGAAAACTAATATTAAACGTGTTGTAATAAGATTTCTTCTGCTCCTCTGCCCTTTCAAATAATTAGACTACGGCTAGTAAATTAGCATAAGAATATTAGAAATCAGAGTAAGATTAATAAACAAGTCCTTTTGAGCTTACCCTGGCATCTAGTAAAATCATGGGTGACTGAAATGTTTTGTTCCAACACAACCTTCCTGCCTGATCTCCCCAAATCATGATTTCTGTTCTGACCCAAAATCTGTCTGAATCTTGAAAATATTTAATTCATTGGCCTGCACAGCTCACTGGGATAGAAAGTTCCAAAAATTCCCAACCCTCTTGAAAAAGTAATAAATGGTTGACTTGTTATTTAAAGCTGTGCTTTCTTGTTTTAGATTTCCCATTGATATAAATATCAACCATATCTAGCACCTTCAGAATCAAATTTGTTTCAAATCATAACCTTTCATTCTTCTCAACTCGAATGATAATGACTCGGTTATACCACAAAACGTCTTCACAGCAGTAAATAATAGAGTGGAGCTTATCTGCACTTTAATGTGATTATATCCAAGGAGAGCAAAACTCAACATATACTCCATTTGAGTTCCCATCAAAACCCAATTGAGTTGCACCAAAATTCTCTTGCTTTTATGCTGCACCCACCTTGGAAGGAAGCCCAACTGCCTTCCAAATTATTTGGTATACATGCATCTGTGGATGTTAGATTTCTACAAAGACATCCTGATCTTTCTGTGTAATGAGCATTATGTTGTCTCAATCCATTAATATTAACCTAGAAATCGGATAATTTATTGCATGTTTTTCACATTGATATTTGTAGATGGTTTTGCATGCAACCAATAACATAGTTACCTCAGTACCATTAACCCCGCCTAGTTAACATCAATCATAACGCCTTCCCCTTCCTGGATACGGTTCACTAGAAGAATGTAGCCAGTATTTGAGGATGTATGTAATACCTTGTGCTATCATTAAAATGTGTTGAACACTTTTAGAGTTTGTAAATTGCCTATTTACATGGTGTCGGAGCTGGAAGATACTTGCGCCTACCTGTCCATCGGGTTTTATTTCTTTTATTTGATTTGTGCCTTTTGTGCTTTATCTCTCTGACCATGGCATCCTCGTGCAGAAAGCCCGCGCAGCTTGTCTTTGATGCTGATATTTCTGAGCGCTGGGCTACGTTTGAAATTGATTTCACCCACTTTGTCAACGTCGCTCACCGCAATGATCCTGACTCTCTCAAAGCCTCCCTCCTACTCAACCTTGTCGGACCTGATGCCATGAAGAGAGCCAGAACTTTCGTCTATGCTCCAGCAGTCCTGGACGACAACAACGTGGTGGTTACCCCTGCAGAATCTGCCAGTGACCCTGCTTGCCTGCTGCGTAAGTTCAGGGAGATTTGTGACCTGCCCTCGAACCGCATTCTAGAGAGGGCACGGTTCTTTACAAGGAGACAGCTGCCGGAGGAACCTGCTGAATGTTTTATTGCCGATTTGCGTTATCTCGCCCAGCGGTGCCGTTTCGGTGACATGACAGACCAGCTCACTAGAGACATTTTAGTAACTGGCATGCGTGACCAGAAGCTGCGATGTGAGCTTCTTAGGGATCCGGTTCTAACGTTAGAAAAAGCCATGCATGCCTGCAGATTGTCTGAGGTCGTTGTATTGCCAGATGATCACCGGGACTTGGGAGATAAGTCTGTTCACCAGGCTGGATTTAGTAGAGCCCTGCCTCAGAGGGGAAACAATGCTTTTCTGCCACGTGCCAACCCTGGTCCTGCTGATGTGCCCCCAAAAAGGTGCCCTAACTGTAACTACATGCACCACAGACGGTCGACGTGCCCTGCCTATGGCAAGGCTTGTAATTTTTGTAACAAACTGAATCATTTCGCTTCTGCCTGCCGCTCATTCCGTTCTCGTGGGAGACAGGTACAGATTTCCAGACCCAGTCTAAACATGCTTAAACAATCTGATAGCTGTTCCAACCCACAGCCCGATGTTGCTGAATCCTATGATGCAGATCCAATTAATTCTCCCGAGGATTCGAATGTGTTTACCCTCCTCCAGGCACCTGGCCAACGTCTTGATCCCTCCGTGTCTGTGACTGTCAACAATGTAACCTTCCTTGCGAAGTTAGATACTGGGGCAAAGGTCAATGTTTTGTCAATAAATCTTTTCAACAAGATAAGGACTAATGAGGCCTTGGTCGCTGACAATGCTACACTGCATGCCTATGGTGGAGAAATTCTCAGGCCTGTGGGGAGGGCCACTTTAACTTGCAGGCTACAGAAGGCCACGAGAAACTTGATTTTTTATGTTTTGAACTCTGACTGTGTTACCCTGCTGGGAAACCGTGCGTGCCAAGATCTTGGCCTGGTGTCCTTCGACCACACGGTCCACAAAGTGCAACTGTCATTTAACCCGATTGCAGAATACCAGGACCTGTTCAACGATGACCTGGGAAAGTTACCACTGACATACCATATTTCCATTGACCCAAATGTACAACCCGTGGTCCGCGCACCTCACAGGGTGTCCCACGCCATGAAAGACAGGGTCGAGGCGATGCTTAACAACATGGTCGACAAGGGGGTGCTAGAAGCGGTCAGCGAGCCCACCGATTGGGTCTCCACCATGGTTGCCACGATAAAGAAAGACAAGAATGAAATACGTGTGTGTATCAACCCCAAGGACTTAAACCTTGCCATCAGGCGACCACACTACCCCATGCGGTCTGTTGAGGACGTGGCGGCTCAGGTCGGGCAAGCCACCGTCTTTTCGGTCCTAGACGCTAAGAACTCGTTCTGGCAGATCCCGTTGGACAAAGCATCTTCCGACCTGACAACCTTCGCCACACCATTCGGCAGATTCAAATTCCTGCGAATGCCATTCGGCATCAATTCCGCTAGTGAGGTGTTCCAGCGAACGATGGAGCAGATATTCTCGGGCCTGCCATGTGCCATCATCGTGGATGACATCTTAGTCTATGGGAAGGACATTGCCGAACATGACCAGAACCTCCGCCGCGTCCTGGATCGGGCGCGAAAGGCCAACCTGAAGCTGAACCCAAAGAAGTGCCGGTTTCGTGTCTCAGAAGTCACGTATGTTGGACACGTTTTCACCTCTAACGGACTAAAACCCGACCCTTTGAAGGCAGCGGCCATCTCTGAGATGGCAGCCCCCACCGACGTGCCAGGTCTACAACGTTTCTTGGGCATGGTGAACTACCTTGGGAAGTTTGTACCAAATCTCAGTGAGCTGAGTGCTCCCCTGCGGCAGCTGACAAAAAAGGATATCGCCTGGGTCTGGCTCCCACAGCACCAGCAGGCGTTTGACTGTCTCAAGTCGAAGCTGATTAACACTCCGACGTTGCGATTTTTTGATGCGAGTCGCCCCATCACCGTCACATGTGACGCTTCTAAGTTCGGCCTGGGCGCGGCATGCCTCCAATCTGTCGATGGATCGTTACATCCTGTCTCCTCTCCCGCACCATGACGGACACCGAGCAGCGGTACGCTCAGATCGAGAAGGAGCTGCTTGCGGTGGTGTTTGCCTGCTCCAAGTTCAGAGACTTCCTGTTTGGCAGCAGATTTACAGTCGAAACCGACCACCAGCCACTGGTGACAATCCTGAACAAGCCGATTCATGCTGCCCCTGCCAGGCTGCAGCGTATGATGCTGCAGCTCCAGCGCTTTGATTTCGACATCGTCTACAAGAAAGGCACCGAGATGCACATCGCGGACACGTTATCGCGCGCCCCGCGGGCCTCCTGTGCTCGCCACCCCTACGAAACAGAGGACTTGCTCGTACTGGGCGTCAATTTTATTCCCACCAAGCAGCTGCAGCTTTTGGCCGAGCACACCGCTGCCGATCCAGTTTTGCAACGGCTTGCGTCTGTGATTAAATCAGGGTGGCCAACAAAGCGCTCCGCTGCACCGCCTGAAACACAGCCCTTCTTCCTGGTCCGTGACGAACTGGTGCTCCAGAATGGCGTTATCGTTAAGGGACATAAAGTGGTGGTCCCGTCCTCCCTGTTCGATTCTTACTACTGCGCAGCCCACAGCGGACACCCCGGGGTCGATGCAACACTCGCCCACGCTCAGTGCCAATTCTACTGGCCTGGAATGGCCAAATATATTCGAGACCGTGTTTCTGCCTGCTCCACGTGCAACAGTCTTGCTCCACATCAGCAGCGACAGCCCCTGCTGCAACAGCCCGCTCCTGCCTTGGCCTGGTCCTCGCTGGCTGCCGACATCTTCGAGTGGCGTGGTAACCACTACCTTGTCCTGGTCGACTCGTACTCAAACTGGTTCGAGGTGGATTTGCTGACATCCCTCACGTCGGAGATGGTGATCCGGAAGCTGCGGAAACACTTCTCCACGTTTGGGTCCCCTGTCAGGCTGCAGACTGACAATGGCAGGCAGTTTACCAGCCGTGAGTTCAAAAGTTTTGCTGACAAATGGAATTTTGTGCATTTCACCAGCAGCCCGGAGTACCCACAGAGCAACGGCCTTGCTGAACGGGCCGTCCGCAGCGCCAAGCTTCTGATGGAACAAGCGAGACTGTCTAACTCTGATTTGTATTTGGATCTCCTGAACCTCAGGAATGTTTCCAGAGATCCGGCCATGGGGTCCCCTGCTCAGCGTCTGATGTCCAGAACAACCAGATCTACCATCCCGATTGCCCAGCGCCAGCTGAAACCTCGGGTGCTGGAGCCTGCCTCTGTGCAGAGGCGCATTCAAGAGAAACATGACAGCCAGCGGCGTTCCCACGATCGGTCGTGCAGACCACTCGATCCTTTGTTGCCTGGACAGGTTGTTCGATTGCAAACCGCCAGTGGTCATTCCCGTCTGGCTACTGTGGTTGGGGTGGCCGACTCACCTCGTTCGTATCTGGTCGACTATGAGGGAACCATCTACCGTAGAAGCCGACAACACCTGCTTGCGGTTAATGAGCCGAAGCCGCAGGCCCCGGGCCCCTATGCCCCGCCGCTCTCATACCAGCAGCCGGCTCCTGTCCCAGCCAGCGTTCCCTGCATGCCTCGGTCCCCATATCGAGCGCCCGGTTCCCCTCTGCGCGGGTCACCTGTTGGCGGTCGCGGTTCTCCCTCCGCTGTTCCTCCAACCCCACCGCCCTTCCCTGGTTCCCCTGCTGTCTCGGGTCCCCCTGTTTTTTCTGCTCCTCCGGGGGAAGGGGGAGGCATCCGTACGCGCTCGGGCCGAATCAGCAAGCCACCTGTTCGTTATGGCGATTCTGTTTAATTCTGTTTAATTCTGTTGTAGTGACAACGGTCTGTTTCTTTTAAATTTTCTAAGGGGAAGGATGTAGATGGTTTTGCATGCAACCAATAACATAGTTACCTCAGTACCATTAACCCCGCCTAGTTAACATCAATCATAACGCCTTCCCCTTCCTGGATACGGTTCACTAGAAGAATGTAGCCAGTATTTGAGGATGTATGTAATACCTTGTGCTATCATTAAAATGTGTTGAACACTTTTAGAGTTTGTAAATTGCCTATTTACAATATTCAACACGGAAATAGATATCTGAGCCCAACGTGTCTATGCAGAGCAAGGTGTCGTCTTCAACTAGTCTCATTTGCCTATATTTGGTGCATATCTCTCAATGCTTTTCTCAAACCTGTAAAGCCCCTGTCCCACTTAGGAAACCGGAACGGAAACCTCTGGAGACCTTGTGCCCCACCCAAGGTTTCCGTGAGGTTCCCGGAGGTTCCGGTCACTCTCCCTAATGGTGGAAAGTGGTTTCCGCGTAGTCGAGACTTCTTCTATGTTCCTGCAATTATTTCAAAAAAAACAAAACCGGCCTCGACTAAAATTAGGTTGCCGTTTGGTCGAAGCCAGTGGAGTGGGGTCGCTATTTACTTACAGGCAGTCAAAGGCAATCTCCTTCGCTGACTGGCCATTTTGATTGGCTCATTGGAGTTTTCAACAAAGTCCTGTCGGATCTTTGGTTTTCAGGACCTAGAACATCCGCCAGAAAGTAAAATGCCCGCTAACTTTATTAAACTTCTTAAAACTGTCTCCACTCCTTCTCCCCCCATTCTCTCTCCCCTTCTCTCCCTATCTCTGTCCTTCTCTCCCCTTCTTTTCCCTTCTCTCCCCCCCTCCCGCACTCTCTAAAGGACTTACCGTGCTCTGTGGCAGCCGTTTACCTTCCTCTTCATAGCGCAGACAGCGCTCCTCCGCTGTCCCTGGCCCCCACCTTCACAATGTGTGTGTGTGTGTGTGTGTGTGTGTGTGTGTGTGTGTGTGTGTGTGTGTGTGCGCGTGTGTGCGCGGTCGGTAGCAAAGATCCTATAGGATCTTTGATCAGTAGATGCAGCTCACGCTTCGGTCAAGGCTTTCCAGGCAAGTGACCAAAACCTCTGGTGACTCATGGAGAGTGATCAGAACCTCCAGGAACCTCACGGAAACCTTGGGTGGGGCGCAAGGTCTCCAGAGATTTCCGGTCAGGTTTCCTAATTGGGACAGGGGCATAACTCAATATCTATTAAATGTTGCAATTGGAGCAACCTCTATCACTTCCTCATGCAGCTCGTTCCATATACCCACCAACTCTATATATGAAAAATATTCTTGTCAAGTCCACTTTAAATCTATTCCCTTCACCATAAGCCTATGCAGATTATTGTGGATGGCCCTTCTCCTGGAAAAACAACTGTGACTATCCACCTTGTATCTGCCCCTAATTATTTTATATACCTCTATAAGGTTATGGAAATCATGCAAAATGTAGCTAATTTTGAAATGGGAGGCTGGGCCTATGAGTGGGACATGAGTTGATGCCCTTGTTGGTGGAATTATCAATGTCCTGTAGCTGTACATGAAATGTCTTAGCTGGTGAACTGCACAGTAAGGTGCACTCCAATTGTTCTGCATTGTTTCAACCAGCAGACCTGGAGCTGAGCTGTCAGGCAGACATTGAGTCACAGGTAACATTTCTTCTGCCACACAAAGGACACACCTCAGGGTTAATATTGAAACTATCCATCAATGTCTTCATGTTCTGCCATAGGCAAAATGGTGATCAACAGGTCTGAGACCCCCAACCCTCATTTCTCAGGCAGTAAACCATTTATACCTTGGCAAACTAAAGCACCTAATTTTTCCTAACACTCTGTTGGTTGCCTTCTTTCTATCTGTACCCATGCCATTAGATTTTACCTCGCACATTAACCTTCCATATGCCATCTTACTGAACGCCATTTAGAAATTAAAATATACTATTTTGGCGGATGAGACGAGAGTTGATTTTCCAAATGAGTTTTATTAATAAAATGATGCAATCAATGAAACAACTCAACACAGCCAATATACTGATCCAGCCACAACGGTGGTCCAGACCGACTGAAGGGGCAATGCCCAGAAAGCGTGCGAAACACAACCCCTTCCCTAAAGTCACATGTCCGATGCACCTGGTCGCAGGGTTTGATTACCTGCGGGCACCAGCAGGTGCCGCTACACTATATCTTCTGATTCCCCTTTATGCAGACTTCATGTTGCTTTGAATTTTCATCCTCAAATAACATTGTATATCTTCTTTGCTGATTCATTCCAAAGAATGAGTACATCATCTGGGCTAATATTTTTGTGTTATAGTGAGCTCACGTGAGTTTTCAGATGTGATCTGAAATTAATTAAAAGCCAGACTGGGGCAGGGCGGGGGGGGGGGGGGGGAGGAGGGGGTATATTGCAAAGAAGAGAATAATTATCTTTGTTTCATTTTCAATTGACATTTAACAGACACTCCAACCACCACAACTCCAACTAGCAGTTCAACGACTGTTTCAAAAACACTAACAACCATCTCATCAACAGTTTCAACACCAACAACCACAGCTACAGTAATAACGACAACTCCCTCAACAACATGTTCCTGCAATGTGAACACAGAACATCAGGTATGTTTTTGCAATTAACTATATATTGTAGTAGACCTGAAAGTGAAGTGTTTTGGAGGAAGATGGTTGAACTGCCATCCTAACGTTGACTTGTGAATGATCATGCTTTGAGTTTCTTCAGCTATTTCTATAAGCTATACATGAAAAGCTTTCTGTTTCTGATTCTGTTTAAGATAAAAGCCTGCAACACATCAGGACCCCAATGATTCCTGCACATTTGACTTGGGTTTTTCTGTTGTCTTGATTTGAAAGTTTATCTGCTCTTCCCGCAAATGGCATTTGCTTGACTAATAACTCACATCTGGTCAAGTTGGGTTTATTTTCATATCCACAGGTATAATGAAAAGTACAGGTATAATGAATACAGGATTCAGGCCAATGCACAAAATTAAATTGTAAATAACTTTTACAATGATACAAACTTTCTAAAAGAAAAAAAAAGATGATGTACAAAATACAAATTAGTGCAAAAACATAATTAGGAAAAATAAACAAATCCGTGGTGGTGCAAGAGGTGAATTGCAATGTTCTGGTAAGATTAGGGTTGTGTAAATTGATTCAAGGATGTGATAGATGTAGGAAAGTACATGTTCCTGAACCTGGTTGTGTTGGACTTCAAGAATCTGTACCTCCTGCCCAATGTTGCAGTGAGAAGGATTGGCCTGGATTGTAAGGATCCTTGATGAAAGATGTTGTTTACTTATGACACAAGAGAGAGGTGACATTTTGCAAGCAGCATGGAGGAGTACACATATAATAAGTAAGTGAGTAAGTAAGTTTATTGGCCAAGTATTCACATACAAGGAATTTGCCTTGGTGCTCCACCCACAAGTAACAACATGACATAGTGACAGTTATGAATGACTCAGAAAACACTAAACATTAATAATAATAAAAGATTAATGATAAAACACCATGATCAAGCAGTGAACCAACAAAATACCTGATCAAAGGGAGGCTACAGATCTTTGGCTGTTGAGTCGAGCAACTACTCGTGGATAAAAACTGTTTTTATATCTGGCTGTAGCAGCTTTGACAATCCAGAGTCGCCTTCCAGAGGGAAATGATTCAAAGAGTTTGTGGCCAGGATGAGAGGGGTCAGAGATGATCTTGCCCGCTCGCTCCCTGGCCCTTGCAGTGTACAGTTCATCAATGGAGGGAAGATTGCAGCCAATAATCTTCTCTGCTGATCGGACGATTCGCTGCAGCCTCCAGGTGTCGTGCTTGGAGGCTGAGCCAAACCAGACCATAATGGAGAAGGTGAGAACAGACTCTACGATGGCCGTGTAGAATTGGACCATCATTGCCTGTGGCAGAGTGTGCTTCCTCAACTGCTGCAGGAAGTACATCCTCTGTTGTGCCTTTTTGACTGTGGAGTCGATGGTAGCCCCCCACTTAAGGTCCTTGATGGTTCCCAGGGACTTACAAAACTCCACACATGTGACTGTGATGTTGTTGATGGTGAATGGGGTGAGTGGAGGGGGAGCTCTCCTAAAGTTTACAATCAATTCCACTGTCTTAAGAGCATTGAGCTCTAGGTTGTTGCTACAGCACCAGGACGCCAGCTGTGACACTTCCTGTCTGTAGGCAGATTCCTCCCCATCCTGGATCAGTCCAATCAGGGTTGTGTCGTCCACAAACTTGAGAAGCTTGACAAAGGTGTCTGTGGAGGTGCAGTCGTTGGTGTAGAGAGAGTAGAGGAGAGGAGAGAGTACGCAGCCTTGCGGTGCTCCTATGCTGAGCGTTTGCGGGTCTGAGATGTGCTTTCCCAGCCTCACATGCTGCTTCCTGTCTGTCAGGAAGTTGGTGATCCACTGACAGAGGGGTTCAGTCACAAGTTTGGAATGTAGTAGCTCTGGCATAATGGTGTTGAAGATGATTTAATTATTTTCCATCTACATATAAATTTTTACCACTTTCTTTACTCTATTCTTAATAGAATTTTTTAATTAGAATAGTTCTATTGACTTTTGAATTGCCTCCAAAATGCATTTTTCATACATTTTTTAATTGGTCTTTAAAATTATCTGTTTGCGAAAAGGGGTCAGTGACTTCCTCATGAATTAAATTACATCAGTAGATCTGTTGTTGGTTTTCATTCAAAAATTATTCAACCAAACTAAACAGTGTATTCATTTTAATTATAATAACTACACTTTGAGTTTTAATATTCAATTTGGTGGCATTGATAACTAAAGATGTTGCTTTTCTTTCGGATCCCCAAAATGAACTAGTCTAAGGGCTTCCATAATCTGTGTCAGCAACTGGCAAGATAGTTCAGACACAAGGATCTGCAGATACTGATTTGCATAAAGATACAAAGTGTTGGAGGGTGCAGCATCTGGATCTGCACTCATTTCCCCCACTATCCTACCCCCATCTCCCTATCCATTTCCACCTACATCCCTTCCTGTGGCTTCACATTTCACCCCTCAGCTCTCCTTACCTCACAGCGGTTTGACTTCTTCTCACATTCATCTATCACTTACCTTGTTTTGTCCCACTTCCACCTCTCTTCCAGCTTTCTGCCCCCTAATACAATCAGTCTGAAGAAGAGACCTGACCCAAAATGTCACCTATCATGTTATCCAGAGAAACTGCCAGAACCATTGAGTTGCTCGAACACTCTGTGCCTTTTATGGTATGATTGCTTACCAAGACATTGAGTCATAGAGCCTTACACAATGGAAAAAGGCTCTGAATTCTGAGCCTGTTTCTACACAATCTCTAAACTAAACAAACAATTCAGATATTATCGTCAAATCTGGTGACAAGGACGATGTTGTGGTGTGCTGAACTGACCTTTATCTCCTGGAAGCCAAATGTCAACTCTTAAGCACATTTTTTTATAAAACTCCCTATGGATTATGATTCCACCTTCAAACATCACACCATTGTCCTCCTCACCAATTTTCTTCTTCTTGCGTTTGGTGTGCACAGCCTAAAGTTGGACATTTTGTTCTATTTGATCTTATTTGATTGTGCACGCCGGGTTGATTGCATTCGTCGAAACGGGGCGGACCTCGTGAAGGTTGCAATCTTCCACCCACTCACCATTATTCCAAATGCAATTAATCAATTCTATCATTCTAGTGCACTGGAACATGGACAATTGAAAACAAATGTGTGCCCAAAAAGCCTACATGCGCCAACAATTTAAAGCCGATTGAAGTAATAAATGAATGTGGCTGTCCAGACTGGGAATGTGGATGTTAGTATCATTTCTCTTTTTCTAATTACAAACACATGGTGAATTATTTATACATTAACATTCTCCGTTTTGTTTGCCTTTTCACTAAATAAAAAAATGCTTACTCTTCCAGGTGAATGTGAAGTATATGGTGAGCCACATTATAAAACCTTCAATCAGCTGTCATATAATTTTTACAAGAATTGCACTTACGTGCTTATGGAAGAACAGAATCCAAATTACAAGTTGCGTGTTCTAGTGGACAATTACTACTGCATATCTTTTGTGCCTTTTTCATGTCCAAAAGGCTTAATCATTTTTTACGGAAATGTTAATATCGTCATCACAACTCATAATGTCAATGTGGTAAGTATTCTGCTAGTTATTTGCAGTATTACTGCCCCAGACCTGCTTAGCTCAATTGAATTGGAAAATCGGCATTGTGGCGCAGCTGTCTAGTTGCTGCCCTACAGCACCGGAGACCCAGGTTCGATCCTGACTATGGGTGCTGTCTGTAAGGGGTTTGTACGTTCTCCCTGTGACTTCATGGGTTGTCTCTGGGTGCTCCGGTTTCTTCCCACAATCCAAAAATACACAGGTTTGTTGGTTAATTGGCCTTGTTAATTGTCGCTAGTGTGTAGGATAGAAATTTGTGTATGGGTGATCGTGGTCGTCGTGGACTCGGTGGGTCGAAGGGCCTTTTTTCCCGCTCTGCCTCTAAATTAAACTGAGACAAATATTCTAATCTTTAAAGAAGGTAGTCACAGTCACTAATGGATGACTATTTGGTGCCTTTAGAATGGGTAAAAGAGAACACTGAACTTATTTAAATAGACTCCTTTGGAGCACTATAAATTTATTTTATTAATATTATGAACAAAAAACCCCACCTGGTTAGCAATATACAATATCCATCAGCCTTTGTTGCTTTGCAGCTGATGGTTTAAGTGCAACTGTTTTATAATTTTACAGTTAACGATTGATGGAATTCAACAAAAGGTTCCCTACATTACAAATGGAACATGGATAACTGAACTGCCCAATGGAGCTGTAAATATTTACTTCACTGATATTAAAACAACAATTGTTGCCTCCCGTTTTAATTTCAAATTAAGTGTGGCGGAACGTTTCTTCTTGAATAATACTCAAGGACAGTGTGGTATGTGATTTTATATTTTCATATTGTGTTATTTGATCATTTTATATTTTATTCAAAAATTGAAAAAAAAACATTAAAATTGTAATGTTCTCTTTACAGCATTTGCAAGAATTGGTTTCTTTTATCTTTTAGGAACTTGTACAACATTTCACGATGATGACTGCATTAGACCAAATGGAACAATAGAGGACCCTGATTGCTGCCCCACAACAGCACAAGACTGGCTATATAATGACCCTAACAAGCCATATTGTGTAGCAACTCCACCATCATCTTGTTCTACGCCCACTCCAACTCCTACTCCCCCTCCCATTCCCCCAAATTGCAAGACAACGTGCAAGAAAATATTAGAAACGTGTGTACGATTTTAAGCTATTAATTTCATTCAAAGTAAATTTCAAATACCTGGTGTAGGGCAGTTGTCGGGAGGCTATGCTGAGGCCTGGGGATTATTGCTCATGACACTCCAATCTAATCATTAAACTGTGCTCTCCCTGTATACCTATCATTATATTGCAGTAAATGTACTTAGATTTTCAGAAGCCACAGGTGCCACACAAGAGGTTTCTAAAGTAGATGAAAGCCCACAGTATCAAAGGGCAGATACTAGCATGGATAGCAGGTTGGCTGGATGGCAGAAGACAAAGGGTGGCAACAAAGGTGGCCTTTTCTGGTTGGCTGCCAGTGACTAGTGGAGTTCTGCAGGTGTCACTACTCTTCACGTTGTCTATTAATGATTGAAGTCTTTGTGGCCAAGTTTGCGGATGATACGAAAATAGGTGGGAGGGTAGGAGAAAGCGGTGATTCTGCAGAAGTACATGGACAGTGAAGTGGCAGATGGAATATAATGTAGCAAAGTGTGGAGTCATGCATTTTGTTAGAGGAATAAAGGCGTTGATGATTTTCTATATGGGGAGAGGATCCAGAAATTGGAGGTGCAAAGGGACTTGGGAGCGTTGGTGTAGGATTCCCAAAACGTTAATCTGCTAGTCGAATCGGTAGTAAAGAAAGCAAACTCAATGCTAGCGTTTATTTCAAGAGGACGTGTATACAAAATTGGGGATGTAATGCTAAGGCTCTTTCAGGTGCTGGTAAGGGCGCACCTGGAATATTGTGAAACCATCAGGTGGTGTGTCCATTCCTTCTTCGTTGTTTGTTGGTGTTAAATGTATGTTTTTAGTGTTCTTTAGCTTGTTTTTATGTAGGGGATTGGGGGGGGGGGGGGGGGGGAGTTGGGGGAAACTTTATCTAATCTCTTACCTCGACGGAGATGCAATTTTGTTCCGTATCGTATCTCCGTCCACACTGCGGCCGAACATCGAGTAGTTAGTGGCCTTTGCTGCTGACCGACTTCGAGAGCTCTACTGCGGGAACCTGCGGACTTAACATCACGGAGCTCGTGATCCCTGTCGGGAATCAACTTTGGGGCTCCAACCGCTGGAGCTTGCGGATTTTCAGATCGCAGAGTTCGCGGTCTCTAGTTAGAGACCAACTTCGGGAATTCCAAGCCACAGGAGCCTTGATCACCCTGACTGCAGATGGTTTGACTGCCCTGACCGCAGGAGAATAAAAGCGGAAGAAGATTGGACTTTATTGCCTTCCATCACAGTGAGGAACGTGGGTAATCCGCTGTGGTGGAAGTTTATGTTAACTTTTAGTTGTGTGTGTCTTGTTGCTTTTTTTTTTAAAGTATGGCTGTATGGTAATTCAAATTTCACTGTACCTTAATTGGTACATGTGACAATAGACTGACCTTGAAAACTTGAATTTTGGGCACCATATCCAAGGAAGGATATGCTGGTTCATAGTTAGTTCATATTATTGGTATATTTTTGACGTTGCCAACATAAAATAACAGGATTTACCTTCATAACAGCCACTAAATTTCAGAAAACGTTGAGTATTATTCTAATGTTGCAAAAATAAATAATGGGGTGGTCATGGGTGAGGATAGGGAATTATATCACATTATATATTCTCTTGTTCCATTCTGAATGGCAGATGAAGCAATCCATTTGTTGCATAGTGTGCAATCAACAAATTTTTCTTCCAAGACAGATACAATAGGCTTGTAGGCCAAAGGGCCTGCTACCGAGCTGTACTATTCTTATATTCTACGTTATAGAGTTCCATTTTGCTAGATCTTTTTTTTGGTTGTCTGCTTTCATTTGTCACAAGAAAATAAGGGTGAACTCCATGTAGGCAAGATTTTTGTAAACAAAAGCAGGAATTCCAGTTTCTGAACAGTAAGGAGAATATTCAGATCTGAACATGCATTGTCAGCCTTGACAATTGGCTAAACCACAGGCACGCTTAGCTCGCTGGCAAAAATGTGTTTTATTTCATTGCATGCAGAGTTTTTTTTTATTTTCCTTGCAATCTGATTTTGTAAGGAAGAGTATGTTTCTGGATAGGACCCTCAGTGAGAAATTGACCCATTTCTGGAACCCAGAGTCCCTCTGAAAGACCAGACTTTATTCAATGGTCAGAGGCAGAGCATGATCTGTGGAGATGTACTTCAAGTCGTTTCCACTCTTGTACCATTTCAATCATGGACAAGTCAAAATAATAATTTATTTCTCAGTGGAATTAAAAAAGAAAGTCTTGTTTTAGCTTGATATTGATGGTGCTTATAATTGACCAAATGTATAGTTTAAAATGTAAAATGACAGGAAAATATAACAAAGCATTATTTTCATCTGTTTGTGATTTTCCCTACAGACCATTTGAAAACTGCACAAATAATTTGCTTGCTACTTATTATGAAAATTGTTTATTTGACTGTGCCGAGACAAATTCTACAGAACTTGCCTGTTCAATCATTCAATCTGCTGCTGACAATTGTGGCAATGACACATGTGTTGACTGGAGATCCCCTGCTGGTGAATGCAGTAAGTACTTTAAATCTAGGAAACCATCTAGGAAAATTGTAAGGCTTCAAGCATTGGCACTTAAGGCCCCACCATTGGCCACTGCTCATTAATGACATTTAGAAACAGTTGAAATAGATTTACATAATTAATTACACGCTTTAAAATATTAAGTGCTGTATCAGCACCTGTGCTGAATAATAGTAAGATTAAACAGGAACTTACCAGTTTGAAGTTTGATCTTTATTTTATGTGGAGTTACGATGAGGAGTTACGTGAAGAGCCCGCATGCGCGTCAATCTTCAAAGCAGCAGTGTGTAATCACAGGTAACAGTTGTTGAACTGATTATAGTAAGATTCAAGAAACTAGAACTACCAGCTGACCTTTATGAGAGAGGGTTGGGAGCGGTGGGCACGTAATCCCTCATCGTAACTCCTCATAAAATAAAGATCAAACTTCAAATTGGTAAGTTCTCATTTAATCTTACTATTTGACTTCGGAGTCACGTGAGTGACTATGTGAAGATTTCAAAGCTCTGATTTCATGCCGTGGAAACGAGTCCATGCGTCACACACTGCATTAGTTGACCAAGGAGGACTGAAATTATAATGCATTCAGACAGGACATGGATTTAAAGCATGCTGATGCTTTTATTAAACAAAAATGCTATAGATTAAATAATGACCCCTCACATCCGGGGTAAATTATAAGACAATTTAAAATTGAATTAGCAAACACCCCCGGCCTGGCAATGGGTTTGTTATAGAATGTTTGAAAAGTTCTCTCATTTGACCATCCTGCCGCCGCAAGGATGTGGTCCAGTGGAACCTCCAAAACCCTTGCTGCTGATGTTGTTGCAGCCCTGGTGGCGTGAGATTTTAAAATATTAGTGGCCACACCTGCACAAGCCAAATCTGTCTTAACCCCCTCGAGATGGTCTGCACTGATACCCTCTTGTGGGTTTTTTTTATGACTAACAAACAGTGCTAGTTCAGTGCTTCTGAGGCTTTTTGTAACTTTAGTATATTGTAGTAAATGTGTGACTACACACAACCAAAGGTCCACGGGGTATGCCATAACGTCCAACTTGAGACCTGATGCCCCTGGTCTGCTCTGCTTGGCTAAGTCATGCACATAAAAAGTTATTTTATTGGTAGATGTTACCATTGTGTCCAGTCGCAGTTTATGCAATGACTGGACTCTTTGCGCCAAAACCAGCGCCATGAGCATAATTACTTTAAAAGTTAGTTTGACCAGTGACAAGGATGTAGCAGGAGCCCACCGCCGAAGCAGCGCCTGTACAATGTTCACATCCCAAATCTCCGAGTACCTTGACCTGGGGGGATTGGTGTTGAAGATACCTTTCATGAACCGGGATATTAGTGGGTGAGACCCGACAGCATGGCGTCCCGACCCCAGCAATAGGTATGACGATAGTGCACTCCTGGCACAATTGATGGCACTGTAACTCAGTCTTTCATCAAAAAAATAGACTGGACAGAAATTCCAAAACATCTGTCACACGTGTCGTGTCATACGTGATGTAGGACTGAGAGCAGAACATTTCCCATTTCTTAATATAGGAAATGTATTGCTTCTTGGTGGTATCTCTCCAAGCCGCAGTGATCACGTCCAAAGTTCGCTCCAACAGTCTGAGCCCCAGGAAAGGTCTCCTCAGAGTCTGCAAATCAATAAATTTATGCGGTCATGTAATGGGTGGCTCTCCCCTGTTACGGGATGAACCAGCAGATTACTGTGTTTGGGAATGGTCATACAAGGCTCTGATATCATTCCCAGAACCAATGGGAACCATGGCTGTGTAGGCCAGTCAGGTACTACCATAATGCCTGACGCAGAGTCTTGTTGGATCTTTTGCAAGACCCGACTGATGAGGCAAAAGGGGAGAAATGCTTAAAAGAATATTCCTCCCCAGTGTAGCAAGAATGCATCCATCACCACTGCCTCTGGGTCTGCCTCCCATGCAACATACTTTGGCAATTGGTGATTAAGCCTGGATGCGAATAAATCGATATCCGGCGTTCCATACCGAGCAACAATGTCGGTGAACACTTTGTGGTCCAACATCCATTCGGTGTTGTCATTAAATTTCCGTGACCTGGTGTCTGCCACTGTATTGAGCCTACCTGGTAGGTAGGTAGCTGAAATCCAAATGCTTCTTACAATACACCAGTGCCAAATAGGGTTAGCCAAATTATCACAGGATACTGACTTGATTCCACCCATGTGATTAATATATGCCACTGCTGTGGTGTTGTCAATCTGAAGTTGAACATGCAGATGATGTATATTTGCACAATAAGCCCTCAGCCCGCAGAATGCACCCAACATCTCCAAATAATTAATACCACGTGACTGAAGAAATGAAGACTCATGCATATCCCATCTGCCACTAGAGATGGTATTAGTAGCACCCCAACCTTGAGCGCTAGCATCAGTTTGTAATATAACTCAAGGTCTGCTGACTAAAATGGTATTGGAACAATGCCGAATGTTGGTCGTCCACCATTGTAATTCAGAAATAGCATTGGCTTGTAATCGCATAGGTCTGATAAAATAACCTGCATGATCTTTGAGTGCTTGCTCCTTTGCATGTTGTAAATTCTGATAATGCAATGGACCAAACTGTGCAGCTGGAAATGCAGCCACTAATTTGTCAATTACCCTGGCCACTTGTCGAATAGACGGTTGCTCAACAACAACACCAAGGTTGTTACAGGCTTCTATTAATTCTAATCTCTTGCCCCAGGGCAGAGTCACAGACATGCAAACAGAGTTAATAGTAAACCATAAATAATCAATATTTGTGGATGGATGAGAAACCTCAATCTCTCAAACAAGAGTTTAGTGGCTGAAACTGCTAATTTAGCTAATTTCAGAGTTGTCCCTATGATTAGGATATCATCTAAGTATGCCATAACATATTTTTGAGCTCTGAGAAGTGCAAGTGCCGGTTTTAATAATTTGATAAATAATCTGGGGGCTGATGTTAACCCGTTAGGCAACGCCTTAAACTGCCACAGTTGCCCCATCCAGTTAAACTTCAAATACCTCCGGTGATCCCTGTGAATGGGTACCGAATAGTATGCATCTTTGAGATCGATACATGCCATAAAGCATCCTTTGGAAATCAGTTGTTACGCAGTAACGAAGGTTTCCATTTTAAAATGTTTATACTGCACAAAAGCGTTAAGCCGAGTCAGATCAAGGATGACACGGCATCCTCCATCTTTCTTTTTCCTTGTAAAATATTAGAGACAAATTCATGAGGTTCATGCCTTGTCCTCTCAATTACCCCTTTTGAATGTAATTTCTGTATTTCTGCCTGCACATCCAAACCTTACTGCTGTGAAAGAACAAAGGTTTGGTGCGTGCTGTGTGGGTGGTAGTGAATTGGGAAGGAACTCAATTTGGAACCCCTGTGCAGTATAAATGGATCCAACGTTATCGAACTCCATGCATTAAAAAACAAGTGTAATCTCCCACCAACTTGTAAACGGTCCACACACCCCATGTTCCGGAAGGAACCAGACCCACCTACCTCCATGGTTACCAGTGGTTTTGAGGTTACTACTTCCGCCCCCAAGTTTTGGGGGTAGGGGTGCTGGAGTGTGTGAATGGCGCATCTTCCAAGAAGACCGGCTTGGGCTTTGGCTTAAAAAAGACCTCTGCCCAGAATATTCGAGCTTTCACCAGCTTCCGGAAACCGCTGGTGGATGCGTAGGGGTGCTGCCGCCAGAATTCAGAAGTTTTGCTGGTTGATGGCACCTTCATCAGCCCGACAGCCTTCGCCTCTTCATCAAGGTCCTTGACCTGTTTTGGTAGGTTTTCTCCGAAGAGGAGATTCGGCGGCTGTATGTTGCTGACTTTGCACAACCCCGCAAATTTGGGGTTCAGGGCAGGTCGGATTGCACTTTTGCGGAAGCAATTGATCTCAAAATGTGCATTGCACATCAGTGCCAGGGCATCCTGTTGCTCATCCGACAATGGCCCTCCATCCACGGACCTGGCAAACGCCGTTATTCCCGAAGCCAGCAACTCCAGATTTTCTGGAGTTTTACTTCTTGGGCCCTGATGCCCCCTCCAATATGTCCCCAAATCGAGTTGTTCACGGCCGGTAGACTTAACGAAGCACAGTTTTCAGGTGCCTTGTATTTGGCAGATGTATCTGCTATCACCTGCTCCTGCAGTTGGCGGGAGGCGAGGTAGTTAATACTTGCAGCCAGCTCCTCCCGTAACAGCTCCCGTTTGCGAGGGTATCACGAATTTGGAGGCTATGGCAGGCAAATCCTTGGCTTCGTGCCCCTACGCACACTGGTATGTTCTTCAGCTATTCCACCAAATTCGGAGTCACCCCAGTACTGACTGCGTACTCTCCCCTCCTCGAAGAGAGAGAGTTTGTGCAGCCCTGAACAAGGCGTCGCCGCGGGCCTCCGATGAGACCCGCGCTGATATAATTCCGTTTGTTGGAGCATATTATGATGGAGCATCTTTTCCATTAGATGTTCCATCCGGGATAATCGTCCGAGGGTGCTATCCACTGAAGGAGGCAAGTCCTTCCGGCCTGACTCATCCGAGTCCACAGGCCTGTCCGTCTTACTTTTGGCTTTACCCCTTTCTGGGGAACCACAGCGGATTCAAGAGGCACTAGGTCGGAAGCCACTGACCGCACTGTCAGCGACTCGGGTGGTGATATTGACCGCCGCCGGCTACCTGCACTCCCGCGGTCCTCCGTAGCTGGTTTCCCCATGGCCCGTTTAGATTTTGCCCTGGTCGTCTCCATCAAGTTTGGGAATTCGCCATTCTGCAAGCAAACTTCAGACCAAATACGACCTCAGAATAAGAGAGACTTACCTGTAGGGCCATTTTAAACTTACCGCTGGAGGAGCAGCGTGCCTCCCAGCCAGTCATTGCGCCATCCGTTAGACGATAATGATGCGCATGCGGGCTGGCGGGCTCTTCACGTAGTCACTCACATGACCAAAGTAAAATTAGGCAGTAGAGTTGCTGCCTTAAAGCGCCAGAGACCGGGGTTTGATCCAGACTAGGGGTGCTATCTTACGAACAACTGTCTATTAGTTTTTAATGATCGTTTGGTTATTTGTCTTTTCCCCGCAAGATTTTAAAAAAAGGCTAAATATGGCGTGTATGCTACTCTCTATTTGCTTCTCTGCCTACCTTGGCATCAGAAGTTACCTTTTTAAATTTAATTTGACTCTTAGCCATTCTCTGGATCAGGATTAATCTCCACAATGATTATATAGTTTATCAGCGTGGACACTAACAGACATAGCATGATTGGACCTTTAAGGGAACTTAGTTCTCTGCTATTTTTCACGTTGAAAACTTGTCTCAGTAGTTAATCTGAAAAAATAATTAATGTTATACGTTTTAAACCTCATTCCTTGTTTTTTTTTTTAGAAATGAATTGTACAGAAAACTTTGTTTATAAGGCATGTGCTACTCAACTTGACCATTACTGTGAGAACAAGTAAGTATGGGACAATTTTGATGTACAATTTCAGTACAATTAGCCAGTCGTGAACACAGGAAACTCCAGTTGTTGGAATCATGAGCGAAGCACAAAGTGCGGGAGGAACGCAACAGGTCAAACAGCATCTGTGGAGGGAATGCACTAGCTCTGCTCCCCCAGATGGAACTAGGACAGATTTTCCCCAGTCTTCACCGAATCAGCCACCACACTCAACACATCATTCACTGACATTTCCACCACTTTTCAATGTAATCCCACCACCCGTCACATCGTCCTTCCTCACATTTTCTGCAGAGACCAGACACTCTGAAATTCTTTGGGCCGCTCATCTCTTCCCGACTCCTCGCCGGGAACTATTACCTGCCTCCGCAACTGATATAATACTTGTCTCTACACCTTCTCTCTCACTTCCATCCAAGGACTCCAACAGCCCTTCCAGCTGAGACAGAGGCTCACATGCATCTCTTCAATCTTCATCTACTGTAAATTGATGCTCCAAATGTGGCACCTTTACATTGACGAGACCATATGTAGACTAGGCAAGTTTCAATGAATACTTCTGGCCTGTCCAGCAAGGCCTGCTGGAGATCCTGGTTGCAAAACAATTTTATCTCCCCTTCCCATACCGAACTTTCTGTCGTGGCCTCCTCCATTGCCAAAATGAAATTGCTCACAAACTGAATGAACAGCATCTCACATTCAGCTTGGGTAATGTACAACCCAATGGTATGAAGTACAAGTCTCCTTCTTTCAAGTAATGCCCTACTTACCCCTTTGCACTACTCTCAGCATCTCCCATTCCTCCCCATCACCATTCCCTCTTTTATACACTCATCTCCCATCCCAGTCTCCTATTTTCCTATTATACCTCCCTTTTCATCTCCCCATCTCTTTCCTCCTTTATCCTTCCCTCCAGCTTAACATTTCATCCCTCCACTTTGTCCAGCCTGACATTATTTTGTCTCCTTTCCACCTCTAGCCTATGTCACGTACTCCACCCATCTGGCAGCAAATCCCCTCATCACTTATCAGGCTTTGTCCTGCTACAACTTCATTTTTTCCAACTTTCTCCTCCCTATCCGTCTGAAGAAGTATCTCGATCCAAGACACCATCTGTCTTTTTCCTCCACAGATGCAGCCTGACCCGCTGTTCCTTCACCGCTTTGTGCTCCAATTTATTTTTTAAATCACCTTTAGAATGCGTAGTTAGCTTCAAAACATTTTTCTCATCATCATTTTGGCACAAGGAGGAATCAAGCAGCAACATAAAATTAACTAAATTGATCAAAATCATACGTCGTGGTGGGGCAGCATCGCCTTAATCCTGGATAAGTACTAGGCGGGCACAGAGATTACGAAAATCTTGAGGAAAGTCAATTCCAATAAATAGTTAGCATGCTCAAAATAAGTTAAAATCTATTTTAAACCCATTCTCTTGATCGCAAATTCTAAAATCACAAAATTTCATAAAACACCTGATCAGTTACATCTTGTCTGGTTGTTTGCCCAGACACCATAACTGATGTCCCAGATTTCATTCAAGGTTACCAATCAAATGACATAATCTCAGGGTGGGATTGTGGTGCAGTGGTAGATTTGCTGCCTTACAGAACTAGAGACGCAGGTTCGGTCCTGACTACGGGTGCTGTCTGTACGAAGTTTCTACGTTCTCCCCATGACCTGCGTGGGTTTTCTCCAGGTGCTCTGGCTTCTTTCCACACTCCAAAGATGTACAGGTTTGTAGGTTAATTGGCTTTGGTTAAATTGTCCCTAATGTGTGTATAGTGTTGGTGTGCGGTGATCGCTGGTCGGTGCAACCTCGGAGGGCTGAAGGCCCAGTTTCCCCATTGTATCTCTAAACTAAAATAAAGAATTAATTCTGCCAAGTATCATAAACCAAATCCATGCCTATTTACAATTGAGAATAACCTGAACACCAGGAAACTGAGGACTGTCAATGGACTTTTCTTGGGAATATTCTGCATTGCAAAGGAGATGCTGGACATCTTAAAATGTATCAAGGTAGATACATTTCAGGGGCCTGGCCAAGATATTTGCACCATTGTTAGCCATGGATGAGGTTCCAGAAAAAAATGTACAACTGCCTTGTATGCTGCAACCTAACATCCCAACATCACTACTCAATATCCTTACTGAAGGCCTTCTTAACCTATCTATCCAAGTTGTTGCAAGAGGATCCCTGAAGCCATTCTTGCACAATTGCTGGCATTACAAGGTAGAAATTGATGTGACAATAAATACCTTCTCTTATGAGATGGTAACTGCATTCTAATTTTCAGTTCAGTGATGAAGGGCACAAATCTACTTCATTTTCATGAAGGCTGTTTCTGCCCAGCTGGAATGATGAAATCTGAAGACAAGACAAAATGTGTTTCAACATGTAAGTTTGGAGTGAATGATGCACAATTTTGATCATTGTATCAATTAAAATAACAGAACTCATGAATCGTTTTCTGTAAAAACAGGTTGCCTGGATAATAATGGAACACGAAGAGAGGTAGGATTTTGAAATTTCCTTTGTGCAAAATAAGTTTTACAAGCACAATTAAACAATTTGTTTTTCACTCAACTTTCTTACCAGGAAAAAATTGTTGAAACGTGTTAATGAGACAGACAGATCATAGAATAGTATAGCACACAAACAGGCCCTCTGGCCCACAATGTTTGTGCCAAACACAAAGCCTAGTTAAACATCTGCCTGTAAATGATCCATATCCTTTCTATTCCCTGCACTTCCATGTGCTTATCTAATAGCCTCTTAAATTATACTATTGTTTAAGCACCACAGTCTGCCTCCACCACATCCTCCCTGGCAATACTTTATAGGCTCTCACCACTCTGTGAAAACACTTGCCTCGCAAATCTCCATTAAACTATCCTACCCTCTACCTTTAGACATTTCAACACTGGAGATTCCAACTGTCTACCCATTCAAAATTTTATATACAGGAGCTCTCTCAAGTCTACCCTCAATCTCCGATTCTCAATTCCAGAGAAAACAATCCAAGTCCATCCAACTTCTCCCTGCCGCTGTAAACCTCTTCTGCACCCTTTCCAAAGCCTCAACATCTTTCCTGTAATGGAGTGACCCGAACCACCCCTAGTATTGAAGGTTAGCGAGCTATAAACTTGGACTCCAAAATCCCTCTGCACTGGGTCTTGCCATTGACTCTATATTCTCTTCTTGTATTCAACATCTCACATTTGCTTGGGTTAAACTCCATTTGCCATTACTCTGCAACTGATCATTTCCTGTCGTTATCCCTCCTTACTGGAACATGCTGATCACGCTGGCCTTCAAACCACTCCTGTGAATTTCTCATTAAATAACAGCTCCCAATCCCCACTCCTTAGCTCCTGCCTAATGACATTATAATCTGCATACCTTCTCTACATCGGCGAGACCAAGCGCAGGCTCAGCGATAGCTTCGCCCAACACCTCCGCTCAGTTCGTATAAACCAACCTGATATCCCGGTTGCTCAGCACTTCAACTCCCCCTCCCATTCCCAAACTGACCTCTGTCCATTGCCAGAGTGAGGCCTAGCACAAATTGGAGGAACAGCCCCTCATATTTTGCTTAGGTAGTTTACACCACAGCGGTATCAACATTGACTTCTCCAATTTTAGATAGCCCTTGCTTTCTCCCACCCCCTTCCCTGCTCTCCCACAAGGCCTACTGTCTCCATCTCTTACTTTATTTTTCCCGCAACCCCCCTCCTCCGATATCAGTTTGAAGAAGGGTCTCGACCTGAAATGTCACCTATACCTTCTCTCCATAGATGCCGCCTCACCCGCTAAGTTTCTCCAGCAGTTTTGTCTACCTTTGATGTTTCCAGCATCTGCAGTTCTTTCTTATACTTATAATCTGCCTTGGTCCAATTGAGTACCATCCCCCAGCATCCAGAATCCAATTTAAAACAATCGTTTGGAGTTGTGATCATTGTCTTTGAATTCTTCTTCCACTGCAACATCAGTCACCTGGCCAGGCTCGATTCACAATACAAAGTCCATATGGTCCCTCCTCAAGTCGGAGTATCTACATACGGGTTTATGGAACCTTCTTGGGTACACCAAACAAATTATCTCCCATCTGATCCACTTCCCCCAAGTAGGTCCCAGTCAATATTAAGGAAGACACCCACAACAACAATCCTGTAGTTCTTTCATCCTTCATCTCAGATCTGTCTACATCTCAGATTTTCTATCTCACAAGTATCTATTGGGCAGCCTATAATGTAAACAGAAACTCCAACCCCACACATGCAGGCAGCAGTAAGCTGGGAGGCCAAGCAGACCAAACAATGGAAAAAGTGCCAGGATAACAATCCTGGACAAGATTTGTTGACTTAAATTGCTTGTAGTTTTTCATTGTGAAGCCAGTTGAATGTACTTATTGTGTTTCTTTCTTTTCCAGATAAACGATAACTGGCAGGATCAGAACAATACTTGTATTTCCCACTATTGCACGAGAAGCGGGGTCGTAACACATACAAAGACTTGTGCTCCTCAAACTTCTTGCAAAGAGGTTTGTATAATAGATAAGTTGCAAGTTATTTATTTTTATTATCCTGGTGATCTTAATTAGATTGCGATGCAGTTAGTTGAAATTATTAATTATAATAATTTGAAGAACATATATTAAATTAAAAGCATAAAATAGCAAAATAATCTTAAAAACCAAATGAACTGTGCCTTCATTTAAATTCCAAATATTAATATGTTTAAATTATGTATTGGCCTTTCTATTATACATGTTGTAAATTCTGAGCACATACTGTATCAGTTTAGGATGCAGAGTTGATTTTTTTGTAAATTCACCCTTTGGAACACATCAGTAAATCAAAAATACTGTATTTTCTACACTGCCCAATATGTTCAAATCCAGTATAAAACTGATAAAGACTGGTAGTAATAATCTGATACATCAACTGAATATTGTAGCAATGTTACAAAATTTTGAGATTTTAAAAATCAAGTCTGCAATTTATCCCATCAGATAAAGCATAACAAGAAGTTTAATTTGACACCTAATTTACTTTCATATCTTCAGTATTAAGAAAGTTATGGCCATTTTCATGCTCGGAAATCAGTATCTTGCTTCCCATTGCCTTTCAATTGACTTAACTCAAAAGCTGTGATCTGGAAAAATTAAAAGCCCATAACTTTATTAAAAATTAAGAGAACTCAATGAAATTTTCAGTCATTATAGATTGAAGCATTCTGAAACAAATATTAAACAATCTTACTTGGATTACCTGAAATTAAAGTATATAATTAGTTAGTTATCTAATTGTAGCTAATTACAAAATTCAATGAGTAGATCTAAACATCTATCAATTTCTTAAGAAAAGATAAACTTTTTTTTAATTGCCTAAGTGTCCAAATAACATTCACACAATAATCCACAATATAACATAATTTTTAAATCTCATTTTCATGAATTTCTGGGCCAAATGGAAGGAATTTAGTGTTTAATGCCTGTAAATAAATGGCCATTTAAATCAACTAGCGAGTGGGTTTTAGTGGAATGCGGTGGATTGGAACGTTGCGGTTTGCGGTGAAGTCGGGGGGAAAAATACTGGGGGTTCATACATTTTTTGGGGAACCCATTTCGCAACATTAAAATAGTATTTATGCCTCCCAAAAAACCAACTTTTAATAAAAAAATAAAGTATTTACCTTTTTTTCTCCCCTACGGAAAATGCTTCCGGTGGTCTGCGGTCACGGCTTTTGAAGGTGATTTTTAAATTACTCTAGTTAATAAATAACTTAGAGTAATTTAAAAATACCTTAATGGATGAAATGTCGGAGCGATTTTTCTTCCGCAATTAAATCGCCCGACATTCATCGATTATCCTGGTCTGGTGAAAATCGGCACTTTAAGCCCGCCCCCCTCTGACAGGCGCGAAAGTCGCGCACACGGGGAGCGGCAGAAGTGCAGCGCCGCTAAAGGTAAGTTTTGTAACATACCTAAATATTGGAATAGAATCACAGAATTGTTATTCCATACTAGAGGTCCATTGGGCTCATTATTCCTACAATGGCTCGATGAACAAGTTAGTCACTCATATTCTTTTTTCATAGCTCCAATTTGTTTCTCGTTCAGGTAGGCACTTAGTCCTCTCTTGAAAAGGACAATTGAAACTATTTTCATTACTGCCAGACAATGAATTCTTAACCATGTTCACTTTCAACCCCTCTCCTCCTAATCAGAGGAAAAATAGATTACACCTCGTCCTTACCGTCCGACCCGATTACCGCATCCTACCACATTAACCAGGTTATTTTCACAATTTCTATCACCTTCAACTAGATTATATCTCCTCCCTTTACCATTTTGAAGGGACTGTTCTCTTTGAGTCATTGTTCTGTTCTCCATCTTTGCCAACCACTCCCTTTCTCACAGACTGATCAATGTAGCGAGAGAAGCAACACTTGGTCTTTCACCTGTTATCTTCCCAGTATCCAAAGACAAACATTTCTTCCAGCTGAAGCAACAATTCAAAGCTGCCCAGAGTCCATTTCTAATTTAAGGACTTTTTCAAGTTACCTTCAAAAATTAACTAGAAAATGCTATACATTGGAAGCATTCTTCTGACATAAAACAAGGGAACAAAAATCTACAAAACTCTATGTTCTGCTTCCCTTCCTTTTCTGTCCTGTATGCCATTGAACTCTCTTCTTTTGTATTCATCTGTTAGATGTCTGCCAATTACCTCAAAAAGGCTGAGATCAAAAAACCTATGGCAAGATAAAGCATAATTGAGGCTTTGGATCCTTAGAAACAAGTTGCTAACCAACAGCTCCAAGGACAGCATGGCAATTCTGCGATCATTGAAATAATTCATTGCGAGTATGTTGTGTGGTAGCTGGAGGCATTTCTGAAAGATTTCTTCGCACAAACAGAATCTTCACTTGTTTAATTTATAATTTTAACACGTAATATCTTTTCAACATTCTTAACTGATCAAAGTCAGATCACTATGGGTCAGCATCGTGGCGCAACGCCAGAGATCAGGTGTGCTGTCTCTATGGAGTTTGCATGTTCCCTGTGACAATGTGGGTTTTCCCGGATGCTCCTGTTCCCTCCCATATGCCAAACACACACAGATTTGTAGGTTAATTGGCTCTGTAAATAGTCCCTAATATTCAGGATAGAACTAGTGTACAGGTGGCAACAGACATGGTGGTCCAAAGGGCCCGTTTCCATGCTGTATCTCTGAACTAAATTAAAACTAAACAATGTATGCCTGGATCATGCACAGTATTAAATCTAACCGTTAAATCTTTGTTCAGTCTGACAGAGAATGGGATGATGAACACTGCTGCTACACCTGTATCCCTCAAGGTAAATATTTGATTTTTAATAAATGCTTTAATTTTATAGGACATTGCAGACGATGGCTATGAATTATCAGCTAAATTCAATATTCCTAAATAGGTCTAATTATGAATCAACTTACATCACAGAATGTGTTCCTCAGTGACTGTAGATTGTTCAGTCAGGCTTTGGGCCTTTCTTAATATCCATATCTTAGCAAAATTACTAATTGTTATCTGAACATGTTGCTAGGTTACTACAATTTTTTTAAAATGATTCAACATTTGAACAAAACATTTAAACAAAACAACGTATTAATTATGAGATAGTGCGGGCCTTAAGGTATCACCAATTCCACTTCACAAACAAATCATTATCAGAGATTGGCCATCTGCTAGATTCTAATGATATTCTTTCCCTTTCTCAAATATTTCACTGGGTAACACTATGTGTGATAAATTGTTCAATGGGGGTGTAACATAAAAGTTAAATTTTTATCAGCAAGTTGCATTCAATTTTAACAGATGGATAAAGTAAAATGTCCTTGATGTAGAAATGTCTATTCTACAGAGACCTTGGCAGTTCTTAGGATCTTTTAATTCATAAAACAGCCGTGGAAGTGCTTTTGCTATGTTGTAATTGTTGTCAAATGGATTCATGGCCATTTTATGTCAAACAAACATCTGTTTTGAAGTGTTGATATGGAAAATTATGCTGGATAAATGTTGATCAGACACCAAGTTAACTCCCCTGTATTTCTTTAAGTAGTGCTGCAGATCTTTAACCATGTAAGGGTCTATTTCAAAATTAGTTTGGATTAAGTCAATTTAAAATTTGAGGCCAAGAGCTTGTAACATAAATATCAACTAAATTCAG
Organism: Raja brachyura; assembly: GCA_963514005.1. Next base: position 32,109,902 of record OY740799.1, read on the forward strand.
CATGAAATTTCCACTTAATTGTCAGATGCTGCATTAGGAGTTGGATACATTTGGAAAATAGCATTCTTGTTTATTAGGCAATAGTCTGAACAAGAGCAGTGCGTCATTTTGGAGGAAAATATTAGGGGCATAAGACTAAGGTAGACAAAAATGCTGGAGAAACTCAGGTGAGGCAGCATCTATGGAGAGAAGGAACAGTTGACTATCTGTCTATTATCTCTCAGCTTATAGAGGTGTATAAAATCATGAGAGGGATAAATCAGGTAGATGCACAGAGTCTCTTGCCCAGTGTAGGTAAATTGAGGACCAGAGCACATAGGTTTAAGGTGAAAGGGAAAATATTTAATAGGAATTTGAGGGGTAACTTTTTCACACGAAGGGTGGTGGATGGATGGAAGAAGCTGCCAAAGGAGGTAGTTGAGGCAGGGACTATCCTGTCATTTAAGAAACAGTTAGACAGGTACATGGATAGGACAGTTTTAGGGATATGGGCCAAATGCAGGCAGGTGGGACGTGTAGCTGGGATATGATGGCCATTACGGGCAAGAAGTGTCTGTTTCCATGTTGTACCACTCTAACTAGCTAAGAATAGCCAAGTCAAAATCATTTGATGTTTGAACAATGCTAACCATGATGCAAAATACACACCTAATTTTTATTCAATTGCAGATGAGGCTTACAATTTACAATTGTTCAATTATTCATTCCAGTAGGTTTGTGCAAACGAAAATCGAGAATCACCAATGTCACAAAAGAAGTCCAGAATACAAACTGTACAGCAGCCATTGAACTATACATGTGTGGAGGAAATTGTGCCAGCTTAGTTTAGTAAGTATTATATTTTTTGCTTCTCATTGTTGTTTAAAACCAAATCATTAAATACTGTTTCAAATGAGAGATAAAATAATTACTGAGACTGAAATAATAATCAGAGCAATCATTTTCACATTAAAAAATCTGTTCTGTTTGAGATACAGGTAAATTTAACTTTGCACGGCTGCATATGATACTTGTGTTATTCTCTGCCAAGGCGGTGATTCAACATGAAGTAGTTCCATGAAGACAGATAGCAGATAATGAACACAAAACTGATGCAGTTTACTTATTGTGTCTTTCGTGGTATCCTTACATCTCATCAGGCCATTTGTGTTATACAGCGCTATGACTACAGGCGAGGCCAGTAGCAGACTACTATGCACTCCTTGCATCTGAGACTTTTCCCAGATTTTGTTCAAACGCCTCCAGTTTTACACATGAGAATCTGAACTTTTTCCTTATCTGTTTTAGAATGTTCTGTTGTTTAACAGACAACGGATACCATACATTCAGTGCAAGTATATGCCTGGTTACTACACAGCTCCACAAAAATTGCTTCTATAGACACTTGAATGCTCAAGCTGCAGGAGGCTGTTTATAGGCTTCGAAGCACAACTAAATCACGATATTTATCCATCAGTCACAATACTGCAAGTTACATCTAAGCTTTCAAAACAAGACCTCATTGGCACAAAACCCACTCGGTAACCATTTCCTTCAATCTCTCTGTTGAGTTATACATAGCTGCATTTCAAATGTGGTATGATGTTCTTTAACATTGCATCATTCATTCAAAAATGAAATTCTCTTAAATATATCGGATAGAATTTTACCATAGGAAAACGTTTACATTAATTTTCACAATTATATAATCAAAGGCCATTGTTCTTACATTTACAATTCTGTCTTTTTTTTTTTCCAGCTATGATACCCAGACACACAGAACTGAACGCAAATGTGAGTGCTGTCAAGAAATGGAGACCGAAATTAGGAAAGTAAAACTTACTTGCCAAGATGGTAGAGAAAATGAACTGTACGCCTACCCTCACATCACATCCTGTCGCTGTAAGAAGGAGGTCTGTCCTGGGTCCTCTACCGAAAAGCCACATGCTGAACTATTCTTCTAGATGATAAAGCACGATATTGAATCCAATCTGTTATTATTTTGGAAAAAAAAAATTCATTACATTTAGCCAATCATAATAATATTTAGAATGAATTCTAGTTGGGCTTCAAATTACAACAAATAATCCGCATCATTACTACATTGCTCTATAACCTGCTTATTTGTTCTTAATTGAAATAGTAGGAATGTTACAAAATGTTGAGATTTTAAAAATCAAGCCTGTAATTTATCCCATCAGATAAAGCATTAAAAAATATATATTTTGATACCCAATTCACTTTCATATCTTCAGTATTGAAAGTTATGGTCACTTTCATACTCGGAAATTAGCATCTTGTTCCCTATTGCTTTTCCATTTAACACAAAAGCTGTGATCAAGGACAGTCAATTGACATAAAAGCCCATAAGTTTCTTAAAAAATAAGATAACTGAATGAAATCTTCAGTTATTATATATTGAAGCAGTCTGAAACAAATACGACCCATGTTACTTGGATGACATGAAATTAAAGCATATAATTAGTTAGTTACCTAATTGTAGATAATTACAAAATTGACGGAAATAGTAATAAACACCCAGACGGCCTTGAAAATTCAAAAATATGATATTCTCAAGATCAGGTTTAATATTATTGTAACGTTAAGACAAATAGTAAATATACAACAACAAATTCATATTCATCAGTTTCATCAAATCAATTAAATTTATCCAAATTCAATTACTAGATCTAAATATCTATCCCATTCTTAAGAAAAAGCTAAACATATTGTTTTAAATAGCCGGAGTATCCAAATAACAAATTGATCCCATTCACACAAGAATTCACAATGTAACATGATTTTGAAATCTCATTTTGACATGAATTTCTATGCCAAATGGAAGGTATCTAATGTTTATTTCCCTTAAATTAATCCAGAAACATCCACTCTCAATATAATCAAAATCATTATTTTTTTGCACCTGACTAAAACAGTACTGTGGATATTTAATATGAAAATATTGATCATGGAGAGAAAATAACACAAAATATAGATGAATTAGATGTTCCATGTCATTCTTATGACACAATTGTGCAAAAAAAAAATTTGATTATCTTGAGAGTGAATGTTTCTGGAATGTGATTGATTGGAATGTTGCCGCTGCCATGATTTAAACCATGATTTGAGCAAGACACAGCCGATTTGTCTCGCAGCCCCAAATAACATTTTTGGCATCAGCAGATTAAAATGTAGCCACACCAAAAAGCAAGATGATATGTTAAATAAACTACATACCTTTTGTTTTGTCTGGCAATTGCTAACCATGATGTTGAAACCATTTTTAGTCACTTTTAAGTTCAATCCAGCGACGCAATCGACCAGCGATTTTATAAAAACAAATACATTTTTTTTTAAATCGGGGGTGGGCTCGCAGAACAGATTTTCTTCATCAGCTAGTAGTCAGAGCAAATTCCTCTCCGACAACCAATGCAAACCTGCATATTAATCCCTCCCCCCCCCCCGCCCAAAGCCTCCGGAATTGCACGCACAAGCAGATCTGCAGCGCTGCTGATGGTACGTTTTGTAACAACGCTAGAAAAAGCACGCATGAGCATTTCATTAATCACATCCATACCTTTTTCTTAACATTTTCAAATGTGTTTTGGTAGTCTTGGCCAGAAATAGAACAGAAAACATGGGGGCATTCTTTTCAGCCCACAACGAATGCACCAAACACGATAATACCATGTTAATCAAATTTCCTCTGTACCTCCTCCTATATCTTTCCTTCCCTGCATATCCCTGTGCCTATCAAAAAGCCTCTTAAATACCTGCTTCCACCAGCACCTATGGCAGCACACTTCAGGCACCCACACTCGGTGTGAAAAACAACCTTACCCGACACGTGATCTTAAAACATTCCCTCTCTGACATTAAACCTATGCCCTTTAAGTCTTTCTATCCTGGGAAAAAAGGTTCTGATTATCTGCAACGGGCAGAAAGATCTCGTCAAACAGTTATTACCCAACACATTGGAAATATTCTACCAAATATTATTTTCTAAGAGCTTTTAATGTGGAATATGGAATTTTCTGTTTTTCAGCTAATTTTCCCAACTTTCATCACAAAATATTACTACGAGTGTGTAAGAACATCACAGAGGTAGTCTTGAAGTGAATTGCAGTGGCTGTTGTGGTGGCTGCAAATATAAGGGTGCAGCGAAAATTTATGAGAATGTTGCCAGAACTTGAGGGCCTGAACTATAGGGAGAGGTCGAGCAATCTAGGACTTTATTCCTTGGAATGTACGAGGATGAGGATTGATCTTAGATGTGTATAAGAATATGAGAGGAATAGATTAGGGTAAATGCAGCTTTTTAACCCAGAGTAGGTGAATCAAGAACCAGACAACATGTGTTTAAGGTGAAGGGGGAAAGATTTAGTAGGAACCAGAGGGGCAATTTTTTTAATTTGTTTTTAAATAGTTTGATGGAATAAGCTGCTGGAGGAGATAGTTGAGGCAACTACTATCATAACATTTTGAAAACACGTGGACATACAAGTGGATAGGATAGGTTTAGAGGGATATAGGCAAAAACGCACCCAGGTGGGACTAGTGTACATGGGCATGTTGGTTGGTGTGGGCAAGTTGGCCAAAGGGCCCGTTTCCACTCTGTATGATAATGACTCAATTAACTACTTTAGAACTTCCAAAGATTTAAACATGAATTTTTGGAATCTCTCTATATTAGGAGTTAAAGAATGGGCTAGAATGAAGGGAGGCAATTCTTTATAAATTAATTAGAATATACTTCTATTTAGGTGGCCAAACAAAAGTCCCTGTAAATGCTTGCATGACTGGTATTTTTCCCCTAGTACTATGCAGATGAACAAAGGAGAAACTTTCCTTGGGGTGAGGCTGGTGTGGAAATAGTTAATGAATGAACGCAAATTGTTTGGTAAATGTCCCTCTTGGGAGTACATGGATCCAATAATAATTGTAAACATTGCACAGTGTTATTTTGGATCAAATATTCTCAATGTTTACCAGATTTCCATTATCAGGATTATTGGATTCACCAATTCACTCTGAACCTTTAGTATTCTCTGCCTGAGAAAGCAGCCATGGCCATGACATTTAGTTTATTGAAGTATGAGACAGATACATTTCTAAATGGTAAAGGGATCAAGGTATAAACAGACAAGGTAGGTACGAGCAAGCAAATCATCCATGATCATTTTGAATGGTGGAACACGTCTGATGAGCCAAATTGCTTACCGCTGCTGTAATTTCTAAGTTTGTTGCTATATAGCTCGCAAGCACCAAACAAATGTACATCTGGTGCAAGCTGATCTTTGGGTTTCAAGTCATCTTCAATAGCACACAAGATAAAGGCTTCTGTCATATGCCCTTTCACACGTTAACTTATTGACCGAGCAAAACCAACTCAGCAGGTCAGGCAGCATCCGTGGAGGAAAATGGACATTTGAGACTCTTCAAATTGGCTGAAAGGGTAACTGGGTTCTAGACTACCTAGATGGAATGTGCGGTGCAATTCCGCTAGATTATGACTTACTCTGACAGTGGATGAAGCCAAGGACAGGCTGGTGTACGTGGGAATGGAAACATAATTTAAGCGGTTTACAACCAAGAGGTAAAGATGGCCACAAAATGCTGAAGTAATTCAGCGGGACAGGCAGCATCTCTGGAGAGAAGGAATGGGTGATATTTCAGGTTGAGACCCTTCTTCAGTACTGGTGTTAGGGGAGTGGGCGGTACAAAGATAAAACGTATACTGATGTCTGGGGAAATTCAAGGAAGGTGTTACTGCCTGTCCCGCTGAGTTACTCCAGCTTTGTGTCCAGCTTGGATTTAAACCAGCATCTGCAGTTCTTTGCTACACAGGTAAAGATGGCCACTGTCAATAGAGAGCGGGTGCTCAGCAAAGCATTCATATATTATGCGCTCATTCTCATCTTTTGAGGAGACCACATCATTAGCATCGAATATAGTAGACAAGATTGGATGAGGACAATGCACATTCTTCATTTCTACACAGTGCTGGACTTACCTATAAGCTAAATAAGCTATTGCTTAGGGCCACACACCCTCGGGGGCCTCATTTTTTGAAATATATTTTTATTTTTATCATTTTTTACCCAAATGTTTTTAGAGAAGGGTCTCAAATTTCATACAGCTTAGGGCCTCAGCAGGTGAAAATCCGGCACTGTTTCGCCTGGAGGGGCTGTTTAAGTTACTGAATGGAAGCGAGCAAAAAAGTGTAGGACAATTCATACTGGATAGCCCAATAAGAGAAGTAGCATTGCTGGACCATGTTTGGGAATGGGTCTTTAGGTGGATCAAATTTCCAGGTAGATCTACATCTGCACTGTGAAAGTATTCAAAGGGCCAACATATTCCTGTAAAGGTGAAAGTCAATGAAAACAAATATAGAGAAGCCTAGATGTCCATTGATATCAAGATTTGGATAATGGAAAAAAAAAGCATATTGCAGCTATAGAGAACTAAAGACGGAGTCATGTCAAGAGTATAAAATATGTAGGGTGATGTTGTTGTGGTTACCAATACTCGAAATTAACTCAGGCGACACAGAATTATAATATTTCAGACTTCCATCACCTGCAGCTGATTGATTGTTTTGCCAATGGCGTCAAATGCGTTTTTTAAGACTATGAATATTCCCACTGCAAGTTTTTTTATTATCTACGCAATTTGTGATTTCCTCAATTAGTTCCATAGATGCTGATCTGTCTGCCCGGAATCCATATTGACTGTCGACCAAAAGCTTATGTTTTTCAATTAAATTGTCAAGTCTTTCTGTAAAACGTTTTTCAAGGATCTTGGAGAATTGGGAGGGTAAAGAAACAGGCCTGCAATTTGTGAAATGGTGTCTATCCCTAGTTTTGTATAATGGTATTACTGCTAATAATAATACTGTATAATTTGTATACTGCTATTTTCATTTTGTTTGGAAATTTGCTGAATTGAAAAGACAAGTTACAGATACAAGTTAATGGTTCTGCAATTTCTTCAATAACGTTTTTTATTATAATCATATCAATATTAAGTAGCGGGTTGCTTTTACATGTTCTTACAGTGTCTATGATTTCTTTTCCTTTGACTGCTCTAAGGAAGATAGAAATACTAGCTCTATCCCAAAAATCAGTATCCGCCCCTTCCTTTGTTCTGGGTCATTAGTTTTTTCTGCCAAATCTGGTCCCACATTTACAAAGATTTACATTAACCACATCATCCATATTATTTATTGTCTTGTCTTTCTCAATAAAATATTCAGGGTAGCCTGTATTTTTTATCCATTTCTAATAATACTATTTAGCACGTTCCATAAACCTTTCATATTGTTTTTATTCTCTAATATTTTATTATAGTTTTCTTTCTTACATATCCTCATAATATTGGTTAATTTATTCTTATATTTTTAATATTTATTTTCTGCTTTTGAAGTTTGATATTTTATGATTTGTCTATATAGTGTGTTTTTCTTTTTGCAGGCATTTTTGTAAACATTAATGATTCATGGACAATTTGTTTGTTTTTTGTCTATCACTATATTGTTTCACAGGACAGTTATTGTCATAAAGTGATTTAAAAATATTTTTAAATTATAATGTTTAAGACTTCCATCACTTGCAGCTGATTGATTGTTTTGCCAACCAAGTAATCGGCTTCCATTCCCTTTCAAACCAATTCTATTACTGCATTCCTATCCCACACTTGCGTTTCAAAACATTAATTCTCTATTGTTGTAAATTATGATCACTATTTGCTTCTGGAAACTTGCAACTTAAAGAATTTTAATTGAAGTGATTCATGATCAGATAAAGCAAGCTTCCTTGTAGAACCTGAAGAAAACAATATTGATCTGATCAGTGTTTGCTATAAAAAATATCAAACCCTTTATAAATATGCCTCCATGAATACCTATCTTTGATTTTACTGTTGATGGTGAAGGAGATTTATCAGTAATGATTTCAGGTCCACAAGTAGGGTGGTGGGGACCTGGAACACATTGCCAGGGGTGGTGGTAAAGCCAGATACGATAGTGGCCTTTAAGAGGCTCACCAAAGTCTTATATAGCTGCAACATGATCTCCAATCTTCTATACTCAATACTCCGACTGATGAAGCTCAATGAGCCGAATGCCTTTATGACCACCCCATCTACATTCAAGTGACACCACTTTCAAGGAACTATGTACCGGCATTCCTAGATAACTCTACTCCACCACACTTTCTAGAATACTGCCATTCACTGCAAATGTCCTGCCCTTGTTAGACTTCCTAAAAAGCAACACCTCATATTTATCTGTATTAAATTCCATCAACTATTCCTCAGTCCACCTGCCAAAACAATCAAGATCCTGCTGCAATTTTGGACAGCCATCTTCACTATCTACAATACCACCCACTTTAGTGCAACCGTCTTCATAAATAAGCCAGTTCTTAATCTATACAACAAAGTCATTATGAATCTTGTAAATCTTTTGTATGTTCAGGAAATGTATTTTACCCGATTGTTTTGTATATATTTTTAATTCCGGATACATTTTATTTATTGGAAAAAAAACATGGCTTGCCAGAGGAGAAAATTGAGGCTTTTTTTTTTAAAGCTTCTTATCTGCGAAATGGTACTTAAATTCCAGAGAGGTTAGCAAGCATTCTCACATTAAGCCATGATTTTGCTTCTCAAATTCCAAACAATAACAAAGCATTATCATGGTATAGATCAACACGAGAAAGCAGCAGTCAGCTGGCACCTGATACCAACCTGCTAAATCACAGCGCAAGATTGATGTAGTAATTAATAAGATTATTCTCAGCAAGAACACTTTTGTCTCTCGGGCCAAAGGTTGTGGGTTCACCCCATTCCAAAGATTTTTCAAAATGGATGCTTTTTTAACATTAATTTTCCTGAATCAACGTGTTGCTAGCAAGACTGGGATTTTCAGGCATCTCGTGTTTTACACGCATTTGATTTATGCCTTTTTGAAATGATACACGGTTCATTTAAAATAAAATTCTGATTTATGCGCTCATAATTTGTGAATAATGCACTCAAATTTACACCTGGCATCGTGGTCTCGTATATGTTTAATTTACGCATTCTTGAATTAAGTGCTGCTGCTGCCTCACAGCCCCGGGTTCAATCCTGACTTCAGGTGCTGTCTGTACGGAGTTTGTATTTTCTCCCTGTCACTGCATGGGTTTCCTCCAGGTGTTCTGGTTTCCTCCCACATTTCAAAAACATGCAGGTTTTTAAGTTTGCTAAGTTAAGTCAAATATGTAAGATGATACGCATCTGTAAATCACCCCCAGTATATAAGATGTGAAAGTGGGATGACATGGAACTAGTGTATGGGTGATCAATTCCTCGTTGCAGCTCAAAAGAAATCTAAATGTAACCCCCGTATAAAACAAGAGGTGGTTCTATTAAGGATAGCTAACTGCCTTCAAGATGGCACCATCTTTACCAGCTGCTCTGCTTCTGGTGTATAGAAATATGATCAGCTCATGATCAAGAAACAGTTCAGTTTAAATTGTGCATTGACCACTCTCCTTCAGGCTTCGTCAGAGTATTGGTGCAAACAGCTGAATCCCAGAGATAGGATACCAGGGGCTTCTCTTGGCACCAAAGCAGCATTTGACAAAGTGCAGCGTCAATGAGCACAGGTAAAACTGAAGATTATTGAAATCAAGGGGAAAACTCTCAAATGGTTTATGACCTACTGCATTCTTACAGTTGTTGGAAGTGAATCATAGCCCCACAACATCATTGGATGGGGTCCTCAGGACCCAACTACCATGAACCACATCATTAATAGTCATTCTTCCATTATAAGACCAGAAAATAAGATGTTTGCTGATGATTGCATAGTATTTGATTATACTCAAGTTTCTTCAGCAAATGAAGCAGTCAATGCCTATAGGCAGCAAGATTTTAATAAAATCAGGCATGGGCTGAAAAGTTGAAGGTCATATTCATACTACACTTATAAAAGGACATAAGCATTCCAAACAAAGGGAAACTTAATTACCTACATTTAATACTAAATGGCAATTTTCAAGTCACTCACAATCCTGGGGATCACTGTTGTCCTGTCACATGAATACCAAGGCTACAAGAATATGTCAAAGTTAGTCGCAAGTAATTCCCTTCTGGACACTCAAAATCTTTCGATCATCTAAAAGCCGCAAATGAAAAGTGTGAGGAAATATATCCCATTTAATTGGGTGAGTGCAACTTTCACGTATCTCAATCAGTCCACAAGTGGCACTGAATCCACCATTTTTAGGCTCCACCATTATAGCACTGTCACCGAGGAGGGGATTTATACCACCAACCTGTTCCATCAGAACCTATTGAAGGTTGTAGTGTTTAATAGCTTGATGGCTGTAGGGAAGAAGCTGTTCCTGAACGGCTCCTGCACCTTCTTCCCGATGGCAGGGGTGAAATGAGTGTGTGGCGCGAGTCACTGGTCTTTCATCACTGTTGGGTCTAATTGGTTGCAATTCAAAAAGGTGGCTTGCCACCCACCCATATGAACAACCTGATCCTGAATGTCGAAAAAACAAAGGAGGTCATCGTCAACTTCAGGAAAAACGGGCACAATCCCACACCACTTCACATCAATGACAGCGATGTGGAGGTGGTCAGTAGCACTAAGTTCCTCGGGGTGCAGATCACTAACAGTCTGACCTGGTCAAATAACATCTCATCAACAGTTAAGAGAGTGCAGCCGCGGTTGCACTTTCTGCGCCGGATGAGAAGAGTTCACCTCCCCCATCCCATCCTCACTACTTTCTACAGGGGCACCATAGAGGTTATTTTGACCAGCTGTAGCTCTGTCTGGTTTGGGGACTGTAAAGCCTCCGACTGGAACTCGGTGAAGAGAGTGGTGAGGACAGCGGAAAAAATCATCGGGACTTCTCTCCCCTCAATCGGGGATATTGCGACCAAACGTTGCATGTCTAAGACCAGCAGTATTATAAAAGACCCCACACGTCTCCATCACGGACTATTCACTCTGCTGCCCTCGGGCAAAAGATATCGTAGCATAAGGAGCAGAACATCGAGGTTCTGCAACAGCTTCTTCCCACGAGCCATCAGACTCCTGAATGCCATGCAATGGGCTGCCACCATTGTCTATTTTATCCTTTTATCCATTTTACCCTTCTGTTAATTATCATGTTGCACAGGGAGCCAAATGCAACGGAATTTCATTTGGAATTACATATATCGATATATTTCTAAATGACAATAAAGTTTGTTTGACTGACTTGACTTGACCACCTCCAGGACATTAATAATTGCCTGCAGTGGCAACATTCTAAAACATATTTAAATAAAAGATTCTGCATGGCTTGTTGAGTATTTCCGGCATTTTGCTTTTGTCTAATTTCCAACATTTACAGTTTGTTTTGGTTTAGAGACAACATGGAAACAGACCTTCAGCCCAGCGAGTCCACACAGATCATTGATCACCCGTTCACACTAGTTCTATGTTATCCCACTATCACATAGTCTCCCTAAACATAAGGGGCAATTTAAAGAAACCAATCAACCTACAAACTTGTACATCTTTTGGATGTGGGAGGAAATCAGAGCACCTGATGGAAACCCACATGGTCACAGGAAAAACATGCAGACACCACACAAACAGCACCTAAAGTCAGGATCATACCCAGGTATCTGGTGCTGTAAGGCAGCAGCTCTACCAGCTGTGTCACCCAAGATATTATATAATTAATCAGAATCTGACTAAAATTTGGCCAGATTCAATTCATTGTAAAATATACATCAATATATGTTGCAATGAATGAAAAGAGTTGGCAAGGATTAAAAACCATTGTAGCCCAGACCTGGCTGAAGGATACAGAGAATATAGGGGCTGAATGTTCCTGCTAAGACAAGGTATGCAAAGCACAAATAAGTTGTCAACAGGCTTTTGATTTGAAATTCGCATGTCCTGTCATATGTGCAGTATGAAAACATACCAGTCAGTTAAAGCACCTCAGGAATTTCATTTTTATTATCCGTTGCATCGGCATTTTCTCCAGGTATTGTTTTCTAAAGTGTCACATCAGTTTCTTTCAAATAACTTGAAGATTATAGGGTGTGGAAAGAAAGGTAGCATTTCATCAGGAGAGCTGATAAAGCACAAGATGCTTGGAATGAGGAAAACCCAGCTGAACCATCAACAAACCCAGGCTCCCTATATGGCGTGGCATTGTGCACTGTGCTATGTGTGTGATCATGTGCACCAGAACAGCATTTCAACAATTTAACAGCCTTTTGGATCCCATATCCAAGTCACAGACCTGAATTGTACAATGTTGGACGGAGCTGGGCATTTCAGGGCGTGCGTAGTGAATTTGCCCATTTGATGCAAAGAATGGAGGTCTTGGAATGGAAACAAAGGATTTCCTGCAATTTACACGGTTGCCAAATTACAATAGTTCAATGTTTTAAAGGAAATGGATGAGACAGCACGTAAAACAGGCAACATATAGTTGAATTTCTGTGCAATCTAATCCATGAAGTTCAATTAATCGTGCCTCCAGCTTCTTCCCCCTTTTCTCCGTTATGCTGGTGAATATTGTAGAACTCACAGAAAAGCTAATTTTCCAATTTAACCCATAACAATCACAACTCTTCTCTTGAAAGTTTCTCCCTTTTCATTCCTCTGTCAATATGTTTCATACACTGATCACCTAAACTATGGCCCCACAGTAAACAGTTCTAAAGATTGCAAATGTATTACGTTGAATAGTAACAGACTTTGCAAACAAGTTAACGACTGATAAAACAAATACATACATGGGGAATTAAATGTAATACAGATAACAATGTGATACATTTCCATAGGAAAAAACTAGTGTGAGATCAAGTAAATTGTGTAATTTAAAAAGAAATGCTGAAGCAGAAAGCATTGGCATGTACCTACAATAACAGTTCAGCATGCTGCTATAACACCATTTAAAAGACACTTGGACAAGTATATTATTAGAAAGGTTTGGAGAGATATGGGCCAAACACAGGCTAGTCGAGATAGGGCATCTTGGTTGGCATCAACGGGTTGGCCCTCAGGGGCTGTTTCCACGAGGTTAATTCCCGGGATGGTGGGACTGTCTTATGGTGATAGAATGGAGCGGCTGAGCTTGTATACTCGGGAATTTAGAAGGATGAAAGGGGATCTTATTGAAACATACAAGATTATTAAGGGATTGGACACACTAGAGCCAGGAAACATGTTCCCGATGTTGGGGGAGTTCAGAACCAGGGGCCAGAGTTTAAGAATAAGGGGTAGGCCATTTAGAACAGAAATGAGGAAAAACGTTTTACCCAGAGAGTTGTGAATCTGTGGAATTCTCTGCCTCAGAAGTCAGTGGAGGCCAATTCCCTGGATGCTTTCAAGAGAGAGTTAGATAGAGCTCTTAAAGATAGCAGAGTCAAGGGATATGGTGAGAAGGCAGGAACGGGGTACTGAATTTGGATAATCAGCCATGATCACAGTGAATGACAGTGCTGGCTCAAAGGGCCAAATGGCCTATTCCTGCACCTATTGTTCATGCTGTACGACTCTAAATATTAGAGTCGTACGGGGGGGGTTAAAATGTGGTTTTCCCCTTGCCACCGGAATTATATTTTGTTGGAGTGCGAGCTATTTCTGGAGATTCGTTCTGACTGCCGGTAAGTTAATTTTATTTTTTATTTTTATATTAAATCGCCCAACTATTTCAACTCTGCAGTAAAATAAAAATTAGTTCCTAATGCCGTGAACACCGACAACGGGGACCGATTTTACATACGGGACAGGTAAAGAAAGTCTGTTTATTTTTTCATATAAACCTGCTTGTTTAGATGACTTTAATCAATATTTCACATTGCGAAACGGTGATTTATTCCCCATATGAACTGGCAGAATTTTACCTGCCGATATTGGGTTTAAATTCACCGCAACTGCAATGTTCCAATACATCGCGTTCCAGAAAATCCCACTCGCAAGCTGATTTAAATGCCCAATAATTTATGGGCATTAAACACTAAATTCCTTCAATTTGGCCCATAAATCCATAACAATGAGATTTTAAAATCATGTTATATTGTGAATTCTTGTGTGGATGTTATTTGGACACTTAGGCTTTAAAAAAAAGTCAATGTTTTCTTAAGAAATGGATAGGTGTTTAGATCTAGTAATTGAATTTTGTAATTAACTACAATTGGGTAACTAACTAATTATATGCTTTAATTTCAGGTCATCCAAGTAAGATTGTTTCATATTAGTTTCAGAATGCTTCAATCTATAATAACTGAAAATGTATTTTAGTTCTCTTAATGTTTAAGAAAGTTATGGGCTTTTGACTATCCTCAATCACAATTTTTGTGTTAAGTCAATGGAAAGGAAACGGGGAACAAGATGCTAATTCCTGAGTATGAAAATGGCCATAACTTTTTTAATACTGAAGATATGAAAGTGAATTAGGTGTCAGATTAAACTTCTTTGTATGCTTTATCTGATGCAATAAATTGCATACTTGATTTTTTAAATCTCAAAATTTTGTAACATTGCCACCTAAAAGGTTTTAGAAACAGAGGCAGAGTTGGGCAATGTTACATAACACAAAACCCTTCTAATTCACTATAAGTACAAGAAAAACCAATGCCAGTGTTCGCTCCCTGACCAACTGCCTGAGTATTGAGCCCTGAATTACAATCAGTGGGCTATGTTAGGCAGGCCACATCACTTTATCCTCAACACTTTATATCAAGCATGATGTCAGGGGTAACACCAGCTTTGGCAGTGAACACACCATCACTCGCAGTAGGGTGAACTCACAAGCTATATTTTACTTACAGTGGTGAGGTGATCCAGCACTGCATGGTAACTAGTGTCTGGTGACAGACACCAGCACCATTTCCCCCTTCCCATTCCCTTTTCTCCTGGGGCTGGAATAGTAGGGAATAGGCTGACGAGGTGCAGGTGGCCAAGCTAATATCAACTAATTGGAGCCAGCTGTTGCTGGTGATGGATCCCTCCTAGCCTGGCAGCCAGTGACTAGAATCAGAGCAGCATCACAATCAGCAGAGGGGGCACTGTCAGACCAGGTATATCACAGGAAGAGATAACAGGGAAGGCAGAGGAAAATGTTCAAGTGTTATGCTCAAATTTCCTTCAAGAAATGTTCCTCCTGATCTTGAGGAATCTCCGGTCCAGGGCTGCACAAAGTGGAAAAGAAGGCGAGTTGAGGCAAATCAAGTTTATTGTCATAGCCAATAGACAATAGGTGCAGGAGTAGGCCATTTGGCCCTTCGAGCCAGCACTGCCATTCAATTTGATCATGGCTGATCATCCCCAATCAGTACCCCGTTCCTGCCTTCTCCCCATATCCCCTGACTCCACTATTTTTAAGAGCCCTATCTAGCTCTCTCTTGAAAGCATCCAGAGAACCTGCCTCCACCGCCCTCTGAGGCAGAGAATTCCACACTCACCACTCTCTGTGAGGAAAAACTGTTTTGTCGTCTCCGTTCTAAATGGCTTACTCCTAATTCTTAAAAGTGTTTCATGTACAGGTATAATGAAAATCTTGCCTGCAGAAGTATCACAGGGACGTAAACATTGACTACATACAGAAATATCAACCATACCTAACTTACACATCCACAAGACAATGAAAAGAAACAGAATAGGCAAGTTCACGGGTGTGGAAGAGGTGGACCATGGTGTTCTGTTGCCAAGTTGGGATTAGGGTTATGCAGGCCAGTTCAATGGTCTGCTGGTTGTAGGAAAGTAGCTGTTCCTGAGCATGGGGGTGTGTGACCTTGTGCTTCTGTGCCTCCTGGCTGATGATAGCAGCAAGAAGAGGACATGGCGTGGATGGTGTGGCTCCTTGACGCTACATGCCTGCCTTCTTGAGGCAATGCCTGATGGAGATGCTTTTGATGGCAAAGATGTGCTCATGAATGACTGGACATAGTTCACCACTCTCTGCAACCCATAGCACTTCTGTGCATTGGAATTGCTATACCAGACCATGATGCACACTGTCAGGATACTTTCTACAGTACACCTGCAGGAGGTTTTTATAAGGAAATCAGTGACATGCAGAATCCTTTTTAGCTTCTAAGAAAGTCGACAGCTGGTGCCTTCTTCATGATTACATCCTTGTGCTGAGCCCAGGACAGGTTATCCGAGATGTTAACACTCACAAACATGATGCTGCTATCTCCCTCCTCTCCCGACTCACCAATGAAAACTATTGTGTGGTATCCCCTTTTCATCTTTTGGAAGTACATAATTTGTTCCTTGGTCTTGTTGACAAGGAGCGAGAGATTCGTGTTACGTCATGACTTAGGCAAGTGTTCTATCTCTTTCCCATTCTCATTGCTAGCATTGATCTGGCAAGTAGGAGTGCAGAGAATAGACACAAAAAGGTGGAGTAACTCAGCGGGACAGGCAGCATCTCTGTAGAGAAGGAATGGGTCATTTCGGGTCGAAACCCTTCTTCAGACGGGTCTGAATCTTTGTATGAAGAAGGGTCTCAACCTTAAATTACCCATTCCTTCTCTCCAGAGATGCTGCCTGTCTCGCTGAGTTACTCCAACTTTTTGTGTTTATCTTCAGTTTAAACCAGCATCTGCAGTTCCTTCCCACAGAGAATGCAGAGAAGATGATCGAGGATGTTGTCAGGACTTGAGAGCCTGAGCTATAGAGAGAGGTTGGGCAGGCTAGGACTTTATTCCTTGAAGCTCAGGAGGCTGAGTGTTGAACTTATAGAGGTGTATAAAATCATCATTGGGGAAAGATTTACTATGAACCTGAGGTGCAACTTTTTGACTCAGATGATGCTGGGTAGATGGAAAGAGGTGTCAGAGGAGATAGTTGAGGCAGATGCGATAACAGCATTTAAAGGACACTTGGACAGGTACATGGAGAGGGAAGGATTAGATGGTTATGGTTAATGAGATAAAGATGTTGTTACCGATTCGCACTGCAAGAGATCTGCCACCTTTGAAAAAAACCCCGCCGTCTTCTTGCTCGGGCTGCGAGTGATGTCAACCCCCCCGACCACTCCCCCCGTTCTCAGGCACTGCTTGTAGCCTGCAGCCGGCAGTGAGGGAACCGGCAGTGAGGGAGTGTTGTGTTCGTGAACCAGCCCTCCCCTGTGATGACGCGCCCCCACCCTTCAAACTCTCCCCCCTTCCTCTCTGCCCCCTCGGCCCCAACCCCGCTCCCTCTCTGCCCCCCTCATGCTCCCTCTCGCCCCCCCCTCCCCTCTCCCCCCCCCCCCCCCCATTGGGGGGTTGGTTAGTGTGTGTGACGCCACAGGCCGCCTCCTCCCCCCCGCAACCATGCGTTTAGGGGACGGGTCCCATTTGGTCTAGTAATATTCTAAATGTGGCCTCGACAATGTCTTGTAAAACTGTAACATTGCCTCTCAACTTCTATACTCAATACTGAATGAAAAGAGCCTCCAAGGTATCAAAACCATTTAAAATGCGGGCAAAATACCTGCTACTTATATTTGCAGCCTTCAATCAGCTACTTCAATACTATGTTCACTTGAGGACTACCTCTGTGACATTCAAGCCAGTTTTTACACAATGGCAGTAATATTTTAGGGTGAAGGTTGGGGAATTTGCTGAAGAGTTCAGCAATTTCCATGTTCCACATTAAAAGAGGGCATTTGGCTGGCAGCTCTTAGAAAATAATATATTTGGTAGGATATTTCAGATGTGTTGGGTAATGACAGGTTTGATCAGATCTTTTTGCCCTTAGTAGATAGTCAGAACATTTATCCCAGGATGGAAAGATTAAAAGGGCATAGCTTTAATGTCAGAGGGGGAACGTTTTAAGGACACGTGTCAGGTGAGGTTTTCTTTCACTCAGAGTGTGCGAGCTTGCAGTTCGCTGCCACAGGTGGTAGTGGAAGCAGATACATTAGTGGTGCTTTAGGCAGGGCTTCCAACTCTCACGCTTTGAGTGTGAGAATTACGCATTTTAACAAATTCTCATGCCCTCACGCTGATCAGAAATTTCTCACGCTCTGTGGTGAGATATTCTATGATCAACGAAAATTTAAAAACTTAGATAAACTGCATGGTCCGCGGGTGTTGGAGAGCTGGGGCTGAGGGAGGGATGGAAGCAGAACCAGCGGCTGGGGGTGGCGAGTGTTTCCCGGGGACCGATGCCGGGAACGGGGCAGGCGAAATGCGTGATTCTCACGCTCAATGCATGAGAGTTACATTTAGTTTTTGGGGCTAACGAAATCAAGAGATATGGGGAGAAAACAGGAAAGAAGTACTGATTTTAGATGAATAGCCATGATCATATTGAATGGCAGTGCTGGCTCGAAGGGCCGATGGCCTATTCCTGCATCTATTTTTCTATGTTTCTATGCATGAGTGTATGGCAATAAAACTCAATAACTTGATTTTGAAGCATTCATGCATGGTGGAGGTATAATGTAATCATAGAGTGACACAGTGTGAAAACAGGCCCTTTGGCTCAACTTGCCCACACCCACCAACATGTCCCAGCTACGCTACCTGCTTTTGGTCCATACCTCCAAACCTGTCCTATCCATGTATTAGTCTACCTGTTTCTTAAATGTTTGGATGGTCCCTGCCTCAACTACCTCATCTGGCAGCTTGTTCCATACACCCACCATCCTTTGTTTAATTTTATGGATGGGAATTGTGTTCAGCCAATTGATGACTTCTATGACAAAGTAACTAGCATGTTACATAACAAGGAAGCCAATGAATGTAGCAAATTTTGTTATCCATAATTTGGTCTGTGAAGTGCCCCATAAAGGATTACTGCACTAGATAAGTACCTGTGGACTTGAACGTAATAGGTTAGGTCCAGGGGGTCAGATATGGGGCTTTATGTGTGGGCCAGATATATTGTCAGTGCAAAGGGGCTAGGAGCAAGGCCAAGGTTGCATCCAGAGTCAAGGTCTGGAACAGTACTAGGTGTGCAGTCAAAGCTGGGACCAGGGGTGTGTTCAGCACTGGGAACTAAGCAGCTATGATCAGGGTAGAATAGAGCGCCAGGTGTAAGGCTGGACGCGGCGACAGGAATGAGAGAAGGTATGCAACTAGAGTCAGGGCCAGGAGTAGTACCAGGTGCGCAGTGAGACCCAGATTGGTCAATATGGGCCAAGTGCATGATTACAATCTGATTTCCATACAGGAATACACTAAGATCATTCATGTGCTGCACCTGTTGATCAGAGCCTGGGCTCTTCTGTGGAATGTAATTAGGAATGTAACTTACTCTAACCTTATTCATGGCTAATCCAATTTAAAGCATATATATTGCATTCAAGTGTAAGTTAAAAGACTCGCTACAGTATGCACCTTATTGTTCAATTTCAAGCTGAAAAATGCAAAAGTTCCGTACCAATGGGAGGGGACACACCCTTGACACACCCTCCTCACACACTCACCCCCCCCCCCCCCCCCCCCAGGTCGCTGTGCTTCCTCGGGCTTGGTCTCTCACAATTTCTCACTCCCAACTCTCACCCAATGTTGGCAGCCCTGCTTTAAGAGACTTTTTGATAGGCACATGGATATGCAGGGAAGGAAGAATATGGAAGGAGGTGGGACAGAGGATATTAGTTCAACATGGCATCATGTTTGGTGCATTTGTTGTGGGCTGAACAGAATGTTCCTGTGTATTCTGTTCTATATTTCTGTCCAAGACCAGAACTGGCAAAAAACACATTTGAAATTTTAAAAAATGATATGAATGTGATGAATGAAATGCTCATCCTTGGTTCAATATTTTACAAGTTAAACCAACTTTACAAATAATAATTGGCCATGGAAATATGCTTGCAGTTATTTATTAATATGCTTTTGAAATTGAGAACAAGTAAGCAGTTTATTGATCAAAGTAATAATGATGCCGATTATGTGACGGTCAACTAGAATTCTTACTAAACGTACTGTGATTGGCCCAATGTAATGAATTATATATTTTTCCAAAATAGTAACAGATTGGATTCAGTATTGTGCTTTATCATCTAGAAGAATATTTCAGCATGTGGCTTTTTGGTTGAAGCCCCAGGACAGACCTCCTTCTTACAGCGACAGGATGTGATGTGCGGGTAGGTGTACATTTCATTTTCTCTACCATCTTGGCAGGTAAGTTTCACTTTCCGATCTTCAATCCCCATTTCTTGACAGCATTCACATTTGCGTTCAGTTCTGTGTGTCTGGGTATTAAAGCTGGAAAATAAGATCAGAGTTGTAAATGTAAGAACAAAAGCATAGTCTTGGATCATATAATTGCGATAATCAATGTAAAAATTTCCCTTATGGTAAAATTCTATCTGAAATGTTCAAGAGAATTTCATATTTGAATGAATGATGCAATAAGTTAAAGAACATCTTACCACAATTGAAATAAAGCTGTGCATAAAATCAACACAACGAT
Source organism: Raja brachyura (assembly GCA_963514005.1). The sequence goes on from OY740799.1 coordinate 32,130,309, forward strand.
TGAGAGAGATTAAAATAAATGATGGAAATAGACACTTAGCGGTAGATGTAGATTGCAATTCATGGATAAATATCATGATATAGTTATGATTGGAAGCCTATAAACAGCCTCCTGCAGGTCTAGCAATCAGGTGTCAATAACAAGCAATTTTTGTAGACTATATTGTAACCAGGCTTATACTTACACTGACTGTATGGTATCCTTCTACTGTTGTGCAAAGCAATGTTTCAGAATTGGTCAGAAATAAGATCACAGGTTCTCATGTGCAAATAAATCTGGGATAAGTCACAGATGCAAGACGTGGAGAGGAGTCCGCTACTACCTTAGACTGTGGAGTCATAGTGCTGTATAGCCCATTAATAGGGCCTTTGACCCACTTGGTCCATGTTGACCAAGTTGGCATACTGAACTAGTCACATTTGCTTTCATTTGGCCCACAGGCCACCAAGTAATTCCTATCTGTACCTAGGTCCAAATGTCTTTTAAAAATCATAATTATATCCACTCTGTCAGCTCAATGGACCAGAAATGTGCTCTAGTTCTAGAATCCACTACCCTGGGGAAAATAAACTGTGAGCTTTCACTTCATACCTCTGCCGATCTAGTACACCTCAATAAAGTCATCCCACAACCTTCCATGCTCCAAAGAAAAAAAATCCCAGCCTATCAATCTCCGCCTATAACTAAAGCCCACTAGCGAGGGGTGACATGTTGGTGAATCTTTTTTGCATCCTTTTCAACTTACTAACATCTTTGCTTTCTCTGGGTGACCATGACTGCACACAATCCTTCAAGTATGGCCAGTTGCAGAGAGGAGTTTTCTCACTGCACTGCAAAAAAACGAAAGGTCGGAGCTGCATGTAGGACAGATTTATTGCGAGTGGGCAGTGGGGTGCGGTACCTGTCTCCTCAGGAAATTTCTGATTTGGTAGGATTGTGACTGTTTCTCTGGAGGTGGCTCAGGAAGGCTCAACAGAGGCGGGAACTGATGAAGATGGATTTTTGTTGTTACCTTCGGTGAACCCCCTCCCCACACAGCTCCCCACACAGTTTTGCCATAGTCAGCCGGGTGTTGGAAGATTCGTCAGTGTTTTAGACTTTCCCGAGGGTCTCTCCTGAGCTGTGGGATGGGTCATAGACACACCATTGACATGGTGCACTCCTTGCATTGCTGGACTGTACTCCCATTGTTTTTCCTTCTCCCCTGTGCTCTGTTCTACAGCAAAATGCTTGATACTGTCTGCAGTGCTATTGTAACAATGTTATTGACTTTATAATGTTGAACCAATGATGTCTGTGTGCTCAACCGAACTGCAACTTCACCATTCCTGTACCCCAGTCACCTTTCAGAATGTTAGGCTGTAGGAGTGGTGTGAAAAGTTATGTGCATCCTGACATGAATGTTGATGACTGTATGAAGGCAATGGCTGGAGTTGGCCCTTTGACCATTGTCGTGGCCTCCAAGATGTCAGGAATTACTGTGATCTTCCTGAAGACTAAATGGGCAATGTCCCTGGCCCTGAGTAAAGGATATTCCTGCCAGTGGTCCCACTGGGGGCCACTGCACAATGAGTTTTACTCTCCAACATCCTACCCTTCATACCTGATCAGCTCCTGCTCCACCTATCTCTGCCGTCTGGGCGGGGTGCTGTCAGATCTTACCCCTAACTTCTATACTCCCAACTTCTATACTCAATACTCTGACTAATGAAGGTCAATGTGCAAAAAGGCCTTTTTACCACCCTATTTACCTGTGACTAATTTCAAGGAACTATGTACCTGCACTCCTAGATCCCTCATCTACACCACTCCCCCAGAACCCTCCGCAATGAATTATTTAAACCAATTTAGCTGAACACTGTTAAGGGTTAATTGAAACACTGACCACAAATGTGTTATGCAGCCCTTTTGATGATCAATAAATCGTTGTGACATATCTCAATTACATTTTGAGCCACTGTTGCCGGTACGCAATTTGCCACTTCACCAGATGCTTGTGTTAAATGAAGGTGAAACCAGCATTACAACTTGAGACTCTATTTTAGTCAACTTTTTAGATCTATTGCAAAAAAATCATCCTGATGAGATGTAGGGTGCCCTTGAAAGCCACTAAAGGAGTAAACTGCGTCAGCTTTGTTGTGTTCATTATCTCCATTCTGTCTTCATGGACAAAGTACTAAACATGTTGAATCTCCACCTTGGCAGAGAATATTTGGAATATAAAGGGAATAACAAAAATATTATATGCAAGTGAGTAAAGTTAATTTTACATTTACCATATATTTTTCAAGCAGAACAGATTTGTTAATGTGGAAAGTATTACTCTGGTTATTGTTTCAGTGTCTGTAATTATTTAATCTCTCATGTGAAATAGTACTCAATGATTTGAATGAGAAGCAATACTTACCACTAAATTGTATTTACTATTACTTAATACTTACTAAACTGAGCTGGCACAATTCCCTTCACACATATACAGTTCAATGTTTGCTGTGCAGGTTGTATTCTGGACTTCTTTTGTGATATTGGTCTTTCTGGATGACAACTTGCAAAAGCCTATTGAAATAAATAATTGATCAATTGTAAACCTCATCTGTAATTGAATAAACAATATTTTTGTGTCTTGGATCACGGTGAACATAGTTCAAACATCAGGTGATTTTGACTTTTGGAAGATCCATTTACACTTGGCTATTCTTAGCTATTTGCAGTTTTCCCCCCAAATGCTCTTGGTTTCATGAAAAATAATATTGTGAAATACCTGCAGGTGAAACATAAGAATCAGGGAAAAATATATTTCACAATTCTGCTATTGAAAATGAAAACTGAAAATATCCACATGATTCAGCAGAATTCAAGGTGATGTATTTGTTTTGAGGTAGGAATTGTTAGTGTTGGGCATGTCTAAGCTCCAATATAACAGAACTGAAAAAGAATGGAGAGGTACAGTCTTATACCCCTAATATTTTGCTCCAATAATTACCCTCTACTCTTGCTCCGAATACTGCCCAATAAACAAGTGTGGTATTATCCAAATTTATCCAACTCCAAATGCAGCATCTGGTAATTGTGGAACTTCATGCTGAATTTGATTGATATTTATGTTCTCAGCTCATAACCTCAAATGTTAATTTGACAATCCAAACTAATTGTAGTGACCTGATACAATGATGCCGACAGTAGCCGAAAAAAATCACCAAGTGGGACAGGCCCTTTAAATAACACCCATATTTAACAACTCATAGGGTTACCCAGTTAAATGTTCTGAGTGTGGGAAAGTATATGATTAGAATCCAGCAAATCACATATCTCTGATAATGATTGGTTTATGGTGGAATTGGTAATAATGTAAGGCCAGCAACCATTACCACACAAATAATAGATTGCTTTGTTCAAATGTTAAAACATTTTTGAACCATTGTAGTAACCTAGCAACATGGTCAGATAACAATTAATAATGTTACTAAAAATCTAGATATTAAGAAAGACCCAAATGATGTCCAGCACGAACAAATAATCAACTGTCAATGAAGAAAAATTCTGCGAGGTGAATTGATTCACAATTAGACCTAGTTGGGAATATTGAATTTGGCTGATAATTCATAGCAATCATCTGCAATGTTCTATAAAATTAAAGCATTTATAAAGAAATAATCAGTTACCTTGAGCGACACAAGTGTAGCAGCAGTGTCTATCATCCCATTTTCTGTCAGACTGAACAAATAGATTTAACAGTCAGATTTAATACTGTGCATGATCCAGGCATACATTGTTTAGTTTTCATTTAGTTCAGAGATACAACATGTAAACAGGCCCTTCGACCCAGGACTGAAAAGGAAGGGAAGCAGACCATAGAAAGTTCACGTTTATGAATTTAAGATTTTTATTCTCTGCTTTATGTCTGTGGAATACCTACAATGTTTAGCATTCTCTGTTTAATATTTTACAATATTTAAAAGTGCTTAAATTAGGAAAGGACACTGGGGTTCATTTAACAGCAAGGGCAAGAACATTTCACCTAACCTGGTGAATGTGCGGAGAAAATTCATTAACCATATAACCATATAACAATTACAGCACGGAAACAGGCCATCTCGGCCCTTCAAGTCCGTGCCGAACAACTTTTTTCCCTTAGTCCCACCTGCCTGCACTCATACCATAACCCTCCATACCCTTCTCATCCATATGCCTATCCAATTTATTTTTAAATGATACCAACGAACCTGTCGCCACCACTTCCACTGGAAGCTCATTCCACACCGCTACCACTCTCTGAGTAAAGAAGTTCCCCCTCATGTTACCCCTAAACCTCTGTCCCTTAATTCTAAAGTCATGTCCTCTTGTTTGAATCTTCCCTATTCTCAAAGGGAAAAGCTTGTCCACATTAACTCTGTCTATCCCTCTCATCATTTTAAAGACCTCTATCAAGTCCCCCCTTAACCTCCTGCGCTCCAGAGAATAAAGACCTAACTTATTCAACCTATCTCTGTAACTTAGCTGTTGAAACCCAGGCAACATTCTAGTAAATCTCCTCTGTACCCTCTCTATTTTGTTGACATCCTTCCTATAATTGGGCGACCAAAATTGTACACCATACTCCAGATTTGGTCTCACCAACGCCTTGTACAATTTTAACATTACATCCCAGCTTCTATACTCAATGCTCTGATTTATAAAGGCTAGCATACCAAAAGCTTTCTTTACCACCCTATCTATATGAGATTCTACCTTCAAGGAACTATGCACGGTTATTCCCAGATCCCTCTGTTCAACTGTGTTCTTCAATTCCCTACCGTTTACCATGTACGTCCTATTTTGATTTGTCCTGCCAAGGTGTAGCACCTCACATTTATCAGCATTAAACTCCATCTGCCATCTTTCAGCCCATTTTTCCAACTGGCCTAAATCACTCTGTAGACTTTGGAAATCCTCTTCATTATCCACAACACCCCCTATCTTGGTATCATCTGCATACTTACTAATCCAATTTACCACCCCTTCATCCAGATCATTGATGTACATGACAAACAACAAAGGACCCAACACAGATCCCTGAGGCACCCCACTAGTCACCTGCCTCCAACCCGACAAACAGCCATCCACCATTACCCTCTGGCTTCTCCCATTCAGCCACTGTTGAATCCATCTTGCTATTCCTGCATTTACACCCAACAGTTGAACCTTCTTAACCAACCTTCCATGAGGAACCTTGTCAAAGGCCTTACTGAAGTCCATATAGACAACATCCACTGCTTTACCCTCGTCAATTTCCCTCGTAACCTCTTCAAAAAATTCAAGAAGATTAGTCAAACAGTTTGTGTCTGAGCATGAAGAACTTCTATTACTTGCCAAGATTGGTTGTTTGAAACCAGAGGGTGTTAAGAGGCATTCAAAATGAAGTGTCTAAACAGAGGAACTATATCCATTTATGGAAAGATCAAGGCCAGAGGATTTAGATTTAAAATGATTGCCAAAGAATTACTGGAGCCATGAGCTGAAATTCAAAAAAATCTACAGTTTTTGAAAATCTGGAATATAAACAGAATATGCTGAAAACATTCATCATATCAGACTGCATCTGTGGAAGGAGAAGCAGAGCTAACATTTCTGTAGAATACACCTTGGGAATGGGAGGAAACAAGTTGGTACAAAGCCTCAGGGAATGTGTTGGATTGACGACAAAGGGTATCCTGTGGAAAGGACAAAAGAAATGCCTGTGATAGGGTGAGACCAGTGTCGAGTGGGAATAAATTGTAAATAAAGTCAAATGGTCAGTGGGCTAATGAGGATGGTTACTGGAAGAGAACATGGTGATTCGTTAATACAGTGTATGAAATGAGACGGATAAAAGGTGAGAACACGTACAAATGAATGTAAAAGCTGCTAAGTCCAAAGACTGTAATGGATACCCAGCAGTGTCAAGCTGTGCTAATGGAGAAACTTAATGGAATAACAATTATAAATGGAGGACCTGGCCAATTCTCATATACAGAGAAAATGGATTACTTAAATTGTAGAATTCAATATTGAGTCTGGAGGAGTGCAATGTGTCCAAAATGGAGATTGTGGTATTGTTCCTCCAGCTCTGTTCAATCTCACTACAACAATGCAGGAGGCCCAAATAGTTAGATTGAAATAAGAGTCTGATAGCAACTTAAAGTGCCAGCCAAAAGGGTAGCCCCTCCAGACTGAACACAAGCCTTCTGCAAAGAGATCACCCATGTTTGTTTCCATCCTCCAATACAAAGGAGATCAATTGTAAGCACCAAATGCAGCTTTGAATTGTTGCTTCAGCTGGACGAAATGTTTAGGTCTATCGATACTGGGGAGATAATAGGTGAAAGGTCAAGTGTTGCTTCATTGAACTGTCTGTTGGTGTAAAAGGGAATAGTTTGAAAGGAAATAGTTGGTGGAGATGGAAGAGCAGAACAAGGAGTCACAAAGAGAACAGTACCTTCAAAAGAGTAAAAGGGGAACGGAGATATTAGAAATTAATTGAAGGTGACAGAAATTGTGAAAATAACCTGGTGAAGCGGTAGGATGCGGTAATCTGGTCAGATGGATGGTAAGGACCAGGGGTGATCTATCTTTCCTCTGATTAGGAGGAGAGAGGTTGGGAGAAACTTTTTTAGTTTGAGAGTAATCATATTAAGATTCCATTGTCTGCCCCAGCAATGAAATTAATTTCAATTGTCACTTTCAAGAAAGGACTAAACGCCTACCTGAAGAAGAAACAAATCAGCTATGAAAAAATAATGTGAGTGACGAACCTGTTCATAGAGAACCATTGTAGGAATAAAGGGCCTATTGACCTTCTTGCGAGGAATAACAGTTCTGTGTGTCTATTCTATTCCAATATTCAGTTGATATATCAGATTATTGTTACCAGTGTTCATCTGATTTATACTGGATTTGAACATATTGGGCAGTTGAAAATATAGTATTTTTCATTTACATTAATTTACCTCAACTTCAATTCTGCATCCTAAAATGATATGTGCTAAGAAATTACACCAGGTGTAATAGAAAGGCTAATAGCATAATAAAGACGGAGAAGATTGGATTGTGTTACCTTCTATCACAGTGAGGAATGTGGGGAGCTGCTGTGGTGGATATTTATGTTAAATATTATTTTATGTGGTTGTGTGTCTTGTTGCTTTTCACTTAGTATGGCTAGATGGTAACTCAAATTTCACAGTACCTTAATTGGTACATGTGACAATAAACTGACCATGAAACCTTGAAATCTTAAGCATATTACTATTTTGATGTGAAAAAATGAAAAAGTCACCTGTGTTCCTTTTATTGTGTATTTAAGGATCTTGTGCTATTTTATATTTTAAATTTAATGATTTTTCATCAAATTATTCATTTTATAATAACTGTTCATTTCAATTAAGCAATTCCATCTTTCATCTAACTGCATCACTATCGAATTAAGGTCGTCAATAGTAAAACTAAATGTATCTTGCAACTTATTTATTATACAAACCTCTTTGCAATCATTTTGAGCAGTACAAGTCGTTTTTTGTGTTACGACCCCATTTCTAGTACATGTGTAAGAAGTACAATTATTGTTCTGATCCTGCCATATTTCATTTATCTTGGAAAGAAAGAAGCAAAGTAAGTACATTCAACTGGCTTCACAAAGAAAAACTACAAGCAATTTATGTCAGCAATTCTGAATTAAATAGACAGTGTCAGGAACTCCACAATTAACATTATAATTAAGCACCAATATATACTTGTTAAATATGTGCCTAAGATTTTACAACATTCATTCTAATGGGACATGCATTGCTCTTGCCACTGGAAATAAAATGTGGGCGGCCAAATAGTGTGAAGGCTAGAAAGATGAAAGGTTAAAATAAAATCGTGCTAAAAATAGTCCAGGGTCATGTTTGGTTTGCTTGGTCTCAGCTGGTATCCTGACTCTACTGGAGCTTGCACGTATGGGGTTGGAGTTTAGTTTTTAATTGTAGGCCACCCAATAGATAGCTGGGAGATAGAAAATACAAGATGTAGACAGATTATAGAAGGATGCAAGAACCACAGGGTTGTTGCAGTGGGTGACTTTACCTTCCCCAATAATGACCGTGACTTGCTCAGAGGAAGAGGATAAGCTGGGAAAGAATTTGTTTGGTATATTATCCAAGAAGGTTTAATTAACCCATATCTGGATACTCCCGGACTTGAGGAGGGACCGTATGGACGTGTACTGGGAATTGAGCCTGGCCAGGTGACTGGTGCTCCTAAGGAAGAAGAACTTGAAGATACTGATCACAACTCCAAATGTTTTAGGTTTGATTTGAACAGGAACCGGACTGGATGTTGGGGGAAGGTACTCAATTGGGACAAGGCTGATTACAATGTAATTGGGCAGGAGTTAAGGAGGGTAGATTAGGAGCAGTTGTTATTGGGTAAATTCACAGAGGACACATGGGAGTCATTTGAAGGCCAGTCGATCAGCGTGTTCCAGTAAGGAGGAGGGATAAGAATGGCACAGTAAGGGAACCGTGAGTGACCAAGGAAGTTGTAAACTTGGACAGGAAGAGAATGTCAAGTTTAAGATGGAACATGAGCAATGTAAAGCCAGTAGGAAACAATTAAGCAGGCAATTAAAAGGGCCAAAAGGGGCCATGAAATGTCTCTGATAAGGTAGATTAAGGAAAGTCCTAAGGCATTTTACACGTTTTCTCAAAATATGAGGGGGACCAGGGGGAAGGTAGGATCACTCAAAGATAAAGGAGAGGATCAATGCTTGGAGTAGAGAATATGTGAGGTACTTTGCATCTGCATTCACCGAGAAATAGTCTTGGAGGACAGTGAGATCAGTGTGGATAATACAAATATACTGGGGCAGTTTAGCTTAAGAAGAGCTGGTGCTGAGGTTCTTGTGAAACATTAAGGCGGCCATGTCCCCAGGGCCTGATGGGATATATCCCAGGTTCATTGTGGGGTGCAAAAGAGGAAATTGCGGGGGCCTTGAGGAGGATCTTTGCTTCCCCTCTAGCGACACACATGGTGTTAGAGGACTGGAAAGTGCCCAGTGTAATTTCTTCGTTTAAGAAAGGAAGCAGAGATTATCCAGAGAAGTATTGGCCAGAGAACTTCACGTCAGTGGCAGGGAACCAATTGGAGAGAATTCTTTGAGCTAGGATTTACTCGCATTTGGAAGAGAATGGTCTAATTAGGGACAGCCAGCATGGCCAGTCGACGCTCACTAATGATTGAGTGTTTTGAGGAGGTGACAAAGGAGATTGACGAAGGTAGGGTAGTGAATGTTGTATGCATGGATTTTAATAAGGCTTTTCGTAAAGGTCCCTCATGGTAGGCTCATCAAGAGGATTAAGATGTACGAGATTCATAATGACTTGGTTGTATGGATTTAGAGCTGGCTTATTCATAGAAGACAGAGCGTTGATGTGGAAGGTATATATTTGGCTGGAGATCTGTGACCAGTGGCGTACCACAGGGACCTGTGGTAGGACCTCTGCTGTTTGTGGTATTTTTAAATTACCTAGATGTAAATGTAGATGAGCTGGTGAGTATGTTTGGTGATGACATCAAAATTGGAAGATTTGCAAACAGTGAGGAATTATGTCAGAAGATGCAGCATATTGATTGGCTGCAAATTGCAGAGAAATGGCAGATGGAGATTAACCCAAGCAAGTGCAAGGCGTTGCACTTTGAGAGGTGAATGCAAGGAAAGAATCTACAGTCAATGGCAAGACCCTTAAGAGCATTGATGTGCAGAGGGATTTTGGAGTCCAAGTTTACAGCTCACCAAAAGGTGGCAGCACAGGTAGATAGGGTGGTTAAGGTGGCATCTGGTATGCTTACCTTCATTGCTAGAGGCATTGAATATAACAGTCAGGAAGTCATGATGCACATCTATAGGTTTTTAATCAGGATTTGAAGTATATCATGCAGCTCTGGTCGCCCCATTACAGGAAGGATGTGGAGGATTTGAGAAGAGTGTACAAGAGGTTTGTCAGAATGCTGCCTGGATTAGAGGGTTTCAGCGACAGTGTGAGGCTGGATAGACTTCTATTGTCTTTTCTGGAATGTCGGAAATTGTGGGGAGACATGATATAAAATTCTGAGGGGGTAGATAGTCAAAACCTTTCCCCCAGAATGGAAATGTCCAACAGTAGAAGTTTAATGTAGATGTGCAGGGTAGGTTTTTTTTACACAGAGAGTGGTGAGGGCCTGGAATGTATTGCCTGGGGTGGTGGTGGTGCAGGCAGACAGTGGTGTTTACACAATAAAGAGGCTTTTAGATAAGTACATGGAAGTGCAGGGAATGGAGGGATGTGGATCATGTTTAGGCAGATGAGATCAGTTTAACTAGGCATTGTGTTCGGCACAAACTTTGTGGGCCAAAGGGCCTGTTCGTTCGTTATTTTGTTCTGTCTATCTGATCAGTAAAATGTTACAACATCTTTTTGCTGGGAAGAAAGTTGGAGTGAAAAACAAAGTGTTTAATTGTGCTTTTAAAACGTATTTTGCACAAAGGAAATTTCAAATTTCTACCTTTCTTCGGATTCCATTATTATCCAGGCAACCTGTTTTTTTAAAGAAAAAGGTTTATGAGTTCTGTTATTTTAATTGATACAATGATCAAAATTGTGCATTATTCACTCCAAACTTACATGTTGAAACACATTTTGTCCTGTCTTCCGATTTCATCATTCCAGCTGGGCAGAAACAGCCTTCATGATAATTAAGTAGATTTCCCCCCGTCATCACTGAACTGAAAATTAGAATGCAGTTACCATCTTTTAAGAGAAGGTTTTATTGTCACATCGATTTCTAGACTGTAATGCCAGCAATTGTGCCAGAAGAATGGCTTCAGGGATCCTCTTGCACCAACTCAGAATAATGGGTTCAGTGGAAGAGCAAAGAATGCTCATATAGAGCAGCTCTGGATCACACAGCTGGAAATGCTGCATCTCACTTTCCATCAGTGGGACCCAGAGATTTCCCAAAGATTGCCCACCAAAAATTCCATGGTGTAATTCTTTCTCCATCAAATTAGAAAGGCTTATTCACTTAGTCTCTGGACTACTTGGACTCTTCCAATGGATACCGACCGAGTGAACAGTAGAGCCCCAGGGAGTGTTGTACAGCAGAGGGGTCTAGGAGTGCAGGTGCATAGTTCCTTGAAAGCGGCGTCAGATAGATAGGGTGGTTAAGAAGGTTTTCAGTACATTGACCTTCATCAGTAAGGGTATTGAGGAGAGAAGTTGGGATGTTCAAGTTTGCATTTATTGTCACTGTACCAATTGGTACAGCAAGATTTGGGTTGCCATACAGCCTTACACATAAAACAAACACAACACACGATTGAATTTAACAAGAACATCCCCACACAGCAGAATCAGCGTTTCCCACTGTGAGGGAAGGCTATAAAAGTTCAGTCCACTCCTCTATGTTCACCAGTGGTTGGGGCCTATTGAGGCCTCCGCAGCCGCCGCAACGGCGGCCCAATGTCCAGGCCCTCTCGCCGGATGATGGAACTCTGGCGTTGGAGGGATAGAGAGAAAGGAAAAGGAGGTGGGGTAGCGTTGCTGGTTAGAGAGGAGATTAACGCAATGGAAAGGAAGGACATTAGCTTGGAGCATGTGGAATCGGTATGGGTAGAGCTGCGAAACACTAAGGGGCAGAAAACGCTAGTGGGAGTTGTGTACAGGCCACCTAACAGTAGTAGTGAAGTTGGGGATGGTATAAAACAGGAAATTAGAAATGCGTGCGAAAGGCAAAACAGTTATAATGGGTGACTTCAATCTACATATAGATTGGGTGAATCAAATTGGCAGGGGTGCTGAGGAAGAGGATTTTTTGGAAAGTATGAGGGATAGTTATCTAAATCAACATGTAGAGGAACCAACGAGAGAGCAGGCTATTTTAGACTGGGTATTGAGTAATGAGGAAGGGTTAGTTAGCAGTCTTATTGTGCGTGCCCCCTTGGGCAAGAGTGACCATAATATGGTTGAGTTCTTCATTAGGATGGAGAGTGACATTGTTAATTCAGAAACAATGGTTCTGAACTTAAGGAAAGGTAACTTTGAGGGTATGAGACGTGAATTGGCCAAGATTGACTGGCAATCAATTCTAAAAGGGTTGACGGTGGACACGCAATGGAAGACATTTAAAGACTGCATGGATGAACTACAAAAATTGTTCATCCCAATTTGGCAAAAGAATAGATCAGGGAAGGTAGTACATCCATGGATAACAAGGGAAATCAGGGATAGTATCAAAGCAAAGGATGATGCATACAAAGTAGCCAGAAAAAGCCGCATACCAGAGGACTGGGAGAAATTCAGAGACCAGCAGAGAAGGACAAAGGGCTTGATTAGGAAAGGAAAAATAGATTATGAAAGAAAACTGGCAGGGAACATAAAAACTGACTGCAAAAGTTTTTATAGATATGTGAAGAGAAAGAGATTAGTTAAAACAAATGTAGGTCCCTTGCAGTCAGAAACAGGTGAGTTGATCATGGGGAACAAGGATATGGCGGACCAATTGAATAACTACTTTGGTTCCGTCTTCACTAAGGAAGACATAAATAATCTGCCGGACATAGCAGGGGACAGAAGGTCAAAGGAGTACTTGAGTGAAATCTAGGTTAGTCGGGAAGTGGTGTTGGGTAAATTAAATGGATTAAAGGCCGATAAATCCCCAGGGCCAGATAGGCTGCATCCCAGAGTACTTAAGGAAGTAGCTCCGGAAATAGTGGATGCATTAGTGATAATCTTTCAAAACTCTTTAGATTCTGGAGTAGTTCCTGAGGATTGGCGGGTAGCAAACGTAACCCCTCTTTTTAAGAAGGGGGGGAGAGAGAAAACGGGGAATTACAGACCAGTTAGTCTAACATCGGTAGTGGGGAAACTGCTAGAGTCAGTTATTAAAGATGGGATAGCAGCACATTTGGAAAGTGGTGAAATCATTGGACAAAGTCAGCATGGATTTACGAAAGGTAAATCATGTCTGACGAATCTTGTGGAATTTTTCGAGGATGTAACTAGTAGCGTGGATGGGGGAGAACCAGTGGATGTGCTGTATCTGGACTTCCAGAAGGCTTTCGACAAGATCCCACATAAGCGATTAGTATATAAACTTAAAGCATATGGCATTGGGGGTTCAGTATTGATGTGGATAGAGAACTGGCTGGCAAACAGGAAGCAAAGAGTAGGAGTTAACGGGTCGTTTTCACAATGGCAGGCAGTGACTAGTGGGGTACCGCAAGGCTCAGTGCTGGGACCCCAGCTATTTACAATATACATAAATGATCTGGATGAGGGAATTGAAGGCAATATCTCCAAGTTTGCGGATGACACTAAGCTGGGGGGCAGTGTTAGCTGTGAGGAGGATGCTAGGAGAATGCAATGTGACTTGGATAGGCTGGGTGAGTGGGCAAATGTTTGGCAGATGCAGTATAATGTGGATAAATGTGAGGTTATCCACTTTGGTGGCAAAAATAGGAAAACCGACTACTATCTAAATGGTGGCCGATTAGGAAAAGGGGAGATGCAGCGCGACCTGGGTGTCATGGTACACCAGTCATTGAAAGTAGGCAGGGTTACACAAAAAGCTGGAGAAACTCAGCGGGTGCAGCAGCATCTAAGGAGCGAAGGAGATAGGCGACGTTTCGGGTCGAGACCCTTCTTCAGACTCAAAGTAGGCATGCAGGTACAGCAGGCAGTGAAGAAAGCCAATGGTATGTTAGCTTTCATAGCAAAAGGATTTGAGTATAGGAGCAGGGAGGTTCTACTTCAGTTGTATAGGGTCTTGGTGAGGCCACACCTGGAGTATTGCGTACAGTTCTGGTCTCCAAATCTGAGGAAGGACATTATTGCCATAGAGGGAGTGCAGCGAAGGTTCACCAGACTGATTCCTGGGATGTCAGGACTGTCTTATGAACAAAGACTGCATAGACTCGGTTTATACTCTCTAGAATTTAGGAGATTGAGAGGGGATCTTATAGAAACTTACAAGATTCTTAAGGGGTTGGACAGGCTAGATGCAGGAAGATTGTTCCCGATGTTGGGGAGGTCCAGGACAAGGGGTCACAGCTTAAGGATAAGGGGGAAATCCTTTAGGACCGAGATGAGAAGGAATTTTTTCACACAGAGAGTGGTGGGTCTCTGGAACTCTCTGCCACAGAGGGTAGTTGAGGCCAGTTCATTGGCTATATTTAAGAGGGAGTTAGATGTGGCCCTTGTGGCTAAGGGGATCAGAGGGTATGGAGAGAAGGCAGGTACGGGATACTGAGTTGGATGATCAGCCATGATCATATTGAATGGCGGTGCAGGCTCGAAGGGCCGAATGGCCTACTCCTGCACCTAATTTCTATGTTTCTATTGCCCATGCTCCATTCAGTTTCTGAGGGGTTGCGCAATCAGAGGGGAGGCTCAGCTCGCCGCTGCCTCGGCTCTCATCTGTCCCTGTATTTGCAGCGGAGCTGCGAAAATTTTGCGATTTTTACTATAAAAAATGATTGGATTGATATAGAAATGACATTAACAACACAGATCAGTGGAGAAAGCTTCATATTTATTTTATTATTATTTTTCTTTATTTTTCTTAACAGCTATTTTCATTGGGAGTATGACAGGTGAGGCTCTGCCTCCCCTGACCGCACGTCTCTGATGCACAGAGTCTTTTATCAAGAGCCAAGGGATATAGATTTACAGTGAGAGGGGAAACATTTTACGACAATCTGAGGGTTAACATTTTCACACAGCAGGTGGTGGGTATGTGGAACGAGCCGTCAGAAGAGTTGAGCCAGGTTCTAAAACAATACTTAAAAGACATTTGGACAGGTGCATGTATAGTAAAGGTTTAGAGGGATATAGGCCAAACGCGAGCAGGTGGCGCCAGTGTAGACAGGGCATCTTGGTCGGCACCGGCTATTTGGGCAGTAGGGCCTGTTTCCGTGCTGTATGACTCCATGACAATTTGTAGCCAGCTGACAGCCTCCACAAATTAACTCACTTGGCAAATCTGCACTAATGTGTAGGATCGTGGCTGAGCATAGGAAACAGCTCCAGCATCTTCTGTCTACTAGACCACTTCATGCTGTTATTGAACATTTGGCAAATTAGTGGTGAATGCTGGACTTACGGTGGACGTGAGTTTTTGAAGTAGACCACCCTATCTAATTATGATGCCACTCTAATGGGAGCATCCTTGTACATGTTCTCGGCACCCGTTCCAGTTTGACAACATCTTTCTTATAACACAGTGACCAAAACTGAACACAATACCCTAAATGTGGCCTCACCAACATCATATATAACCGTAACAAGACCTCCCAACTTCTATACTCTGGGAAAGAGCATAAACTTAAGCTCTCCAGCTCTTGATTTCCCAACCATATGTGTATTCACCCTATCTATGCATGGTTTTATACATCTCTGATAAGATCAGGTCTCGGCCTCGTATGCACCAGGGAATAAAGTACTAACCAGCACAATCGCTCCATTATAACAGACCCATAAATCATGGCAACCTGCTCACAAATCATGTCTACACGCTTTGAGGATTAATGTCATCTTTCCTGGGTGATCAAAACTGAACACAATATTCAAAGTGTGGTCACATCAATTTCTTGTACAGCTACAACATAACATCCCAACTTCTTTACTCACTACCCTGACACCTGCATCACCTGCAGTGGCAGGGGATAGTTACTGATGAGGGGTCAGTTTGGGTGTGAAGAGATGAGCCACCCAAAGAATTGCAGAGGGAGTGGTCTCTAGTAGAAAGCAGCAAGTGTGGGGAGAGAAGATGTGACACATGGTGAGATCACATTGAAAGGTGGTGGAACTTCATGTCAGCGAATGATCTGTACGGTGTGGTGGCTGATGCATTGAAAAGTAAGGATCAAGGCAAATCTATTCTTGTTCCATTTGGGGGAGGGGGAGTTGGAGCACTCCCTCCACATATGCTGCTTAACCTGCTGAGTTCCCCAAACACTTTGTGCTTTGCTCAAGATTCCAGCGTCTGGCGTTCCTTGCATTCTCCAACAACTAATTAAACTGAAACTAAATCAAAATTGCCCCAATACTTACTTGTCCTCGCAGTAATCGTCAAGTTGAGTAGCACATGCCTTATAAATAAAGTTTTCTGTACAATTCATTTCTAAACAAACAAAGAATCTGGTTTAAAATGTATAACATTAAGTAAGATTTCACAATAACTATCAGAAGAGAAAAAAAATCAAGCATTATTGTAAAAGAGTTGAAGGCAACAACGCCAATATTTTGATACAAACATGAATACAAATCCCTACAATGGAATTCTAAATGTTACATTTAAACCTATTCATATTGCTTGGTCTTGTAATTTTCCCACACTTCTCTTGCCTGGTGTTGAAGTGGAGTTAAATAGCAGAGAAACCAGTTCCCTTAAAAAGTTCCTAACATGCTGTGCCTGTAAGTGTCCACACTGACAAACTATATCATCATCATGGAGATGAATCCTGATCCAGAGAATGGCAGAGAGACAGAGGAGATTAAAAAAGTGACTTGTGATGCCAGAGTGGCCGGAGAAGCAAATAGAGAGTAGCATACATGCCATATTTAGCCAATTTTATGAATAATGCATGGAAAAGACAAACAGCATGGATCATTAGAAACTAAATAGACAGTTGCAGCAACAGTCAAGAGGTAAACCTTTTCTGGCTTTTGGTGACTCTCACTCACCTTAAAGGGCCTGTCCCACTGTACGATGTAATTCAAGAGCTCTCCCAAGTTTAAAAATAATCAAACTCGTGGTAAGTATGTACAATGTACATAGCGGCTACGTCGGAGCTCGTGGATGTCTCGTAGTGGCTCGTAATGCTAATGGCAGGTACTTGGGAAACGCAGTAACTCGTGAAGTTTTTTCAGCACTGTGAAAAGTGTCCACGAGAGGCCCGAGTACCTACGAACAACTATTATCGTAATTCTCCAAGTTCGAATCAGGGGAAACTTGGGAGAACTCTTGAATTACCTCGTACAGTGGGACAGGCCCTTAACTATAGGATAAGGTGCATGGTACTATCCACGAACTGGCAGCATTAAAAGATCATAATCTTTGTTCAATTTGTACCAAAACAACACAATGTGATGTTGGAAGAAGATTAACTAAACACAGGAGAGAACTTTACAAATTGGATGGAAAGGACATGCCCAGTAAACCACGTGAAACTACAAACTACTTGCACATTGAGGAAGACAGTCCAGCTATAAAATTTGATTACCCAGTCTTTTAAGAACATAGAAGAGGACAGCACAAGAACTGGCCCTCCCGGCCCATGATGTCTGCGCCGAACATGATGCCAAAACCAATTCTTACTTGCCTGCAGATAATCCATATCCCTCCATTTCCTGTCCTGAACAATCAGTTATCATCCTCAAGATATTCCCAAACCTTTCCCTGTAAATGGCCCATTTGTCGGCATGCCTTCCCAATGTGTATCCTATGACCACCTGAACTTTACTCTGTTGCTGTCCAGTTGCCACTTTGTACTTAATTTGGGCAGATCTTCTGTTGCACACAGATTGAGCCATGGTATTAAAATATTCCAGATGTCAATGGCCCCTTCTCTACTTCTGCCTGATACCCAAAGTTAGCCTATTATCTGCCCATTTAAAATTGATGATACATTGAATTAAAGTCAACAAATTAAAACACTTACAGTATAAGAGCTGTGTTACAAAATGCGTTTGGATGGTTTCCTAGATTCAAAGTACTTACTGCATTCACCAGCAGCGGATCTCCAGTCAACACATGTGTCACTGCCACAACTGTCAGCAGCAGATTGAAGGATGGAGCAGGTAAGTTCTGTAGAATTTGTTGTAGCACAGTCAAATAAACAATTTTCATAATAAGTAACAAGAATATTATTTGTGCAGTTTTCAAATGGTCTGTAGGGAAAATCATAAACAAATGGAAATAAATGCTTTGTTATATTTTCCTATGTCATTTTACATTTTAAACTATACATTTGGTAACTTCAATATAAAGTACCATCAATAGAAAGCTAAAACAAGACTTTCTGCCTTAATTCCACTGAGAACTAAATTATTCTTCTGGCATTCAAGATCAAAATGATGTTGGAGTGGAAACCACCAGTATATTTTGAACGATGGTAAAGAATTTGAAATAGGCTTCCACAGAACATGCTCTGCCACTGACCATTGAGCTAAGCCTGGCCTTGCCCCACTTAGTTCCTTCGGAGGGAATTTGGTTTCCAGAAATAGGTCAATTTCTCATTGAGAGTTCCAAGCAGCAAAATCCTTACAAAATCCTTACAGATTGTGAGGATAATGAATTAAATAAAAACCCTGTGTGCAATGAAATAAAAATAATTTCTGTCAGCCAGTTAAGCAAGTCCCTGGTTTAGCCAGTCAGTAAGGCTGACAATACATTTTCAGATCTGAATATTCTCATTACTGTTCAAACTGGAATTCCTGCTTCTGTTTACAAAAAGGGCTGCCTCGAAATTGGAGGTAGACAAAAATGCTGGAGTAACTCAGCGTGGGAGGCAGCATCTCGAGAGCAAAGAAATAGGTAACATAGAAACATAGAAAATAGGTGCAGGAGTAGGCCATTCGGCCCTTTGAGCATGCATCGCCATTCAATATGATCATGGCTGATCATCCAACTCAGTATCCTGTACCTATCTTCTCTCCATACCCCCTGATCCCTTTTTGCCACAACAGCCACATCTAACTCCCTCTTAAATATAGGCAATGAACTGGCCTCAACTACCTTCTGTGGCAGAGAATTCCAGAGACTCACCACTCTCTGTGTGAGAAATGTTTTCCTCATCTCGGTCGTAAAGGAATTCCCCCTTATCCTTAGACTGTGACCCCTTGTTCTGGACCTCCCCAACATTGGGAACAATTTTCCTGCATCTAGCCAATCCAACCCCTTAAGGATTTTGTAAGTTTCTATAAGATCCCCCCACAGTCTTCTACATTCTAGCGAGTACAAGCCAAGTCTATCCAGTCTTTGAAAGTCCTAACATCCCAGGAATCAGTCTGGTGAACTTTCTCTGTACCCCCTCTATGGCAAGAAAGTCTTTCCTCAGATTTGGAGACCAAAACTGTACGCAATACTCCAGGTGTGGTCTCACCAAAACCCTGTCCAACGGTAGTAGAACCTCCCTGCTCCTATACCCAAATCCTTTCGCTATGAATGCTAACATACCATTTGCTTTTTTCACTGCCTGCTGCACCTGCATGCCTACTTTCAATGATTGGTGTACCATGACACCCAGGTCTCGTTGCATCTCCCCTTTTCCTAATTTGCCACCATTCAGATAATAGTCTACCCTCCTGTTTTTGCCACCAAAGTAGATAACCTCACATTTATCCACATTATACTGCATCTGCCATGCATTTGCCCACTCACCCAGCCTATCCAAGTCACCTTGCAGCCTCCTAGCATCCTCCTCAAACCTAACACTATCCTCCAGCCTAGTGTCATCCGCAAACTTGGAGATGTTGCATTCAATTCCCTCGTCCAAATCAATAATATATATTGTAAATAACTGGGGTCCCAGCACTGAGCCTTGCGGTACCCCACCAGTCACTCGCTGCCATTCTGAAAAGGACCCGTTTACTCCTACCTTTTGCTTCCTGTCTGCCAGCCAGTTTTCTATCCACATCAATACTGAACCCCCAATATTGTGTGCTTTAAGTTTGTATACTAATCTCTTATGTGGAACCTTGTCGAAAGCCTTCTGAAAGTCTAGATATAACACATCCACTGGTTCTTCCTTATCCACTCTACTAGTTACATCCTCGAAAAATTCTACAAGATTCGTCAGACATGATTTCAGGTCGAGACCCTTCATAAGACTGTTGTGGTTGGGGGGGGGGGGGGGGGCGGGAAGAAGAAAGGAAGAGGTGGAGACAGTAGGCTGTGGGATAGCTGGGAGGGGGAGGGGAGGAAGGGAGAAAGCAAGCACTACCTGAAATTGGAGGTCAATGTTCATACCCCTGGGGTGTAAATTGCCCAAGCAAAATATGAGGTGCTGCTCCTCCAATTTGCGGTGGGACTAACTATGGCCACGGAGGAGGCCCAGGCCAGAAAGGTCAGATTCAGAATGGGAGTAGGAGTTGAAGTCCTGGTCCACCGGGAGATCAGGTTGGTTACTGGGAACCGAGTGGATATGTTGAGCGAAGCGATCGTCAAGCCTACGCTTGGTCTCACCGATGTAGAGCGGCTGATACCAAGAGCAGTGGATGCAATAGATGAGGTTGGATGAGGTGCAGGTGAACCTCTGCCTCACCTAGGAAGACTGCTTGAGTCTTTGGATGGTGTAAAGGGGGAGGTAAAGCGACAAGTGTAGCATTTCCTGCGGTTGCAAGGGAAAGTACCAGGGGAGGGGGTTGTTTGGGTGAGAAGGGATGAATTGACCAGGGAGTTACGGAGGGAGCATTCTCTGCAGAAAGCTGAAAGGGGAGGAGATGGGAAGATGTGGCCCATGGTGGCGGTGGCGAAAATGTCAGAGGATTATCTGTTATATGTGACGGCTGGTGGGGTGGAAGGTGAGGACAAGGGGGACTGCCTTTGTCCGAGTTGGGGGGATGGGGAGTGAGAGCGGAGCTACGGGATATAGAGCACCTCATATATCTGGTGAGAGCCTCATCTATAGTTGAAGAGGGGAACCCCCGACCCCTATAGAATGAGAACATCTCCGATGCCCTGGTTTGGAACACCTCATCCTGGGTGCAGATGCGGTGTAGACGGAGGAATTGGGCGTTGGGGATAATCATTACAGAAAGTAGATGGGAAGAAGTGTAGTCCAGATAGCCATGGGAGTCAGTGGGTTTGTAGTAGATGTCGATCAGTAGTCTGTTACCTGTGATGGAGATAGTGAGGTCTAGAAACGGTGGGAAGATGTTGGAAATGGTCCTGGTGAATTTGAGTGCCGAATGAAAGTTAGTGGTGAAATGGATGAAGTCAGTGAGTTCTGACGGGTGCAGGAGGTAGCAGCAATGCAGTCGTCAATGTAACGGAGGTAGAGTCCTGGGATAGGGCCACGGTACGCCTTGAACAAGGATTGTTCGACGTACCCTACAAAGAGGCAGGCATAGCTGGGGCCCATGAGCGTGCCCATAGTTACGTCTTGGATTTGGAGGAGTCAAAGGAAAAGTTGTTGAGGGTAAGAACCAGCTCCGCTAGGCAGTGGTGAGTATTAGTAGACGGGGATTGGTTGGTTCTGCGGTCGAGGACGAAACAGAGGGCTTTGAGACACTCCTGGTGGGGAATGAAGGTGTAGAGTGACTGGACATCCATTGTGAAGATGAGAGAGTGGGGGCCTGGAAAACGGAAGTCATGGAGGAGACGAAGAGCGTGTGAAGTGTCTTGGACATAGGCAGGGCGGGATTTGACCAGGGTGGATAGCATGGAGTCGATGTATGTGGAAATAAGTTTGGTGGGACAAGAACAAGGAAAAACAATGGGTCTGCCAGGACAGTCAGGTTTGTGGATTTTGGGGAGAAGGTAAAATCGGGCCGTGCGGGGCTGGAGGCTTGGGGAGGCAGGGAGCCAGATATGATGAAGCCAGTGATAGTGTTTGAGATAATGCCCTGGTGCTCGTCTATGGGGTCATGGTCCAAGGATAGATAGGAGGAGGTGCCTGAGAGTTGGCGCCTGACTTCTGGAAGATCCATTTACACTTGGCTATTCTTAGCTATCTGCAGTTTTCCCCCAAAATGTCCTTGGTTACATGAAAACTAATAATGTTCCCCAGACCCTTGTGGGACTGGGGAACGATGAGGTTGGAGGCTTGGGAGGGCAGGGAGCTGGAAGTGATGAAGCCCGTGATGGTGCTTGAGATAATGGCCTGGTGCTCGTCTGTGGGGTCATGGTTCAAGGATAAGTAGGAGGAGGCGTCTGAGACTTGGCGCCTGGCCTCAGTCGGATAGAGATCAGCGCACCAGACTACCACGGCAGCTCCCTTCTCGGCAGGTTTAATCACCCGGTCGGGGTTGTTGCAGAGTGAGTGGAGGGCTGCACGTTCAGGGGGGGGGGGGAGGGGAGGGTAGATTGAGAAAGGGGAGTGGAGAAATTGAGGTAGTTGATGTCCGCTGGTAGTTTAAAATAAAATGGTCTAATGCAGGTAGATGGCCATGAGGGGCAGTCCAAGAAGAGGGAGTCCACTGGAGACAGACGAAGGGGTCATCACTTGGGGATGAGAACTCCTTCCCATTGAGGGGGTGGGGGGTGTGTGGGGGAGGGAGGGTGTGTGGGGGAGGGAGGATGTGTGATTGAGGGGGAGGGGGGTAGTTTGTGGTGGAGGGGGTGTGTGTAGGGGAGGGGGTGTTGGGGGGAGGGGCTAGTGTGAGGGGGAGCTGGTGTGGGGATGGGATGGTGTGGGGGTTAGGGTTGTGTGGGGGCTAGGGTTGTGTGGGGTGGTGGGGATGGGGTGATGTGGGGTTAGGGTGGTGTGGGGGTAGGGTGATGTGGGGAGGTGCGGTAAAGGGGGGATGAATGGGGGAGGGGTAAAGTGGGTATGTGGGGGGTGGGGGGGTGTGTGCAGGAGGGGGGAAGGGGGAATGGGGAGGGGGAGGGGGAGGGGAGGTGTGTGTGGGTGGCGGTGGGGTGTGTGGGGGGGGAGGGACTCCACTCAGCGGCTATCGGCCGCGGCACCTCCCGGCTCCATTCAGCAGCTTCCCCGACTCCACACAGTGGCTTCCCCGACTCCACTCTTGTGGACTCAATCAACACGGCTTGTGGACTCAATCAGCACGGCTTGCGCTCTCAGCCCCACCTCCGGGGAATTTATTCTCCTTGCCCCGTTGATTGACAGCGGGTTCCTGGAAGGGGCGTTACCTCCATGGTGACTGAGAGGCAAGAAGACAAATCTGCTGATCTCACGATTTAAAAACAACCCAAACCGGAAGAGGACAAGATGAGAGTTTTAGTAATAGTATGGTATAGAAGATAGGTATAGAAGAAGATAGAAGATAGGTAGAAGATTAAATGAATAGCTTAAAATCGTACATACTTTTCTAATATTTTCTTGCATAATATCGTGCAATTAGGGGGAATGGGAGGGAGAGTAGGAGTTGGAGGGGGCGTAGAACAAGGTGCTGGAGTAGTTTCTACACAATATGGCTTGTTAGGGTCATTATATATCCAATCTCGTGCTGTTGTGGGGCAGCAATCAGGGTCCTCTATTGTTCCATCTGGTCTAATGCAGTCATCATCGTGAAATGTTGTACAAGTTCCTAAAAGATAAAAGAAACACCAATTCTTGCAAATGCTGTGCAGAGAACTTTAAAACACCAGCAATTTTAATTTATGAATAAAGTGGAAATGATCAAACAACACATTATGAAAAAAAAATCACATACCACACTGTCCTTGGGTATTATTCAAGAAGAAATGTTCGGCTACACGTAACTTGAAATTAAACCGGGAGGCAACAATTGTTGTTTTAATATCAGTGAAGTAAATATTTACAGCTCCATCGGGCAGTTCAGTTATCCATATTCCATTTCTAATGTAGGGAACCTTTTGTTGAGTTCCATTAATTGTCAACTGTAAAATTACAAAATAGTTGCATTAAACCATCAGCTGCAAAGCAACAAAACCTGATGGATGTTGCATATTGCTAACCAGGAGGTGTTTTATCTGTTCATAGTATTAATTTAAAAAATGTATAGTGCTCCAAAATAAATCTATTTAAATACGTTCAGTGTTCTCTCTTACCCATTCTAAAGGCACCAAATTCAGAAATAGTTATGCAATTCCATTAATGACAGTGACCACCTTCTAGAAAGATTAGAATATTTGTCTTAATTTAGTTTAGTTTAGAGATACAACGTGCAAACGAGTCACACTGCAAGTGTCTTGAGAGCAGTCAGGGTTACCGTCAAAGAGGTACTGAAGGTACCTATTGTCGTGTTTGAAGGTAGACAAACCTCCAGGATTTGATCAGATATATCCGAAGACATTGCGGGAAACTAGAGTGGAAATTGCAGGAACCACAGGAGAGGTGCCAGAAGACTGGAGGGTGGCAAATGTTGTACCTGTTTTCAAGAAGGGTTGCAGGGAAAATACTGGGAACTATAGACCGGTGAGGCTAACATCTGTAGTTGGCTAGTTACTGGAGAGTATTATGAGGGATTGGTTATACGGTACCCAGATGGGACATGGAAGGACGAGAAGTTGAAGCCAACAAGTGGAAGCCAAGATACCGAAAGTACTTCACGACGAAAGGACACAAAGCCGAAAGATCATGACGCTGAAAGGATACAAACCCAAATGGGCAACACGCCACAGAGACAAGACGCAGAACGGACATGACGTAGAAAAGCCACCGAACGGACATGACGTCTCCGGAGACGGGATTGGTCCGACACCTTGTCAGTCATCTAAATAGGTCAGCGATTGGTTCAGACCCCCGTGTCCATCACATCACTGGCCGGGGGGGGGGGGGGGGGGGAGGGGAGACGGTAGGGTGGGGGGGAGCTGGAGCTTGCATTTGTAAAATGGTGGCAGTGACTCCAAGCTGCTGCGATTGCCACAGAGACAGTGATGTGCATCACTGGCCGGCGGGGAGACGGGAGGTTGGGGGGAGCTTGCGTTTGTAAAATGGTGGCAGTGATTCCAAGCTGCTGCAATTGCCACAGAGGCTTTTAGACGTCATGTTCATTCCCCGTCAGATTTTAAGCCGAAAAACAATCTGACGCTAAACGCACATGAAGCCAGAATGATAAATAGGTATGAAACACTGAAACACTTTAAAAAATCTATATTTGTGCAAGAATTGTTATACCTTGTTACATTTTGGAATAGTTAAATTGTTGTACTTTGTACGTCTCTGGGGCCGGGATTGGTCCGACACCTTGTCAGACATCGACAAAGGTCAGCGATTGATCCGGACCCCCGTGGAGTCCATCACATCACTGCCTCTGTGGCAATCGCAGCAGCTTGGCGTCACTGCCACCATTTTATAAATGCAAGCTCAAGATCCCCCACCCTCCCATCTCCCCCGGCCAGTGATGTGATGGACGCGGGGTCTGGACCAATCGCTGACAAGGTCTCGGACAAATCCAGTCTCCAGAGACGTCATGTCCGTTCGGCGGCTTTTATACGTCATGTCTGTTCTGCGTCTTGTCTCTGCGGCGTGGTGCCTGTTCGGGTTTGTATCCTTTCGGCGTGATGCACTTTTGGCTACGGGGCTTTTCGGCGTAGTGTACTGTCAGTATCGTGGCTTTTCGGCGAGATGTACTTTCAATAACTTGGCTTTTCGGCGTGATGTACTTTCGGTATCTTGGCTTCCACTTTTTGGTATCAGCTTCTCGTCCTTCAACGTCTCGTCCGCACATGTGGTTATACAAGCTTTTGGATGGGCAAAGGCTGAATAAGGATAGGCAGCATGGGTTTGTACGTGGAAGGCCGTGTATCACAAATCTGATTGATTTTTTTGAAGACGTGACCAAAAAGGTTGATGAGGGCAGAGCTGCAGATGTTGTGTACATTGACTTCAGTAAGGCATTCAACAAGATTCCGCATGGTAGGCTGCTCTGGAAGGTTAGATCACATGGGATCCAAGGAGAGATAGCTGAATGGATAGCAAATTGGCTCCATAGAAGGATGCAGAGTTGATGGTGGAAGTTTGCTTCTCAGACTGGAGGCCTGTGAATAGTGGTGTGCCTTAGGGTTCAGTGTTGGTTCCGTTACTGCTTGTCATGTACATCAATGATTTGGATGAGAACATACAGGGCAAGAATAGCAAATTTGCTGATGATATAAAAGTCAGCGGTTTTGCAGATAGTGAAGATGGTTGTGAAAGATTGCAGCAGGAGCTGAATCGATTGGCCAGGTGGGCGGAGGAATGGTTGATGGAATTTAATCCAGAGAAGTGTGAGGTGTGGCATTTTGGGACGTTGAACAAGAGCAGGACCTACACAGTAAATGTTAGGCCTCTGGGTAGTGTTGTAGAGCAGAGGGATCTTGGAATACAGGTGCATGGTTCCTTGAAGGTCGAGTCGCAGGTAGATAAGGTGGTCAAAAAGGCTTTTGGCACTTTGGCCTTCATCAGTTAGAGTATTGAGCATAGAAGTTGGGAAGTCATGTTGCACTTGTATAAGACGTTGGTGAGTGCATTTAGAATATTGTGTTCAGTTCTGGGCACCATGTTATAGGAAAGATATTGTCAAGCTTGAAAGGGTTCAGAAAAGATTTACAAGGATGTATATTTACAAGGCTATAAAAAGGATTAAACTAGCATCTGCGGTTCTTTGCTACAAGGATATTGCCAGGACTAGAGGATGTAAGCTTCAGGGAGAGGTTGAGTAAGCTGGGTCTCTATTCCATGGAGTGCAGGAGGATGAGGGGAGATCTTATAGAGGTATACAAAATCATAATAGGAATAGATAGCATAGATGCACAGAGTCTTTTGCCCAGAGTTGGGGAATTGAGGACCGGAGGACATAGGTTCAAGGTGAAGGGGAAAAGATTTACTAAAAATCCGAGAGATAACTTTTTCCCACAAAGGGTGGTGGGAGTATGGAACAACCTGCCAAAGGAGGTTGTTGAGTCTGGGACTACTTCATAATTTAAGAAACAGTTAGACAGATGCATGGATAGGATAGGTTTGGAGGGATATTGGCCAAACGCAGGCAAGAGGGACTAGTGTAGCTGGGACATTGTTGGCAGTGTGGGCGAGTTGGGCCGAAGGGCCTGTTTGCACATTGTATCACTCTATGACCAACCTATCACCCGTGCACACTATTTCGATCCTACACACTAGGAACAATTAACTGAGACCGATTAATCTACAAACCTACACGTCTTTGGAATGTGAGGGGAAACCAGAGCACCCAGAGACAACCCACACAGTCACAGGGAGAATGTACAAACTCCGCACAGACAGCACCCATAGTCAGGATCGAACCAGGGTCTCTGGTGCTCTAAGGCAGCAATGCTGATTTTGCCAATTCAATTGAACTAAGGAGATCTGGGGCAATAATATTGCAAATAACAAGCAGAATACTTACCATATTGACATTATCAGTTGTGATGACGATATTAACATTTCCATAAAAAATGATTAAGCCTTTTGGACATGAAAAAGGTGCAAAAGATATGCAGTAGTAATTGTCCACTAGAACACGTAAATTGTATTTTGGATTCTGTTCTTCCATAAGCACGTAAGTGCAACGCTCATAAAAGCTATAGGACAGCTGATTGAAGGTTTTATAATGTGGATCACCATATACTTCACATTCACCTGGAAGAGTAAGCATTTGTTTGTTTTGTGAAAAGGCAAACAAAACAGAGAATGCTAATGCATTAATAATTCACCTTGTGTTAGTAATTAGTAAAATAGAAATGATACTAACATCCACATTCCCAGTCTGGACAGCCACATTCATTTATTACTTCAATGGGCTTTAAATTGTTGCCACATTTAGGCATTTTCGGCTCACAATTTTTTACAGTTGTAGTTGTTCCATTGTCACATTGTTTAATCGCACAGTCTTCTGTCCAGGTTCCAGTGCACTAGAATTATAGAATTGATTAATTGCATTTGGATTAATAGCATATCTGGATAGAAAGATTTTAAAGGGCTCGGGACCAAATGAAGGCGAATGGAAGAAGCCCTGTATGGCAACTTGTTCAGCATGGACAAGGTGGGGCAAAGGGCCTGTTTCTATGATGTATAGCTCAATGACTGAATAAGTGGATTTCATTAACCATGTGCTTCCCGCACATCCCAATTGAGTAAAAAAATTCACAGTGTTTGAAGTCCAACTTTTACATTGATCTCTGGGTTTTTCATCCACTTCACAAGATGTTGTGAAAATATGGCATGAACCCCAACATTCACTTCCAATCAAGAGGTCCACATGGCAAGCAGAAGTGGTAGGATCACTGAACTTACATACACTTAAACCTCTCTATAACAGCTAATAAATAATAAAACACTTCCAAAAGGCTGAACACTTTCAACAATGCAACATCATGTATACATAGGCAATAAATAGACAATAGGTGCAGGAGCAGGCCATACGGCCTTTCGAGCCAGAACCGTCATTCAATGTGATCATGGCTGAAAATCCCCAATCAGTACCCCGTTCCTCCATTCTCCCCATATCTCCTGACTCTGCTATCTTTAAGAGCTCTCTCTTGAAAGTATCCAGAGAACTGTCCTCCACCGTCCTCTGAGGCAGAGAATTCCACAGACTCACAACTCTCTGTGATAAAAAGTGTTTCCTCGTCTCCGTTCTAAATGGCTTTCCCCTTATTCTTAAACTGTGGCCCCTGGTTCTGGACTGCCCCAACATCGGAAACATGTTTCCTGCCTCTAGCGTGTCCAAACCTTTAACAATCTTATATGTTTCAATAAGATCCCCTCTCATCCTTCTAAACTCCAGAGTGTACAAGGCCAGCCGCTCCATTCTCTCAGCATATGACAGTTCCGCCATCCCAGGATTAAACCTTGTAAACCAACGCTGCACTCCCTCAATAGCAAGAATGTCCTTCTTCAAATTAGGGGACCAAAACTGCACACAATACTCCAGGTGTGGCCTACTAGGGCTCTGTACAACTGCAGAAGGACCCCTTTGCTCCTGTCCTCGACTCCTCTAGTTATAAAGGCCAACATGACATTTGCTTTCTTCACTGCCTGCTGTACCTGCATGCTTACTTTCATAGACTGATGAACAAGGACCCCCAGATCCCGTTGTACTTCCCCTTTTCACAACTTGACGCAATTTCGCTAGTAATCAATCTTCCTGTTTTTGCTACCAAAGTGAATAACCTCACATTTATCCACATTAAACATCATCTGCCATGCATCTACCCAATCCCCCAACCGGCCCAAATCACCCTGCGTTCTCATAGCATCCTTCTTACAGTTTACACTGCCAACCAGCTTTGTGTCATCTGCAAATTTGCTAATGTTAATTTGAATCCATTCACCCAAATCATTGATGTATATTGTAAATAGATGCAGTCTCAGCACCGAACCTTGCGGTACCCCACTAGTCACTGCCTGCCATTCTGAAAGGGACCCATTAATCCCTACTCTTTGTTTCCTGTCTGCCAACCAATTTTCTATCCATGTCACTCTACCCCCAATACCATGTGCCCTAATTTTGCCCACTAATCTCCTATGTGGGACCTTATCAAATGCTTTCTGAAAGTCCAGGTACACTACATCCACTGGCTCTCCCTTGTCCATTTTCCTAGTTACATCCCCAAAACATTCCAGAAGATTAGTCAAGCATGATTTCCCCTTCGTAAATCCATGCTGACACGGACCGATCATGTTACTGCTATCCAAATGTGCGGCTATTTCATCTTTTATAATTGACTTCAACATCTTCCCCTCCACTGATGTCAGGCTAACTGGTCGATAATTCCCTGTTTTCTCTCTCCAACCTTTCTTAAAAAGTGGGATAACATTAGCTACCCTCCAATCCACAGGAACTGATCCTGAGTCTATAGAACATTGGAAAATTATCACCAATGCATCCACCATTTCTAGAGCCATTTCCTTAAGTACCCTGGGATGCAGACCATCAGGCTCTGGGGATTTACCAGTCTTCAGTCCCATCAGTGTATCCAACACCATTTCCTGCCTAATGTGGATTTCCTTCAGTTCCTCTGGATCCTTTGGCCATTACTATATCAGGAAGATTGTTTGTGTCCTCCTTAGTGAAGACGGATCCAAAATACCTGTTCAACTCATCTGCCGTTTCCTTGATCCCCATAATAAATTCACCTTTTTCTTTCTTCAAGGGTCCAACTTTGGTCTTGACTAATTTTTTCCTCTTCACATACCTAAAGAAGCTATTACTATCCTCCTTTATATTCTAGGCTAGCTTACCTTCGTACCTCATCTTTTCTCCCCATATTGTCTTTTTAGTTATCTTCTGTTGCTCTTTAAACAGTACCCAACCTCTTGCTTCCCACCCATCTTTGCCACATTGTACTTCTTCTCTTTTATATTTATACTGTCCCTGACGTCAGCCAATAGCCAATACACTGTGCAATGAACCAGATTTAATAAGAGAACTTGAGGAACCACCAGGAGGTAGTGACCACAATATGATAAGATTTAACCTACAATTTGAAAGGAAGAATTACAGAATAATGAAAGGCATAGATAGAGTGGACGTGGAAAGGATGGTGGGAGAGTCTAGGACCAGTGATCATAGCCTCCGTGTGAGGACGTGGTGTTGAAGGACAAGATGCCGAAGCGAAGAAGTGGAAGCCAAATAACCAAAAGGGCGTAAGGCCGAAAAGCCAAATATCCGAATGGACGCAAGGTTGAAAAGCCAAATAACTGAAAGGGCGAGACACCTAAAAGCCAACTGACTGAAAGGGTGAGACACCTAAAAGCCAATGTAAACGACACCAAAAAGCGAACTGACTAAAAGGGCAGATCGCCGAAAAGCAAATAACCAAAATGACGGGACGTCAAAAAGCCAACTAACAAACGGACGCATCGCCGAAAAGCAAAATAATGGACATGACGTTGCCGTGATATGAGTAAGTGTGAATCAGCGTGAGTTAGTGTCAGCGTGCATGCCCGAGAAATTGGAAATTTCTCAGGCTGTGCTGCCTCGGGTCTTTATTTCCCGTGAGCAAAATTCTTCCAACTTCCATGCATGGGCCGCGGAACTGGGGAGGGGGGGGGTGGTCAGGGGGGTGGTCAGGGGGGTGGCAGCCCCTCCACTTTTTTGGCGAGACATGCTTCATAACCCGAAATTATCCGGCCCGCAGGTGTAATTTTCCCTTCTTCTGAGGACCTCCGACATCTGAAGTATTCAGTACAGTTTTGGTCTCCTAATTTGAGGAAGGACATCCTTGTGATTGAGGCAGTGCAGTGTAGGTTCACAAGGGAAGGCGGGACTGTCATTTGTGGAAAGATTGAAAAGACTAGGCTTATATTCACTGGAGTTTAGAAGGATGAGGGGGAATCTTATAGAAAAATATAAAATATAAAAGAACTGTACAAGCTAGATGCAGGAAAAATGTTCCCAATGTTGGGCGAGTCCAGATCCAGGTGCCACAGTCTTAGAATAAAGGGGAGGTGAGAAAAAACGCTTTTTCCCAGAGAGTTGTGAATTTGTGGGCAGAGGGCAGTGGAGGACAAATCACTGGATGGATTTAAGAGAGAGTGAGATAGAACTCTAGGGGCTAGTGGAATCAAGGGATATGGGGAGAAGGCAGGCACGGGTTATTGATTGGGGACGATCAGCCATGATCACAATGAATGGCGGTGCTGGCTCGAAGGGCTGAATGGCCTCCTCCGGCACCTATTTTTGATGTATCTATGTATCTATCTATGTATTTATACAGAATCTCAGAACAAGCACTCATATCACTGAACGGACTCAGGGAGCTAAGATATTCTTTTAAAAAAGTCATATTTTTTCATCTGGGTTCTTGATTCACACCCAAAAGGACCACAGGCCTTCAAGATGCACAGTAGTGTATGTAAATGTAGTGTAGTAGTCAAAATATAATTGCTACAGTTGGTGTAAATATCTATGGTACCAATTTGGATTATTATTTTGTTAAATCAACCGAAAGTTCCAATCACACGGGGATTTGGCATTTAGTTATTTGGCTTTTAGGTGTCTCGCCCTTTAGGTTATTTGGCTTTTCTGCGTCGTTTCCTTTTGGTTATTTGGCTTCCACTTCTTCGCTTCAGCATCTCGTCCTTCGACACCACGTCCAGGTACCATAGCCTCAGCAGGGCACTCTTTTAGAAAGGAGGTGAGGAGGAACTTCATTAGTCATAGAGTAGTCAATCTGTGGAGATCATTGCCACAGAGGGCTGTGGAGGCTAAGCCAGTGGATAGTTTTAATGCAGAGATAGACAAGTTCTTGATTAGAATGGGTGTCAAGGGTTATGGGGAGAAGGCAGAAAAATGGGTTAAGGAGGCAGAGATCAGTCATGATTGAATAGACTTGATGGGCCAAATGGGCTAATTCTACTCCTATAACTTGTGAGTGTAGTTGTGCAAATTTGCTTACATTGAGAACTTTGCTCCAGCTGCTACAAAGGAAATTGACAGTCCACTAAACATGGTCCTAAATGCATGGTGGCAGTTTTGAAACAACATTTATTTCCCTCAAAATGCTGAAAGGGGAGCGGAGTAACTATATATGATTCTGGTAGTGAATTCTTTTAGGAGCCGTTGGTAATTTGGAAGGCTAATCCATTGAATGCAAAACCAGGGGGTGTGCAGAGTAAAGTCAGGGAAATTCTGTTCTTGCTCTGTTTCAGTTCAGGCAGAAGGGACATTTTTCAGACCCACCAGTACAAAAAGTCTCATCGACACACCAAATGCAATTGAGACAGAAGATCTTGGGAGAAAAAAGTCCTTATTGGAGGCAGGATGGAAAGAAGTAGTATGAAGATAACCCTCTACAGGAGCCTGTGATTTTGTAATGATTGTTTGTGCCTTGTCTGTCCCCTGAGATGAAGACAAAGGGATTCAGAAATAAAAGGGTAGAATCAGAGATAGACCATGTAAAGCTGGAAACTGGCAGCAATAGCAAAGAAATAATCAAGTTGTATATGAGTTAAAGAAGTGCTAATGTATTGGAGAAAGAGTTGTGGGGAGTGAGGCTGAATCAAAGAGTTTCTATGTATCCCATGGCAGATAAAGCCCATACCTTTGATTTGGAGAAGATGGCTGTATTTGAAGGAGAAATTGTTCTATGTGGCTACGTTCAACCAGGCGAATCAGTATATTGATAGAGAAGAACAGGAATTGTGGAAACAGGAGTTAAAATGGTGTGCAGCTTGTTAAAGCTTCAGTGAACACAAAGACCATGGGAAGGTCTTGGTCTCAGGCTTCACAGAACATCAATGTTACAGTCTTCCTCTCCTACCCATACAACATATCATGGGAGTTACTCTCTGCTCCAGGCAATGTCGAATTCTGACCTAGATAGTCCCATTGCTCCAGACAGCATCCCTTCCCCTGAGAAGAGTGTAATTGGCTATTGGTTACTAATACTTATGAGAATATATTAAGTTTGTATTGGCTATTAACACTATCAGAATGTGCTTAGATTGCTAATTCCATATGTCAATTAGAAAGAAGGTAGCACCCAAGATTACAATTGATTAAATGTCTGCATAAAAGTTGACGTCATCAATTTGAATTCAGAGCAGTGTGGTATTTGGGACTGTGCTGCTCTCCTTGTGCACAAGTAAATTAAGTGTGTCTGGAAAAGAGTTAATGTTGTCAGAGTCCTATGTTATTCAGCGATGTCAGCTTCTGTTCAAGGAAGAAGCAAGGTCCCTCAGATCCTCTTGCTATGAAGGGCAGATGTAGAAAGAATGCATGTTTATGGTGACCATGATCCAGCAGGTACCAGGAAATTTGAAACCATTGAAGTAGTGAAGGGCCTCTGGAGAGCCGTGGACACAAATGGGAGGGACAGGATGGAGGAGAAAGGTTGGAGTCATGATAAGAATAAATATTTTTTGTGAAGCAAGATCAGAGGCCACCTGTTCCTCTCCATCAACAGACTTATTTGTCTGTCCTAACGCATCCCCACATTGAGCAATTTCTCCTTCAAATCTACTTGCATTCTCCAAATAAAGGTGTAGCTTCGAATCTGCCCATACAGTCTACACAAGGATCTTGAGTGAACACAGAGGTAGGCTTTGCAGGCTTGAGGCATTATAAAGTTAAAAGCTCCAGAAGATATTGGTTCCTTCTTGGTGAGGAGGGCAACCTCCTTGGTGATGTTTGATGGTGGAATCATGAGACAAAGAGAGCTATAAAGACGTTCTTGACAGCTGACATTTGGCTTCCAGGAGATAATGGGCAGTTCAGCTCAATATTATCCTAATCACTAGGATTGCTGATGATATCAGGATTGTTTGTTCAGAGCCTGTTTCTGTGCTGTATGGCTCTATGACTAAGTCTTGATGGGCAATCTTCCCAAAATAGACACAAAATGTTGGAGTAACTCAATGAGTTATGCAGAAACTCTGGAGAACATGGATAGGCAACATTTCATGTAGAGTTTCTGAAGAAGGGTTTCAGCCCGAAACATTGCCTATTTCCTTCGCTCCATACATGTTGCTGCACCCGTTGAGTTCCTCCAGCACTTTTGTCTACCTGAGACTTTTCTTCAGACTGATTGTATTAGGGGAAAGAAAGCTGGTAGAGATCTGGAGGTGAGACAAAACAAGCTAATTGATAGATGGATGTGAGAAGATGACAAACAGCTGTGAGATAAAGGGAGTTGAGGGGGAAATGTGAAGCCAGAGGCAGGGGTGTAGGTGAAAGTGGATGTCATCAATGTCACCAAATTGAATATTAACACTCACAGTGTAGTTATTCTACATTAAAATAAATAAACTGAGTTTAGCTTGGTTGAGGTTTTTGAATGAAAGGTTAATTCATGTTAGTCAATGATCTCTTCTCAGAAACAAGTATTTTTAAAGACCAATTAAAAATGTGTATGAAAATGCATTTTGGAGGTGAGAGAGGTCATAGAGTAAAGAAAACAGATAAGAATTTAAATTTAGAGATGGAAAAAGATGAGACGATTCTCAGTTATTATATGCATACTCGTGCATTCTGCCTGCTAAAAGTAATCTCTCTCCGATGCCATCCTTAAACGGCATCTATCATCAGCGATCCCTACTATCAGGGCCAGGCCTTCTTTTCACTGCAACATCATGCGGGAGATATAGATGCATGGTCCAATACCACCAGGTTCAGGAAAAAGCTATCATCCTACATCTATCATGTACTTGAATCAATCTGCTTAACCCTAATCTTACCAGAACACGGTAGTTCACCTCTTACACTACCACTGACTTGTGCATTTGCCGTAATTATGTTTTTTGCACTATTGTCTTGTATTTTGCATTCAGTCTTTTGGTCTTCTTCAGAATTTAAGTACAATTTGTTTTTGTGTGTTTGTATGAATGTGATGTTGAGCTCAATGTACCCATATTTCATCATACTTGTGGGTATGAAAATAAACTCAACTTGACCAGACTTGAGTTATTAGTCAAAGAAATGGCATTTGCAGGAAGACAAAATAAACCTTCAAATCAAGACAACAGAAAAACCCAGGACGAATATGCAACATTCAATGGGGTCCTGACCTGTTGCAGGCTTTTATCACATAAACAGAATCAGAAACAGAAAGTTTCTCATGTATAACTTATAGAAATAGCTGAAGAAACTCAAAGCATGATCATTCACAAGTAAACGTTAAGATGACAGTTCATATTCCTCCTAGGTTTACTACACTAAAAAGTTAATTCCAAAAACATACCTGGCGTTCTTTGTTCACACTGCAGGGACATGTTGGTGAAGGAGTTGTTGATATTACTGTAGTTGTGGTTGTTGGTGTCAAAACAGTTGATGAACTGGTTGTTGTGGTGGTTGGGGTGGTTGTTAGTGTTGTTAAAACAGTAGTTGAACTGGTTGTTGACGGTGTGGTGGTTGAAGTGGTTGTTGGTGTTGTGGTTGTTGGTGTTGTGGTGGTTGGTGTTGGGGTGGTTGTTGATGTCGTTGTGGTTGGAGTGGTTGTTGGTGTTGTTGTGATTGTTGTGGTTGGAGATGTTGTTGGGGTTGTTGTGGTTGTTGGTGTTGTTGTGGTTGTTGATGTTGTTGTGGTTGTTGGTGTTGTTGTGGTTGTTGTGGTTGGAGATGTTGTTGGGGTTGTTGTGGTTGTTGGTGTTGTTGTGGTTGTTGGTGTTGTTGTGGTTGTTGGTGTTGTTGTGGTTGTTGGTGTTGTTGTGCTTGTTGGTGTTGTTGTGGTTGTTGATGTTGTTGTGGTTGTTGGTGTTGTTGTGGTTGTTGATGTTGTTGTGGTTGTTGATGTTGTTGGTGTTGTTGTGGTTGTTGGTGTTGTTGTGGTTGTTGGTGTTGTTGTGGTTGTTGATGTTGTTGTGGTTGGAGATGTTGTTGGTGTTGTTGTGGTTGTTGGTGTTGTTGTGGTTGTTAGTGTTGTTGTGGTTGTTGTGGTTGTTGGTGTTGTTGTGGTTGTTAGTGTTGTTGTGGTTGTTGGTGTTGTTGTGGTTGTTGGTGTTGTTGTGGTTGTTGGTGTTGTTGTGGTGGTTGGAGTGGTTGTTGTTGTGGTGGTTGGAGTGGTTGTTGGTGTTGTTGATGTTGTTGATGTTGTAGTTGGTGATGTGGTTGTAGGGGTAGTTGTCAGAGTTGTGATTGTCGTACTCAATACACAACATACTCTAATTCTGTAGTCAGGGCACAAGAACTCATTGGATGAGGGGGTGCATTCAAGTCCTTCCGGCAAGTCACAGGCCACATTGTGACTTGTTTCAGAGATTGGTTTGTTGGGGTATTTAATGGCTTGACACTGAATGTCATTAGGTGAATCACTGGGATTACAGAGACCCTCCGGTGATTCATAATCGCCTCTGCTTGTCACATTGGGCTGGTGTCTATTGTTCCAGGATGACCAATAACCTGCACAAGGAGTTGCTGCAAAGTAAAAGGAAAACGTATTAAGTTGAATGAAGGACGTATTGAAATGCACCATTGTATGCACATATCAGGGATCAACAAATAATTGTATAGTAAGTGGCCAGATTGTCTGTTAAATGTCATCTGAAAATGAAACAAAGATAATTCTTCTTTTCTTTGCAATATCCACCCCCCCCCCCCCCCCCCCCGGTCAGGCTTTCAATTAATTTCAGATCACATCTGAAATATCATGTATCCTCACTACAGCACAAACATATTAGCCCAGATGATGTATTCATTCCTATGAATGAATCAGCAAAGAAGATGTACAATGTTATTTGAGGATGAAAATTCAAAACATATAAAATTAAAATAAATATAAATTCTGCTGTTGCCAAGGACCCATGTCCTTCTCTGTCCTTCCTTCCCAATGCCCATTCACTTTCCTGCCCACACTTACTTGTTGTGGATGAGGTTGAAGATGGTGAAAATGTTGTTGGTGTTGTTGTTGTTGTGGTTGGAGATATTGTTGAAGTTGTTGATGTTGTGGTTGTTGTTGTTGTGGTTGGAGATGTTATTGATGTTGTGGTTGTCAAGGTTGAAGTTGGCGATGTTGTGGTTGGAGATGTTGTTGTGGTTGTTGATGTTGTGGTTGTTGATGTTGTGGATGTTGTGGCTGTTGATGTTGTGGTTGGTGATGTTGTGGTTGTCAATGTTGTAGTTGGTGATGTTGTTGATGTTGTGGTTGTTGATGTTGTAGTTGGTGATGTTGTGGTTGGAGATGTTGTGGTTGTCAATGTTGTAGTTGGTGATGATGTTGTTGTAGTTGGTGATGTTGATGTTGTGGTTGGTGATGTTGTGGTTGGAGATGTTGTTGTTGTTGTCGTGGTTGTCAGTGTCGTGGTTGGAGATGTTGTTGTGGTTGTCAGTGTCGTGGTTGGAGATATTGTTGTGGTTGTCAGTATTGTGGTTGGAGATGTTGTGGTTGTCAATGTTGTAGTTGGTGATGTTGTTGATGTTGTGGTTGGTGATGTTGTAGTTGGTGATGTTGTGGTTGGAGATGTTGTGGTTGGAGATGTTGTGGTTGTCAATGTTGTAGTTGGTGATGTTGTTGATGTTGTGGTTGGTGATGTTGTAGTTGGTGATGTTGTGGTTGGAGATGTTGTGGTTGGAGATGTTGTGGTTGTCAATGTTGTAGTTGGTGATGATGTTGTTGTGGTTGGAGATGTTGTGGTTGGAGATGTTGTGGTTGTCAATGTTGTAGTTGGTGATGTTGTTGATGTGGTCGGAGATGTTGTTGATGTTGTGGTTGGAGATGTTGTGGTTGGAGATGTTGTGGTTGGAGATGTTGTGGTTGTCAATGTTGTAGTTGGTGATGATGTTGTTGTAGTTGGTGATGTTGATGTTGTGGTCGGAGATGTTGTTGATGTTGTGGTTGGAGATGTTGTTAGTGATGTAGTTGAAGTAGTTATAGGGGATGTTGTTGGCGTAAATGTTGTCGTTGTTGACGTTGATAATGTCGTAGTCGGAGATGTCGTTGGACTTGTCACAGTTGTACTTTCTAAAAAAAAGTAATTAAGTCAGCAGCAAACATTTTACTTTGTGCATCAAATATATTTAACGAATGGTTACAAAATAGGTATGGTATTTGCTCTCAAGAATATAAGTACATTTTTTTTAGAGATTAACAGGAATATTTAAAGTTATCACACAATTAACTTTACCGTAGTTTAACTAGTCAAGCTCCGAAATTAATATTAAACATGTGGTAAAGTGAAATAGTTGCTGATCCGATCAAGAATTGAACAGTATAAAAAGGACACAAAGTGCTGGAGTAATATTGCGGGTCAGGCAGCGTCTCTGGAGAACATGGATAGGCTACATGGAAGTTCTCCTCCTCTTGAAGAAGGCTTCCAACTTGCAATCTCTCCTTTCCATGTTCTCCAGAAATGCTGCCTGACCCACTGAATCCAGCATTTCATATCTGTTTTTGTAAACCGGCATCTGCAGTTCCTTGGTTTCAAGAATAGAACAGTGTTCTGTTGTTAATGCTAAATTTTAGCGTGAAAGATAACAACCAAACTTAAATTTACTAAATTTATCTTTAAAGCTGCATTATTTTTCTGTACGAAAATGACATTCACAAAATAGGTTATGAATAAATTGATTCAGCTTTAGACAGGCTGCATTTCACCAGGGATACAAAACTACCAATTTGCAATAGATAATATTCTCTTATTCTGTGGCTGGCACGATGACACAGTTTAGTAGAGCTGCATGTTTTGTCAAATCCAGCTCATATCAAGGTCTTGGCACAGCCATGCAGTTCTCGTGGACACAGACCGATCACTGTTTAACCCTAGATAACAGCAGCACTGTGAACAAACGTTTGCCATTGTATAATACTGAGCTACAGTAGTGAAAGATAATTATATGACACTACTATATATTCTGTATACAGTATGTGTAGGTGTGAATCTACACTAAATAGTGCAATGCTGCAGTACTGGCAGGCTGTTCTGGCAGGTTCTATCTGTATAACAGTAGGGAGCAGTGATGTTTGACACATGTTACCTCTGTCTAACACAGGAGTGCCTTTCTTATATGCATAAGCCTACTTAATTAAAGTCTTGAATTATTATAACACCCAGATATGCATTACACACCTGTTGTGGTAGAAGTTGTAGATGCTGTAGGGGTTGATAGATAAAGATTCATTGATATATATTGAGAGACAGACAAATATTAGTTGATATGATAATATGATATACTTTCATCTAAATCTTATTCATATGCAAGCAAAATATGAAAATTAATAATGTATATATAATATTTTGGTTGAAGTGAACAGCACAAACATGTATCTTGATCACTCTCATATTTCCTCAACTGAGCATTTGCCATTCATTGTTCTTCACCTAATCTAGAACCCGGGATTCATGTTTTCAGATTACAGGATAAGAAATTTAAGACAAAGTCAGGGAGAAACTCGCAGTGTAATCCTTCATCACACAACAGAGCAGAGGCCAAGTCACTAAATAAATTTAAGAGAGACATGGATGGATTTCCAGCTTCAAAAGGTATCAATGGGCAGGGGGAGAGAGGGGAAATGTGGTATTGAGACTCAGCGTCAGCCATTATGGCATTGAATATATGAAATAGGATCAATCGGCTGAATGCCAACACCTATTCTTATATTTCTATGTTTCTGTGTTCCCAACACCATATTTCTCTGAGAGAAATTGCATCTGTTTTATATCTGCTTATCCTCCATTTTTTAATCACAGAAAATTAAATAAAATTAAGAAAATTAAGTGTTTATTCCCTAACATCTATCGTCCTTGCTTAGCATTAAGAACAATTCTACATGATGAAGCTGATCTATAAAATGAGTTACCGCATGAACAAAAAAATTCATACGTTTCCATCATGATTTATGCAGTTAAGTGTCTTATTGAAAAAGAACATTTGCTCACCACATACGACTCTTCCATCAGTGCATTCACTGTAAAATATTAAATGGTTAGATTATTTATTCTTAGGGAATCAGTACAAAACATTCCCCCATCCTCGATAGAGTCTCCATAACATTGACAGTTATCTTTACACAATATAGGGTGATATATATTTGTTCAACAGCGAAGTGGAGAGGGGTTACAGTATATTACCAACTGTTCTTAACTCGCTGGTGAGAGAAGCCAAGAATGTTGTCCACTTATCCAACTGGGTGTCTAGGGTTTTGGGGAGAAGGCAGGAGAATGGGCTTGAGAGGGAAAGATAGATCAGCTGTGATTGAATGTCAGGGTCGATTTGATGGGCTGAGTGGCCTAATTCTGATCCTATAATTTATGAACTGTGTCCAGCAGTCATTGACATTTTCCTATTTAAAAAAAAATACTTTTCAGAGGACACTGAAACCATCCTTTAAAGAGTACATTTTTCCAACACAAAGGATATGCATATTTTTAATTTATTCTGCACCATTTTCATTTGCAATGTGGACAATGCAAGATGCAAAATATTTGAGGACACTCTTAAACTTAGTTTTGGCGATTGTGCTTGCACTTGGACTGATGGATGAGGTTGGTAAGAATGGGGTTGGATTTTAAAAGTCTCCTTTTATACAATCATTATTTTCACCAATCATAATTATGAAATATTTAAAAATATTCCCAGAAGGCCATATTACTTTTGGTTATTTGGTTTACTTATTAAAAACACAATCAAACACTATAAAACAGTAAATCATGTTCAGCCCATGTCTACAGTAATTGTTTAGAGTGAAATAGTCATTACAATATCACCTGAGGGGTAAAAATTTTGCTTGGCAATATTGTTTCTATTTTAGAACTTGGCAGGTTTTCTTTCATTAATTTCAAAGTTTTTAAAAAGTGAAGAGAAAGTAAGCATGGAGTAAAAGAAGCTACTGATATACTATCACTAAAGGATAGTTTTACAAATACTTTCTATATTTTATATGCAATTTGTAGTGTCAATATAATGATGAACAGTTTCAAATAGGATACTGAGGTTAAAGCTCTATTCATGTGTTTAACAGTATTATATGGTATTATAATTTTATAAAGTACCGAATAGTTCTGATGGTGTGGAACATTTTAGTTATTGTACAGTCAAAAAAAAGGGAATAATTCAGCTAATGACATTAGCTTTCACAGTAATCATTGCTCTGCTCATTTTAACCATTCATTCTTTAAAATAGTTGTTCATGAAAATATATTCATGAATTCGTCAAATTTAGTCCTGCTTCAAAACATGAGCAGACAGTAGGGTTTGCACTGTAGAAATAATGTAAACATTACATATCCCTACAATTATTATAATATGCACATTAATTTAACTTGTTTGTTGGACATAGGTATTTTCTTTTTGTTTCATTAACCCATAGAATTGTGAAACAATGTCCCAGCCAGTCTTCTCGAATATTCCTATGGCATGACAAGTGACACAAAGTATGTATAGTTTCCCATATATTTTGCATCAATTCTCATGTTCTTAGGAAATAGTGAAGAAATACACAGAAGTAAAAGAAGAATGTTAACAATTAATTAAACTAAAAGGCAACAATAAAGTGTTAGACTCGGATAGGTACCAATGATGGATTTAAAAAATGGCCTAACGAGGCAAGTATTGCTTCTTGTTCATTAATGGAAGCAAGTCACTTTTAATTAACGTGATGATTTTTTAAAATATCCCAGGGAGGCCATGACAGTGGCAGAAGTTTGGACTTGGTTTATAGGCATTTAGATTCATAAATAAATCAAAGGTCCATATCAATTGAAAGAAAATCATAAGCAAATCCCTCCAACCCACCACCTGTCAGTTCGTATGAAGCCCCAATTATTA
Organism: Raja brachyura; assembly: GCA_963514005.1. The sequence goes on from OY740799.1 coordinate 32,172,128, forward strand.
CAGGTCTTAAACCAAACTTTCCAAATTTCATTACGGGTCTGTAATTGAACTATAAGAGGCACACTGTGTAATCATGAAGTTGCTTCCAGTCATCTCAATAAATGCCAATTTAGAGAAAAATACTTCTCAATTTTGAAATAGATTTTGGGTTAAGTCTAACAATAAAAAGTGAATGTGCAGCTTTAATACTATATTACATTGCTTGCTGCACAGAAGTGAGGTATTCAGGCATATTTTCTTCTTATCACTCTGTTGTCTTTATATAAACTGGTAACATGTCATCCATTATTTTCACCATCATGTATTAATTTAGCAACTCCACCCTGTGATAGCATGTTTCACATTCTAACCAGTCTATGGAATTAAAAAATGCAATTGCCTTAATTTCTGCTTCATTACTGTGTTATACATTTGATCCCTTTTTAACTTCCCAACAGGGGTCAAGGAAAGAGCGTTCACGTCGCGGCCCTGTTTTCACCAATCTTTCCACCACCACGCACAAGAAGCACAAGACAGACACTATTGTATACAGATGCCGAGAAGTGTGTACAGCTCTGGCCAAACAACTTCTAATCTTGTGTGTGGACTCAATGAGAAAAAGAACTTCCAAACAAACATAAATACTTTAATTACAGATTATAAACTGTTAAAGCACTTTACCAGTTTCCACAGCCAGTTATGTTTTCATTTGCATGATATATTTGCCCATTGTAAAGACAGGTGCACTGATGGAGACTGACACATTCCATGGTATTTTCATCCAAATAAGGAGCCGTCTCTGGGCACTTTGGATAGCAGCCTAATCAATAGGAATAATGTAAAATTAGGATGAGGAATTAACATTGATTATCATATTATCAATACATTAGTTCATGGTTTCATCACATAATTTAGTGGCTGAGCTGACACATCTTCAACATTCTGATATTGGTTTATTACTGTCATGTATACAGTGAAAAACATTGCTTAGCATTCAATCCAGGCCGACCGTTCTTTACATAATTACAACAGGTCGTGCAAATAGAGAGAAACTAAACAGTTATGCTGCTACAGAGAAAACACAGGGAAAAGAGTGCAAGGGTGTAAGGAGGAAAACATCCTTATTTTATGAGAGATCTGTTCAAGAGTCTGATAAGCATGATGAGAAAGTGGAAAAGAAGGAAAAACCGGAGCCGACTGGCGTGATAGACCTGGGGGTGACACTGAACATGTTAATGGTGACTGGGGTCTGAACTCTAGGTCGCTTCCTGAAGTGCTTTCTCGGGGTGAAACCTGAAACTCAACTGGACCAGTCACAAATGCACAACAGACGCTAGGTATCCTGTGGCCATCGACTCACATTTTGATTCCCAGGCTTTTCCACCAACTCCAACAATATCCCGAACAATGCAGCCTGTTTCAATGGCACAGGCATTCCCTCCCCCACTGACAGAGTGGCGGTAGTTTGTATCATCAATACATTGCATTATCCTTTGCTGTCTAGGTTATTCTGACAGAATCACTCAAAACTACAAGATTTACATTGAAGAAGGATAAAGTCAGAAGTCAATGGGAACGCCACCATCAGTAGGTTTCCTCCTAGTTACATAACAATCTAACTTGTGATGTTAGTACATCATTATCACTTGATCTAAATCTTGGAAGTCGTTATTTAACAGCACTGCAACTGTAGCTTCATTAGCAAGATTGCAGTGGTTCAAGCAGGTAGCTCAGACAATCAAAGTTAAATTACTTATACTTTATCCTTTGGTCTCACATTGGTTTTTACTAATTGACTCTAAATGGCCCACTGGATATGCCAGGTTGACTGGATGGAAGCTCAAAGAGCAGATTTTTCAGCTAAAGAACTAAGAAACTTGTAGAAGTTTGTGTCTTCAAGATAGTGGCCAAAAGATATCCAATGATGATACCCAATTAATAATTAGGGATCAGATGAGCAGATTTTTAGATTTATTCTGACTTCTGAGTGGTTAACAATAATTCTGTCCCAATCTTTCTTTCATGGATTTTGTTTTAGACTTGAGACTTCTGAGATACCGCATGGAAACAGGCTCTTCAGCCCAACGAGTCTACTCCGACCAGCGATCAATCCATACACTAGCACTATCCTGCTGGAGAAACTCAGCGGATGATTTTCACCACTGAGTTTCTCCAGCATTTTTGTCTACCTTCGATTTTCCAGCATCTGCAGTTTATTCTTAAACACTAGCATTATCCTACAGACTGGGGACAATTTACAATTTTTCCGAAGCCTATTAAACTACAAACCTGTATGTCTTTGGAGTGTGGGCGGAAACCGGAACAAGCGAAGGAAACCCATGGGGAGAACGTCACGGGGAGAACGTACAAAATCTGTACAGACAGCACCCGTAGTCAGGAACAAACCCGGGTCTCCGATGCTGTAAGGCAGCAACTCTACTACTGCGCCACTCTGCCGCCCTTTAATAATGTTTAACTGCTTCAGGAAAAAGAGACGCCTGTCTCCCCTACACCATTCTGGTTTACATGTCGGTCTATTTTCCACATTAACTTAAATATGCGTCAGGAAATTACAAATACTCAGTTTCACCAACATTTCCAGACATGAATGAAACAACATAAATCATGAGTAAAAACCATGAACAATCTTACAATATACAAATGCACATAGATTGAAATCAATGTTGTTCTCCATCTCTTCGTCATGCTGATCTGAACATGTGCAAATGCTTAATAAAATATTGAATCTTGGCTCTTTGCTTGTGTAACTCAGCTCTCAAATATTAGCAGTAAATAAAACATAACTCAGTGGTGCATAAGTAGAGAGGCTGCCTTACAATCCAGGTTTGATCTTATGAATGCTGTCTGCACAGAGTTTGTACGTTCTTCCTGTGACTGCATGGGTTTTCTCTCGTTGCCACCCACATTCCAAAGACATGCAAGTTTGTAGGTGAATTGGTTTCTGTAAATTGTCCCTAGTGTGTAGGATAGAACCAGCGTATGGGTGCTGAATGGCCTTTGTTCGACGATGTATGGTGCAGGCTCGAAGGGCCGAATGGCCTCCTCCTGCACCTATTTTTCTATGTATGACTAAACTAAACAAAAAAGCACTTCTCACCCCTTTAAAATCAACATAACCATACATCATAAAAAATCTAACAGCATAACCAAGTTATGGTAAAGTTGTGAAATAAACCCACCTTCGATAACTGCAGAGAGCTTTTTTTTAATTGTATGATTCGAACATGTTTTAGCTGTCAATGTCCCACATGGCTTGTAGTGCCAGCTACATTCATTGTCGTCATTATAATAGTCACAGTAAACAGCTGCAACATAAAATGAAAAGAGTTAGCATACTATTGTCAGTAAATGAGTCAAATGCACAAATGGTTAAAAAGAGTAATTGTACATCATAATCCAAACACCAGGGATTGATAGGAATTATTCACAGGTTAAAACATTATATGGAAGTAGGTGCCATTAATTCAAAACAAGAACCATTCTTCAGAATATCTCTTCCAGTGTTCAGAGAGAGCAGTAATCAGTTTAACATTAAACGGTCTAAGACAATTGACTATGTTAATGGAAAAAAAGTGTTGGTCACCCACAGATGTACATAAGAACTTTATTAGGGGCCCAGCAATGCCACACATTAGTAGACACAGGGGTATCAGTATCAATAAATGACTTGGCCATGCCAACAACAGGGAAGGATATTAACATCACAGGTATAGGGGGAAACACAGTAAAGGCTAATTATCTTGCTCTGAAGAGTGCACTTTCCAAAGTTTAACGCGCCTCGTGTGCAAGGTACTAATTTCCCTACACTACTTAGACAATGGCTTGGGCTCAGTAGCTGTGATCACTGTAAATGTTGTCCATTTAGGTGTATTGGCTCTGATTCGTCTGGCATTTGTTTAGATCTTGATGTTGAATCAGTAATGATTTTATACCACAGGGTTTATTTCCTATTGATTTTATGCGTTGTTCACTCTCATAGGTTAGTGCCCTCTCATGAGTACATCTGATATTTATTTAAACTTTCATCATTTGATGTGGATGTGTTGCGGACTAGACTGATATTTGGTGTTGATGGATTGCTTTAACTAACCATTTTGCAGCTTCCATTCTCAGAACGCTGCTGCCGGCTGCCTTGAGGAGTGATGAGAGTACACACCAGGACGGTGTGAATGGGCTACTTTGTCAGTAGTTCCTGGGAATGTGGGCTGGACAGAAACAAGACTGTGGGCAGGGACAGAAGAACCATTTAAAATGAAAGGGGAAAATAAGGAACAGATAGCTAATGAGTGGGGGGACCTCAGAACAAATAGAGCAGCAAAGGAACAAGTGACAAAATAAATTGCTAGTGAGAAGAAAGCAGCTATCAAAGCCTGTCTAGTAAAATTGTGTACAAATATGGAGGTAGAAAAGAAGAGGTGCAGAATAGAGGGAGTAAGGCAGGAGCTAGGTGGTAGCTGGACATGGGGAGGCAGGAGTGGCTGAAGCTCTAGCATGTGTAAGGCAGATACTCATTTCTGTAAAACTAATAATTTGAACTTACGGCATCGTTCAGGAGTTCTCCAGCGAATACAAACACCAGCTTTATTACAAGCCTCTGCATATACTGCGACAGCAGTACAGAAACCCAGGTACTTCCCCTCTTTATCGCAAGCACAAGCTTCTTGGAGGCAAGCATCATAGTATGGGTTAGGGTCAACCTGTTAAAATGACAGGAGTCAGAAATCAAATCAGCACTTGGAAAAAAGAACATTATCCTTCATTTAAGCAAACAAAATGTTTATTTTAAATGTCAACACAGCATTAAAACAATTTGTGTTTGTTGAGGCACAAAAGAAAATAATTTGCGTAGAACAGGGCGATGCAGTATTTAATTTGCTAGTGTGCCTACTGCAATCCCAGGATTCACAGCAATTTCAAGAAGAGAAAGTGGTGAGACCCTGAGAATAGTGACTGGCCAACCAAGTGGTTCCTGACAGCTACCTCAAAGCACAAATGTGAAAAATGGGAGTCTTCAATGTTTCTCCCACCTAGCTTCTTTCCAGTGATGTCAAAATATACAGGTGTGTACCACTTAGAGAATTGTTAATATGAGAGGCCTAGATAGATAGACCATCTGAGCCTTTTTCTCTGGATGGAAATGTCCAACACTACCGGGCATAGCTAGAAGATGAGAGGGGGAAAGGTTAATGGAGGTGTGTGGGGCTAGTTCTTTTACACAGAGGGTGGTGGGGACCTGGAAAGCATTACCAGGAAGGCAGATACAAAAGTGGCTTTTAAGAGGCACAAAGAAGTGCAGCGAACAGAGGGATATGAATCATGTACTGGCAGATGCGATCAGTTTATCTATGCATGATGTTCGGCATAAACATTTTTGGCCAAAAGGCCTGTTCCTGTGCTGTACTGTTCTATGTTCTATACTGAACTGCACTTTCGCAGAAACTAAACATCCTTATCTTACCACATAGAATTAGAATTGTTCTTACAAACATGTCACTGAAATTGTGGAGATAGAGTCATAGAATGATGCAATGTGCAAACAGGCCCTTCGGCCTAACTAGCCCACACATCCCAGCTACACTAGTCTCACCTGCCTGTGCTTGATCCATATCCCTCCAAACCTGTCCTATCCATGTACCTATCTAACTGTTTCCTAAACGTTTGGATAGTCCCAACCTCAACCATCTCATCTGGCAGCTTGTTCCATACACCCGCCACCCTTTGTGTGAAAAAGTTACCCCTCGGATTCCTATTAAATCTTTTCCCCTTCAACTTGAACCTATGTCCTCTGGTCCTAGATTCCCCTATTCTGGGGAAGAAAATCTGTGCATCTACCCGATCTTTTTATTCCTCTTATGATTTTATATACCTCTATAAGATCACCCCTCATTCTCCTGTGCTCCGAGGAATAGAGACCCAGCCTTCTCAACCTCTCCCTACAGCTCACACACTAGTCCTGGCAATATCCTAGTAAATTTTTTCAAGCTGGCCAATATCTTTCGTATAACATGGTAACCAGAACTGAACACAATATTCAAAATGCGGTCTCACCAATGTCTTATACAACTGCAATATGACCTCCCAACTTCTATACTCTATACTCTGACTGATGAAAGCTAATGTGCCAAAAACCTTTTTGACCACCTTATCTACCTGTGACTCGACCTTCAAGAAACCATGCTCCTGCAGTCCTAGATCCCTCTGCTCTATAACACTCCCCTGTGACCTAACATTGTCCCCAATTGCAACACCTCATACTTCTCAGTATTAAATTCCATCACCCATTCGTCAGCACACCTGGTCAATCAATCAAGGTCCTGCTACAATCTTTCACAACCATCGTCACTATTTGCAAAACCACCCACTTTTGTATCATCAGCAAACTTGCTAATCATGCCCTGCATGTTCTGATCCAAATTATTAATGTTGATGACAAACGGTAACGGGCCCAGCACCGAACGCTGAGGCACAGGCCTCCAGTCTGAGAAAGAACCTTCCACCATCACCCTCTGCTTCCTACCATGGAGCCAATTTACCATCCATTCAGCTATCTCTCCTTGGATCCCATGTGATCTAACTTTCCTGAGCAGCCTACCATGCGGAATCTTGTCAAATGCCTTACTGAAATCCATGTATACAACGTCTACAGCTCTGCCCTCATCGACCCTTTTGGTCACGTCTTTAAAAAATCATTCAGATTTGTTGGACACGACCTCCCATGTACAAAACCATGCTGACTATTACCAATCAGCCCTTGCCCATCCAAATGCCTGTATAACATATCCCTCAAAATATTCTCTGGTAACTTTCCAACTACAGATGTTAAGCTCACTGGCCTATAGTTACCAGCATTTTCCCTGCAGCCCTTCTTGAAAAGAGGCACAACATTTGCCACCCTCCAGTCTTCCGGCATCTCTCCTGTATTTAAGGACAACTGGTAAATTTCATGCAGAGCTCCTGCAATTTCCCCACTGGTTTCCTACAATGTCCTCAGATATATCTGATCAGGCCCTGGAGATTTGTCTACCTTCATAAACTATAGTAGCTTCAGTACTTCTTCAACGGTATCACTGGCTGCTGACAAGACACTTCATTTGACTGCCCCTAGTTCCTCTGTCCTACTGTCTTTCTCCTCGGTAAATACAAAGGAGAAATACTAATTGAGGACCTTGCCCATCTCCTGTGGCTCCACACAGAGGTGACCACTTTGATTCCTGAGAGGTCCCACTCTCCCTCCAGTTACCTTTTCCCCCTTATATTTTGGTATTGTCCTTAATGCTACCCAGCAGAGCTATCTCCTGGCCCCTTTTTGCCCTTCTGATCTCCTTTCTCATTTTATTCCTTAGTTCCCGAAACTCCTCAGGAGATGCACTTGATCCCAGCTGCCTATACCTGTCCCATGCATCCTTCTTGTTTTTGACCAATGCCTCAATTTCCTTACGTTTGCCTGCTTTGCTCTTCACTCTAACGGGGACGTATATATCCTGCGCTTTTGTCAGCACACATTTAAAAACATCCCACTAGGCCGATGCTCCTTTCTCCTCAAATAAGCTACTCCAGTCAACTTGAGCGAGACCTTCTCTCATACTCTCAAAGTTGGCCTTACCCCAGTTGAGCATTTTAACACATGGGCCTTCTCTTTCCCTATCCATAACTATCTTAAACCTAGTTAAAATCCCCTACAACAACACCCTTATTTGACCTGCAGCTGTCTGCAATCTTCTGGCATATTGGTTCTTCTAATTCCCGTTGGCTATTCGGCGGTCTATAGAACACCCCCAACAGGTTGATCATCCCTTTCTTGTTCCTCAGCTCAACCTCCCTAGATGAACCGTCCATAATGTTCACCTCTGACCACAGCCGTGTCATTCTCCTTAACCAACAATGCAATGCCCCCTCCTCTTTTTCCATCACCATTGTCTCTCCTGAAACTCCTGTACCCCGGAACATTGAGCTGCCAATTCTACCCCTCTCTTAACCAGGTTTCAGTAATGGCTACAACATCCCAGTTGCTCGTACCTATCCAGGCCCTAAGCTCATCTGCCTTACCCGTCGGGCCCCTTGCATTAAAATACATGCAGAATAGATTTATAATAGTGTCTTACCTTACTGTGACATTGCTGAAACTCTCCATTTGGATTAGTAATTATGGAACATTTCTTTGTTGCCCAGGGAGAACAAAATGGATTTTCCTCGCAGGGGAATGTTTGATTTACTGAACTTGCGCAGGAATCTGTAGACTTCCAACTGTTTCCAAACTCAATGGAATTGCTTGCCAGAGAGTTAAATTTTGTTTTAAGATCATCTTCAGTGTTATCATTGAAGTTTCCACAGAGACCACACACTTTATCCTATTATACCAGTTACAAAATAATCAAAAATGTTGTTGGAGATGTTAATCAGGCATTCCATAGTCAATGTTCAAGTAAACTAACAAATAAAATGACACAATCCACCATTCAGAAATACATGCCTTCAGCCTGCAGATATCACAATTTACTTTACAACATTTGATTATGTTGTACTTTTATACCCACATTGGTCCATACTAAATAAGTTAGTTCACCTCAGCTGACATATCAAGACTTGGCCACAGCATTACTGGTTTAGGGCAGAAGATCAATTGAGTATAATAGTTGGGAGCAATTTGGATAGTTGGTGTGTGATGTTGCAGTTGTACATAACATTGATTAGATCAGACAGTTTTGGTTCCAACACTAGAGGGAGGATAGGCTAATAATGTAGAGAGTGCAGACTTTTACCAGGATATTGCCAGGAATGGAATGCTGCAGTTACAAGGAGCTATTGAATAAGCTGGGCTTATTCTTACTAACAACACTGGAGGACTAACATCGGAGGCTGAAGGATGACGTTGTGGAGGTTTATAACATTGATAGACACAGGAAAGATAGATGGAATCTTTTTCCAGGGCAGATAAATCTATAATGAGGGAGCAAAAGTATAAGGTGAAAGGGGAAACATTTAAAGAAGGTCTGAGCAGTAAGTTTTTGGCACAAAGACTGGTGAATATCTGCAATGAGCTGTCCAAACAGAGTGGAAGCAAATACAATTACAATGTTTAAAAGATATTTGGGCAGGTACTTGTTTAGGATCATACGAACAAATGGGATCAGCATAAATGGGCATTATAATTGGCATGGATAAGATGGGCCAAAAAGACACGTTTTTGTTCCGTACGTTTGTATGATTTTAAATTCTCCTGCATGAAAGAGGTTGGCAGGACAGGAGTGGCCTGGAATACAAAACTGCTGGCCTTATTTTTGGTATCATATTTAAACAATGACCTCTTGGCCTCAGGTCTGGACTGTCACCAATGCCTCAGCCACTCCACTCCAGCATCTTTTCTTTTTGAGATACAACGTGGAATTAGCCCTTCAGCCCACCAAGTACACAGCATCTATAGATCACCCATATTTTAGATCCGTGTTATCCCACTTTTGTATCCTTCACCCTAGGGCGATTTACAGAAGCCAATTAACCTACAAACCCACACGTCTTTGAGATATGGGAGGAAACTGGAGCACCTATAGAAAACCCATAAGGTCACAGGAAGAACATACAAACTCGGCACAGATAGCACCCATAGTCAGGATTGGACCTGGGTCTCCGGCGCTGCGAGGCAACACTTCTACCGCTGACCCACTGCCAAGATCTTTGGGGAAGTAAACTGGAAAACTGGGGGAAAAAACACAATGTTTTCATCTTGATTTTTGCAGGATTAAACTAGATAGAGTTTAGAAAACTAAGTAGATTAAACTAAGGCAGTAGAGTTGCTGTCTTAAAGTGCCAGAGACCCAGGTTCGATCCTGACCGTGGGTGCTATCTGGATGGAGTTGAAACATTCTCTCTGCGATCACGTTGGGGAGCTTGACAGAGTAAATGTTGTGGTTGGAATGTTAGGCTTATGGACTACTGCTTCAGGAAAAGGTTCAGCCACTGTATGATTGAGTTGAGTAGATATTTCTGTACTCAGAGAGGAGCTAGTGTTTAGAATTCTTCAACCCTTGGGTCTATGCATCCTTAAACATGATTAACTCTATGTCCTGTTCAACTGTTCTGAACAGTGGCTACAAAGCAGGCGAAGTACATAACAGAAAAAATCATACAACACACACCATTACAGAGCTGGTTAGGGTCAAGACATAGTTGCAGGCCATCTCGCTGAACTCTTTGCAAATGGCTCAGCATTGCATAAATTCTTATATGAGGAGTTGTGTGAATTTATCACTCATAAATATTAATCCAAGACTAACCCCTGAAATTTCTCCAGATTTATTATTTTTCCATTGATGGCCCTGGAAATGTTAATGATCTAAGGGAAATTCATAGGGCATTGAGGAATGATGATGAAAATTAAGATTTTATTTTTCTCAATGGGTTCAAACCCTGAAGTTGTATTACGTGATTGGTCATACTTTTTCCTTTTCCATATCCAATATGACCAATTAATGATGCATATTTGCTGATATTCCATCAATATGAAAGGTTTCTTCTTTGCCAATACCATTACGATGTTTTTGGTTCAGAGAATAATGCTTTTAATTGGTCATAAATAGCCTCATCTAATCAAGCATTTTCTCCAGGGCATCACATTGCTGAGAACTTGTCTGATAGATCTTCATATTATACCCTTTTGTAAGCTTCCAGCTTCTCAACTTCCATTTGTCTAGATTGAGGAAAAAGATTCACAAACAAAATAAAATGCTTAAAGTCAAAACCTCACCCACCTTCCAGCGTTGATCAAGTGTGACTGAGAACCTTGTGTGCTTGTCCCAAATCACAGTAATACCATTGGAAAATGCCAGGCTTAAATAAAGCCCAATAGTGTGAAGTGAATAAGAATCAACTGTGCAACTTGAATTAGAATTTTCATCAGACACTTTTACTTTCCCATCTTCCAAAATTATTTCTTTTCCCTAAAAGACAAATAAACTCTTGCTAATTAATGCTTAATGATGAAATTGATCATCAATATTCAAAATCAAAAATCTGCATTTTGACAACATTTTTAATCTTTGCCTTAATAGATCAGACAATGGAGTATAAGAGTCATGGCATCACGTTGCGGTTCTATAGGACGTTGGAGTATTATGTGTGGTTCTGCTTGCTCCACTACAGGAAGGATGTGGAAGCTTTGGAGAGGGTGCAGAGGAGGTTTACCAGAATGTTGTGGGGATTAGAGGGTATTAACTATACAGAGAGGTTGGACAAATTTGATTTTATTTCCCTCTGGGACTTTAGACGTTGAGGGAACACCCTGATAGAAGTATATAAAAGAAGTGAATCGATGAATAGGTAGGGTAAACATTCAGAACCTTTTTTCTCAGAATGGAAATTTCGAGGATTAGATTTAAGGTCATGCATTTAAGTTGAGGGTTACAATGTTTAAAGGAGATGTGCGAGGCATGCTTTTTGTCACTGAGTTTGGTGTGTGCCTAGTACACGGCTTGCCAAGAGTGATGGTGGAGGCAGATTTTATAGTGGCATTTAGGAGGTTTTTAGATAGTCACATTCAATATGCAAGAATGGAGGGATATGGATCACAGGCAGGCAGAGGAGATTAGTTGTCTGAAGAAGGGTCTCGACCCAAAACGTTGCCTATCTCCTTCGCTCCTTAGATGCTGCTGCACCCGCTGAGTTTCTCCAGCTTTTTGTGTAACCCTCGATTCTCCAGCATCTGCAGTTCCTTCTTTAACACATTAATTTGGGATCTGTTTGGCAGAGAGATTGTGGGCCAAAGGGCCCATTTTGTGCTGTACTGTTCTATGTTTAAGTTATTTTAAGAAAGTAGCAGCAGAAACCAGGAGGATAGAATCAGCAATGATGGATGAGATGGGTGAGGAGCTAGGCCGGTAGGAGGGGAGAGGGAACCAGGGTCTGACCTACCACGCCCTTGTGATTGGCTGTGGAGGGGACTCCCTGGGACGGACGAGGGGAAGGACGTGGCATCCAAGGAAGGAGATGACAGGAGCCCCGGAACAACCTGGGACTTGCCAGGAAAAGGCACCACTCATAGGAACTGGAGCATGGACTTTGAAAATGACACGTAACACAGCGCCTCTTGCATGCGGGCTCATTAGACTTGTTATGTAAACTTGCTAACCGTGGATCGGGGGCATGGCAATATTCTACTGGACCACTAGTACGAAAAATAATTTCACTGTGTTAGCACTTCACACATGTGGCAATAAAGGCACCATTGAACCATAGAACATAGCTAGTAATAAGTGTAAATTAATAGATATACCTCAAAAATAATCTTAATATTTCTTGAACATGTCACTCCATTTTCACAGCAAGGAACATTTTCTATGAGCACTTGAAATGTACCACGTTCTCCTTTGCAATGGTCCTGAATAAAAGGTTGTTTTAAGAAATTAATGGAGTGCAGTTTATATTCCTGTAAACAGTTTCGTGATCAACACCAATCTTCATATCAATATAATGAGAAAAATGTACAAAACAATTTTACTCATAAACAATTAATGTGATTAATTATATAGTCAGGTTGAAGAGGAACTTTAAATGAGCTATGTTGTCATTTAGATATTGGTAGAGCATTGTTATATCTGTTTAAATCTTTGTTTAATGTTAAGCAGATTAGATACAAATATATGAATCATTTTCCCTTAAAATAGCTAATTGCAATTTACCTGAACAAATATATATTCACAATTACCCTCGTATGTGAATCGCAAATCATCAAATGTTATGTAATGGCCTTCACCATAAACTTGACAGGTCTTTGTGCATGGCTTATCAGTGCAGGTCCATGAACCACCTTGGCATTTGCTGCAATATAAGGAACAGTGACATTTCTCTCTTTATATCAAGCACCTTTTAATATTTCAGATTTATCAGTTTTACATTTGCTGGGCCTCACCACTGGCTGCAATCAAGTTGGATTTCTTTTCCTTTGGCATAACTGTTTCCTTCATATAAACAAGGGCAATTTTCAGTCAAAACGCATTTTCCACTGTCATCTTCAGCTTTACCTTCAGGACAAAAACATCCAGGTACACATTCGTTTGTCTGTTGTGCAAAAGAAAAATTAAAATTATTTCTGTAAAATGTTTGTGTCATGATGTCAAATGATATAAAAGAGCTCTATGAATATATAAAATTATAAAAATGACACAATTGCAACATAGTTTCCCCAACGCTTAGAAATAAATCTGAAGAAGTAACCCAATCCAAAACATTGTCTATCCATTTAGTTCTGCAGATGCTGCCCGACCTACTGAGTTCTTCAATCACTTGATTTATTGCTCAGAAGTGGAAGACTCATTGCAGAGAATGAGAGAAAAGCAGAAAAATGAAACAAATGCATTGGCTCTGTGTCACAGAAGGCGAATACTGATAATTTTCCAGAACTGTCATGACAGTCAAAAGTTAAAAAACAATTGCAGTAATAATGGATCATCAATTGCATTTTCAAGAATTCTATAAATCATGGAATAGTTTCTGCTAATTGGATGGCAACTGTAATCCTGCCATTTAAAAAGGGGGAGAGAGAAAACAAGAAACTGCAGACCTGTTACCTGATCATCAATAGAAGGGAACTTTCTAGAGCCAATTACAGAGGATGAGGTAACAGGAAACAAGGAAATTATGATCAAGATTAGACATTGTTAACATACATTTCTATGAAGGGAATAGTGTTTTACAAACCTGCTGTTTTTTTAAATATTATTGGTAAGGTGGACAAGGAATAAGCAGTGATGTAAAGTGAATGCATTTTCAAAGGTTTTATAAAAGTCTTAGAAAAAAATGGATAGCATGCAAAGTTATAGTGTTTGGAAGTGACGGACATGAAATAAGGAAATTGAATAAATAAACACTTTTTGGGGTGACAGGTGATAAAGTGAAGGATCCAACTGGATTATTCGGACTTTTGCTATTCATATATCATTTGGATGGGGGAATAAAATAAAATATTTTGAAGTTTGCGAATGACATTAAGCTGGGTTATATTGTGAATTGTGAGGAGGATGACTGAGACTGAGACAGACTCTTTAGATACATGACACGTACAATATTATGTGGGCTATCAACTTCACTGGGAAAACTAAAAAGCAGTGTATATCATTTAAATAATGTAAGATACTCCAGATTTTTGTGTCTATCTTCGGTGTAAACCAGCATCTGCAGTTCCTTCCTACACAAAGCAAATAGTATGCTGGTTTTCATAGCAAGAACACATAAGTAGAGGAATGATTTGTTCCAATGATGCAGTGCCTTGTTGAGCTCACATTTGGAATATCATGTTGTGATCTACTCTTGACTGAAAGGGAGTGAGACAAAGATTGACTACACTGATTCAATCACATTTCTATGGGCCAGGAATCATGGGAAGTACATTGGATTTCCTTCTAGACCTTTGACCAAATTCTGTGACAATTTATTGTCACCAATACTGAAATGAGTTTCTTGTTCTGCCTCTGTCTTTGATCATTACTCCAAGCCTCCACATTAATATTACAGTAATGTAAGCAATATTTTACAATATCTTGCTTTGAAAGGTATGTTTAATTATATTATGTACAATTATGTTGTATTATGTTGTGTTATAATTAGATTTGTATTATGTTATAATTATTTTTTGTTTAAATTGAGATATACAATTTTGTGCTATGGTTCAGTTCTTTGCAGGAATGCAATGTACAATTTGAACAGCCTGTTCTATTGGACATCACTTACACAGTTTAATGCCAGGTTACTGCATTTCTTTCCACAGTGAATCTGATTTCCAGTACGGGAACAACGAACAAGTTCTTTTCCCCCTGTGCATACTAGTGAATTAAACAAAAACAGAAAATTATTTCATGGAGATTTCAATGCAGGCCTCTGATTATGACAGCATGAAAATATATTAATTTTACCTGTGGGTGTAGTCGTGGCTTCAGTAACTGGATTGCAATCAATTGATCCCCCTTGACAATAGCTGAAGGGACAAAAAAGGAGTTAACTATCTAGTTTCACTTGGTTCATGATTACACGAATAGACTTTAACAGGTATGCTTACCAATCATCAACTTTCTCTCCAGGTTGAATATAAATCCCCTTGTAGTAACACGAGCAGGCTTCAGCATTAACACAGACTCCATTCTCATTCATGTACTTGCCCTCTGGGCAGCCACAGCCATAAACTGGAGTATCCTTCACCTCACAGGTGAAATCAGTTTTGGTTATTAATTTGCAGTTCCGGTGACAGGTTGTCATTTCATTGTCAAAAATTTGGTTGTTCTTACACGTTGTATCTGCACAAAAAAATCAGAGTAGAGCTGAGAACCCATGAAAGACACATATAGTGCACTCAAAATTATCTTCAGAAAGAGGTTTCATGTCAGAAAATCCACCTCGAACAGGACAGGTATAACTGGCCACCAATGCCAAATTTCAGCTGATTTTCTTCACTCTACATAATATCCAAAACGTGGCTGAGTGAACTTGGTGACAATTGATACAGAAGATCAGTGTGGTATTGACACCGTTCCTTGCTGTTCAAACTAGTCTTTGACAGTGGATCTTTCTGATAATGAGGAAGTATGTTAGGGGGACAAAAAGCTGGAATAACTCAGCGGGTCAGACAGCATCTCTAGAGAAAAGGAATTGGTGACGTTTCGGGCGAGAACTTTCTTCATGTCCTATCGAAAAAAAAGAGACAGAATCCATTTTGTCCGATTACTGTTCAGTCAGTTTACTTTCAATTGCCATCAAATTTATGGAAGGTGTTCCTGATAGAGTTGTTTGACACTTGTCACCATCAGCCTATTGATCAATATTCATCTATGGTTCCATCAGACACACCCCACACCAGACCTTGTCCACACATGTATAAATGATTTAAATTTCAGCTATGATGTACTTGAGTCAATTGTTGGGGTCATGCATTGCATCTCAGAAATAGGAACAAAGTTGAAGAAATTCCTTTGGGCAATGTCCAAAACCCAAGCTTTTGCAGCTACTTCACCAGGAACAATTTTTCCATCATGTCTGAAGTGAGAATGTTCAATGAAAATCCCAAACCACAGATGCTAGAAATCTGAAATAGGATGCTGGAAACTCAGCAGATCAGTCAGCATCTGAGGAAAGTTAAAGACACTTTATTGAGACGCTTGGTTAAGCGTAAAGGTTAAAGCACATCTCCTTAAAGAGAAAGACGTTCTCTTTAAGGAGATGCACATTAGAACCCTAGAAAATAGGTGTAGGCCATTCGGCCATTCGAGCCAGCACCTGCATTCAATATGAGCATGGCTGATCATGCAAAATCAGTACCCCGTTCCTGCTTTCTTCTCATATCCCTTGATTCCATTAGACCTAAGAGCTATATTTAACTCTCCCTTGAAAACATCCAGCGAATTGGCCTCTACTCCCCTCTGTGACAGAGAATTCCACAGATTCACAAATCTCTGGGTGAAAATGTTTTTCCTCATGTCAGTCCTAAATGGCCTACTCCTTATTGTTAAACTGTGACCCCTGGTTCTGGACTCCCCCAACATCGTGAACATTTTTCCTGCATCTAGCCTGTCCAATCCCATAAGAATGTTATATGTTTCTATAAGATCACTCTCCCTTCTAAATTCCAGTGAATATAACCCCAGTCGATCCATTGTCCTCCCTGTGTAGTGGGGAACTATCCTCATTATTGGATCTATCCAATTTAGGAACTATCCAATATTTCCAATTAGAAATACCTGATTCCATCGGTATTGAACATTCTCTAACAACATTTCCTTCCACAGAGTTTACCCAGTAATTTATTTTTTGCTCAAGGTTCGATCATCAGCAGTCTCTTGTGTCTCCACAACAAGGCAGATTATTGAAATGAACATAAGAACTAGCAGCATGATATATATCATTTAATATCATGGCAGAACTGAATGTGAACACAAGTCCACTTCCCATCTATCTGCAGTAACACATGAAAAGTGCGGAGCTGCAGAGAAAAAAATGATAATGTAGTGTACTCTCGATCCATGGCTACTCCAGGATACTATCTTAGGTGATTCCATAGCAGCAGAAAAAAGGTACATAATTTCAGGGATGTGAAGAGCAAATTTAGAATAATGTCAGTATACATGTTTTTCAAAGAGGAATAATTCCTGTTGAAATCGATTGTTAGGAAATACTTCAGAAGTCACAATGCTGTCTCCATTTAAGAATCAACTGCTAATTGCAATGGAAAGTTAGTGTAGTTAATATATTGAAAGGGGAAAACAAATCACAATAGAAACAATGTCCACATGGTACTGGGCTCAGATCTCTACGTATTAATAGACTGTACGTTTTATCCAATGTCATCAATTGCTTTTCGTTAGCAGGAAAGGAGATGAATTTCTATGAAATTTAAAGACCTCAACTTACTGCAAATTGTTCCACTCCAACCCTTCAGTATGACACCTCTTGCAGCACATGCATGAACATAAGCCCCCAGTGCAGCACAGATGCAATGATCAAGATTCTCGCAGTTGCATATGGAAATCTTGCACATCTTTAAGAAAAAATGCAAATATAATAATCACTTGTTCATTTAACATTATTAAATTCATGTAAACTGGAATCTGGAGATGATAACAAGAAAACACAAGCCATTACACCACTTAAAAACAAAATGGGATCTTATTTAACTAGCAGTTAAAACATGATTTTTTAGACCTCTTATCATCCAAGTTTGTTAGAAGAGCCGATCGCCATCCAATCCAATTTACAAGATGCCTCAAAAAAAGGCAAATGACTGTGGTCAGTCATCCCAGCTTCAGAATGACATTACAGGTTTCATCGAGGCAGTAACCATCTTCCGTTGCTTCATCGATGACCTTCCATCATAACATCAGAAGTTGCAGGTTATGGCCATTTATAAGTGGCAATTAACATTCATGTGCAGAAATGCCTTGCAATGAGAATCTTCGACAAGAGAGTGGTTAACCGTCCTTGCAAGATAATTTAAGAGATTATGCATGGGACAATAGGACAGATTATAGTCTGTTTAACCTTTGCCTCTTTTACTGTTTCTTTGCCACTAATGTTGAATACGATTGTGGGACATTTCATTTTACTTAAGGCAGGAAAAGTTTCTATTTGTACATATTTACATAATGCTTGTCCTTACCTGATAATATTGAATGTAATCCACTGTGGAATGACATTGAGCAAAAACACCATTTGTTTTCAGCAGAGCACATCGTTCCTTTGCATAGAATTCTACAAAAGAAGTCGGATAAGGTATGATTGAATATAGTCTATGAATATCTTGAATTCAGATATTGGAATCAAACTTAATTTAATACAGATATAGTGAAATAAATTATGCTGGGTCAATGGAGTTGCATGACATTGCTAAAATATTGGTTCAGAATCAAACATAGGTGTTTGGAGCTATGTAGCAGCAACACTATTTGCACTCTGCTGTGGACTGTCAATCCCCAGCTAGAAATTAAGTGATTGATCAATGCGGCATCCTATTGAGAATGGAGCATCCTAAAGCAGCTTGGAGTACAGTGGGGAGGTGATTCATTTTCAGGGTTGGTGGTTCTGACCCTAGGCCTCTGCATGGACTGTGGAGATCTGTTGAAAGAGGAACAGTGAAGATTTACACAAAAAGCTGGAGTAACTCAGTGGACCAGGCTGCATCTCTGGAGAGAAGGAACATTTTGGGTTGAGACCCTTCTTCAGCGTTGAAAGAGAAAGCTTGACAGAGATGTTCCATCATTGAAAAATGTATAGACCTGAGAACATAGAGCAGTACAACACAGGAACAGACCCATCGGCCCACATTGTCTGTGCCAAACATGACACCAGACCAATTCTTATCTGCCTGCACATAATTCATATCCCTCCTTTCCCTGCATATCCATGTGCCTATCGAAAAGTATCTTAAATGCCTCTTGGTTTTAAATACCATCATTGCATTATGTTTAGCCTTCTCTGTTTTCTCCTGTGACTCAAACAATCCACTTTTTTTGTGCCAAAATTGATTTTATGGCCATCTAAGTGATCCATGTCAAAAGTATACTGCTTCAAACTAAATACCTATTGCAGCAAAAAATTGGGGTGAAAACAGTACATTACCTTTTTCTGAACTGACACAAGTTGGATTTTCCTTTTCAGGAGAGCTGCATTTAACATCAGCAGCCCATGAATGAGCAAAATTGACATGTGATGGTTCCACCACATTCTGCACAGAGGTGAAGTCATCAATAGCCTTGCCATTAAAATTGCCACACAAGCCTAGAACACAAAATATAGAAAAACTTTGGGAAAATGAATGTATTTAATTTTATTGAGCAGTTGTTTGAATTGAAAAACATCATAAAATAACAGGCAGTTTCTTTGAACAGCTTTGCAGAATTTATTCCTTAAACACTGAACAAAATACCTTCAAACATGTCATCACTTTCATTGTTTGATGCATATCTCTAATTCTTTTTTTATTCAGTCACTAGTTAACTAGTGTTCCATTATTGTTTTTTTATTTCATTGCGAAATCAAAAA
Source organism: Raja brachyura (assembly GCA_963514005.1). Next base: position 32,191,640 of record OY740799.1, read on the forward strand.
TCAAAATCAAAAATCTTCGTCTTCATAATTGTGATACCGTTTCTCTTTTGGTCCTGTTCAACTTCCCTGCAAATGTTGACAGTCTCTCATACTGTCACCCAGCAGAGCTTCAGATTCAGTGTCATCTCTCTTGTTGGCTCTAAAATGAACTGTTGCCGCGGTATCCCTTGTATTGGTTCACTAGTTTTCCCTGCACTATCACCTCCAGATGTCTACAAGGATATTTTTTCTGGGACCCAACTCATTCTGAATTAAATTTGTTTCCTACAGGTCTTTGCAAACATAGGGTTGGCTTCCAAAGACGCGCCCACATTTATCATTCTTATATTTCAGTTCTAGTTGCCATAAACCTCACTGTCATCCAGATGCTACAATTCTGCACTTCCTTCTGAGTGGAGAATTCACCCATTCTTATCTAATACTGCATAGATTGACTCACATTCAACCATCACCTCTTCAAATGACCTCAATATGAGCAAGGATAACAAAGATAAGTGTGTCCTTCACAAACTGCGATGTCAACAAACTGTGCAGTAACTCATATAAAATGTCATTCCACTTGGTTGTTACATATCATCAGATCCTTTGTTTGATTGGCTTTATTTTGATACGCTTGAAGCTGGGCCACAGAGCCAAGATAATTTGCCAGGACACAGTGGCTAGATGTCTACATTACTTATGCCTAAGAATTTAATGACACAACACCTTTTCATCGGGAGATTATACTGTTCCCCATTTCTGGATGTTATCTCAATCAAAAAATTGAATCAGCGTCTAAAGCTTATACAACATTTGATGTGTATGAAATTACAATGCATTGTCCATGGCTGCAGTTTTCAGACCTATTTTACTAAAACAAGATAACCCAGATCAGCATAACAAATATCATTTAATAATCACAAAAGTAAAGGAGCATCACATGCCAAAATGTTCAAATTAAGATAAATTCAATGATCAACATTCCAACCTTAGTGTTTGAAAACTTTTTCACATAGAGGGTGGTGGGTGTATGGAACAAGCTGCCTGATGAGGTAGTTGAGGCTGGGACTATCCCATTGTTTAAGAAACAGTTGGACAAGTACATGGATAGGGCAGGTTTGGAGGATTATGGACCAAGCGCAGGCAAGTGGGACTAGGGTAACCATATAACAATTACAACAGGGAAATAGGCCCTCTCGGCCCTTCCAGTCCGTGCCGAAAATTTATTTCCCCTAGTCCCATCTACCTGCACTCAGACCATACCCCTCCATTCCCTTCCCATCCATATACCTATCCACTTTACTTTTAAATGTTAAAATCGATCCTGCCTCCACCACTTCTGCTGGAAGCTCATTCCACACAGCCACCACTCTCTGAGTAAAGAAGTTCCCCCTCATGTTACCCCTACACTTCTGTCCCTTAATTCTTATGTCATGCTCTCTTGTTTGAATCTTCCCTACCCTCAGTCGGAAAAGCTTATCCACGTCAACTCTGTCTATCCCTTTCATCATTTTAAAGACCTCAATCAAGTTCCCCCTTATCCTTCTGCGCTCCAAAGAATAAAGACCTAACTTGTTCAACCTTTCTCTGTAACTTAGTTGCTGGAACCCAGGCAACATTCTAGTAAATCTCCTCTGTACTCTCTCTATTTTGTTGACATCCTTCCTATAATTAGGCGACCAAAATTGTACACCATACACCTCACCAATGCCTTGTACAATTTTACCATTACTTCCCTACTCCTATATTCAATGCTCTGATTTATAAAGGCCAGCACACTAAAAGCTTTCTTTACCACCCTATCTACATGCGATTCCACCTTCTGGGAACTATGCACAGTTATTCCTAGATCCATCTGTTCCACAGCATTCCTCAATTCCCTACTATTTACCATGTACGTCTTATTTTGATTTGTCCTGCCAAGATGTAGCACCTCACACTTATCAGCATTAAACTCCATCTGCCATCTTTCAGCCCACTCTTCCAAATGGCCCAAATCTCTCTGTAGATTTTGAAAAACTACTTTATTATACACCACACCATCTATCTTAGTATCATCTGCATACTTACTTATCCAATTTTCCACCCCATCATCCAGATCATTGATGTACATGACAAACAACAGTGGACCCAACACAGATCCCTGAGGCACCCCACTGGTCACCGGCTTCCAACCTGACAAACAGCCATCCACCATTACTCTCTGGCATCTCCCATTCATCACTTTAGAATCCATCTTGCTACTCCGCCATTAACACCCAAAGATTGAACCTTCTTAACCAACCTTCCATGGGGAACCTTGTCAAAGGCCTTACTGAAATCCATATACACAACATCCACTGCTTTACCCTCATCAATTTCCCTAGTAACCTCTTCAAAAAATTCAAGAAGGTTCGTCAAACATGACCTTCCAGCCACAAATCCATGTTGACTGTTCCTGATCAGACCCTGTTTATCCAGATGCTTATATATATTATCTCTAAGTATCCTTTCCATTAATTTGCCCACCACTGATGTCAAACTAACAGGTCTATAATTGCTAGGTCTATTCTTTGAACCCTTTTTAAACAATGCAACAACGTGCGCAGTACGCCAATCCTCCGGCACTAATGACATTTGAAATATTTCTGTCATAGCCCCTGCTGTTTCTACACTAACTTCCCTCAATGTCCTAGGGAAAATCATGTCAGGACCTGGAGACTTATCCACTTCTATATTTTTCAAAAGTGTCAGTACTTCCTCCTCTTTGAATCTCATAGTTTCCATAGCTACTCTACTTTTTTCCCTTACCTCACAGAGTTCAATATCCTTCTCCTTGGTGAATACCGAAGAAAATAAATTGCTCAATATCTCCCCCATGTCTTTTGGCTCTGCAGATAGCTGTCCATTCTGGCTCTCTAATGGTCCAATTTTATCCATCGTTATCCTTTTGCTATTAATATAGCTGTAGAAACCCTTTGGATTTACTTTCACCTTTCTTGCCAAAGCAACCTCATATCTTCTTTTAGCTTTTCTTATTTCTTTCTTAAGATTCTTTTCACACTCTTTATACTCCTCTAGCACCTCATTTACTCCATGCCTCCTATAATTATTGTAGATATCTCTTTTTTTTCCAACCAAGTATCCAATTTCCCTTGAAAACCATGGCTCTTTCCAATTTTTACTATTCCCTTTCAACCAAACAGGGACATAAAGATTCTGTTCTCTTACAATTTCCCCTTTAAATGTCCTCCATTTCTCTGCTACATCCTTCCCATAAAACAAAATGTCCCAATTCACTCCTTTTAAATCCTTACGCATTCCCTCAAAGTTAGCCTTTCTCCAATCAAAAATCTCAAACCTAGGTCCAGTTCTGACTCTCTCCATAATTATATTGAAACTAATGGTATTGTGATCACTGGTCCCGAAGTGCTCACCAACGCATACCTCCGTCATCTGACCTGCCTCATTTCCTAACAGGAGGTCCAGCACTGCCCCTTCTCTGGTCGATACCTCTATGTATTGCTGCAAAAAACTATCCTGCACACATTTTACAAACTCCAAACCATCCAGCCCATTTACAGAATGTGTTTCCCAGTCTATTTTTGGAAAATTGAAATCTCCCACAATCACTACCTTGTGCTTACTACTAATATCTGCTATCTCCTTACATATTTGCTCTTCCAATTCTCGCTCCCCATTTGGCGGTCTATAATACACCTCAAAAAGTGTTGCTACACCGTTCCCACTTCTCAGTTCCTCCCAAATAGCCTCCCTAGACGAGCCCTCTAATCTATCCTGCCAAAGCACTGCTGTAATATCTTCTCTGACAAGCAATGCAACACCTCCACCTCTGGTCCCTCCAATTCTATCACACCTGAAACAACGAAATCCTGGAATATTTAGTTTCCAATCACAGCCCTCCTGTAACCATGTTTCACTGTTTGCCACAACATCATATTTCCCTGTGTCAATCCAGGCTCTAAGTTTATCCACCTTTCTTACAATGCTCCTAGCATTAAAATATACACATTTAAGAAACCACCATCCCTTATTCTCTGTTTATTATCTTTTTCCCCTTTCTCGCCTACATTTTGGGTCCGAGTGTTCCCTTCTCTGCCTCTTGCCCCACACCCTGTCCCCTAGCCCCCTCTAACTGAGTTCCTCCCCCCAGCCTTTCTACTTTAAAGTCTCCTTTGCAAATCTCCCCGCCAGGATATCGGTCCCCCTCAGACATTGTTGGGACATTGTTGGGACATTGGGACAACTGGGACATTGTTGGCTGGTGTGGGCGAGTTGGGCTGAAGGGCCTGTATCCACACTGTTTTAATCTATGACTCTATAACTCTATCACGATATCTGCTGTGCTCAAAATATGCAGACATTTTCTTTACTCCATCATCATTCACAACTTTTTTGCTTTGTTGATCATTCTGCAGCTCACAGTAATATGGAGCCACCTATGCCATGGGAATTCAACATAGTTTTGGAGTGCAAGGGAGGTGGTCACACACTAAAGGCAACATTGCCTTCAGTGCCTTAGCAATGTTTTAAACAGTTGGTTTGTTGCTGCATCGTCAATGTAATCTTTCAGTTTTGGCAAATTTCCATGCACACTAATGGACAAAACCTTGACAATAGCAATGAATTTCTACAACTCTCTCTAGGAAATGGGTACTTTGCGATTTTTTGATCTGAAGTAAAAACTATGTCAATTTGATTTGTAATGACTGTTATGATTAATTGGGGTTATATGATATAGTACCTCTATCCAACTCGAGGAGTTTAAATCTTGTTCACTCCTAAGTAGTCATTTAACCTTACCTCCTAAACTTCGTTTATTACCATCCAACAGCGAAATGTAAAGCTGTATAATGGGAGAAATCTGTATCTGCATTGTCAACCCGTGTGTTGTTTCAAGTTGAATGAAATGTGAAGATGGTTTAAATATTATAGTTCCATCTATGAAATAAAAAAATGTTCATTTAATTTAATTATAACATCATACTTAAGAGAACTTAATTTCCTTTAATTTTGTTCATACCCCTTTGCAATGGAAGTACAACAATTTCTCCATTCAAGGTAACGTCACCATTATTATTGAATTCATACTTGGTCTATAAAAAAAAAGATTGTTTTCAAATATCATTCAAAATTATAACAAAAGTGTTAAAGCAACTCATAAAGTCCTACCTTATGTGTGTAAAATATAATACGCCGTAAGCAAATATGTTCAGTTGCTTTGTGACATACACACATCTCAATGATCACTTTCCAGAGATCCTCCTGCAGAGTCTACAAAAAAAAGATATTAAAGTTTAGAACTTTGAGCTTAACTTCAAGGGTTAATATCAGTAACCATCTAAACTGTTGCAGCAAAATGTATCACTTACAGTAACTGCAATGTATGTGCAATCTCCTCTCAAATTATAGTATTTCCCATCAAATGTTGTGATATGTGTTCCTTCTTCCACTTTGCAACTTCTGGAACAATTATGATGAGAACATTCCCATAGTCCACCTTGGCAAACACTGAGAAAAAGAAGACCAATATTGTTAGTAAAGCATTTGATGAGAGTGGATGAATGATTCACAATTAGAAGCTGTTACCATGTTTCACACAACGTGTTCCTTTTGCCTCCTGCATCATAAATGGTTCCACTGTATTCACAAGGACAATCTGATTTTCTGATGCATTTGTTCTCATGTCTTATGTTATCAAGAAGAGTGCCTAAAGTTGAACAGAACACCTGCTTAAGTGTATTGTTTCATGAACAGGATTAAGTTTAAGATTTTCACAATTGAAAAACTTACTAGAACTTTCTTGTCTGGTATTTTGAACTCATTAAACAAACTGAAATTTCATTCATGGACAATAAGTTGTTTCTGAGTTAAATGGCAATGAAGGAAAGCAAAAATATAACATTTGAAGACGGAGTTGTTCTTTGCATACATCATGACAGCTCCGTTATTCAATAACGTTAAGGCTGACAACTTACTTTGGTGCCTTAGAAACTCAGAGGCTGGCAGCATTACTGGAGAACATGGATAGTTGATAATTCGGATTGGGACCCTTCTTCAGAATGTTGAGAGTGAAGGTGGAGAAAGAAAGCTGAACGAGAGGGGGCCAGGATAAAGCCTGACAAGGAATAGGTGGATACAGGTGAGGGGTGAGAACATAGATGATAGGCAAGTGGTTGGGCAATGGCCAGAGATCAAAAGACAAAGGTGTGGGATAAAAGGATTAAAGAGTTGTGAATTGTGAAGCTAGAGGAGGGAATGTAGGTGGAAGGGAAGGTGGTAGGGCAAATTAGATGTGAGTCCAAGTGGGGCACAGGAGAGAAAGGGGGCAGGAAAATAAATGGGGTGTGGGAAGAAGGGAAGGGCAGGAGTTCATAGCCTTGTTGTAACCTACTGTATCTAAGTGGAATATGAGGTGTTGTTCCTCCAATTTGCGTGTACCCTTAATCTGGCAATGGAGGAAGCACAGGGCAGAGAGGTCAGTATGGGAATGGAAGAAGACTTAAAAGGGTTAGCAACTGGGTGATCCGGTAGGCATTGTCTATCCTGATCTCACCAATGGACAGGAATCTGCATCGGTAACACCGGCTGTAACAGGTGAGGTTGGAGGAGATGCACTAGGATCTCTGTTTCACCTGGAAGACTGACTGGATGTAAGTGAGGGAAGAGGTACAAGGACAGGTATTACATCTCCTGTCCCTGGGGAAAGTACCTGGAGAGGCATGGTTTGGGTGGGAAACGATGAGTGAAACAGGTAGTTGTGGAGGGAACTGGCTCTGCAAAATGTGGAAAGCTGTGGGGATGGGAAGATCTGACATGGTGGGAGGTGACAGAAATGTCAGAGGATGATGTGTTGGATCCAGAGGCTGGTGGGGTGAAAGGTGAAGATCATGGGAACTTTATCATTATTCCATCTGTGGGAGAGAGGGAGTGAGAGCAAAACTATGGGACACAGAGGATGATACATCTATGACAACAGAAGGGAAATTACATTTACTAAAGGAAAATGATATCTTCATGTTCTAGAATGGAGAGCCGCGTCTTGGGAGCAAATGCAGTGGAGACGGAGAAATTGAGATTAGGTGATAGCATAGAAGTGACAGGGTTGGAAGAAGTGTAGTCCAGATAACTACGGGAGTCAGTAGACTTGTAGTAGACATCAGTTGACAGTCTGTCCCCATTGATGGAAACAGGGGTGAGAGGTGTCAGAGATAATCCAAGTGAATTAGAGGGCAGGTGGAACTTTGTGATAAAGTTAAATGAAATCAACGACAAGGGAGGTGCTGTTGTATTCAGGCAAGCCGCTGTCAAGGGTTGTGCTGTTATAATCGGGCAGGTTGCCCTCTACTGTGTGGAGGCCGTTGCCAGCTCTCGGACACCTTCTCATATCCATCCGTCGACCATGAGCCCAAAGACAAACACCATCTCCCAGGCAGTTTGTGATCTAATCTCCCCTTCACAGTCTCCAACCTTATCATTCTCCAACTTCGCACTACTCATTGCCTTCATCTTCCTGAAATCCACAAACAGAACAGCCCTGGCAGACCCATTGTTTCTGCCAGCTCCTGCCCCACTGGTCATCTCCATATACTTTGATTCCAACCTAACAACCCCCCCCCCCCCCCCCACCTTGTCCAATGCCTTCCAATCTATATCTGACATCTCACATGCCCCTTCATCTCCTCAATTACTTTCAATTTGTAGGCCTCCATTACCTAATCTTTCCCACGGATGTCCAGTCCTTTTACACCTTCATCACCACCAGTGCCCTCCTATTCTTCCTTGAACAAACACCCAATCAATTCCCTTGTACTAACACTCTCCTCCACCTGGCGGAATTTGCCCTTACCCTCAATAACTTTTCTTTTGACTCCTCTCACTTTCTTTAAGTTAAAAGGGCACTCACATAGGCACCAGCTATGCCTGCCATTTTGTCGGTTATGTTGAATATTACATATCGCCAACATACACTGGCACCATCTCCCAACTCAATATTTGCGACGTCGACGACTGTATTGGGGCTACCTCCTGCACCCATGTAGAACTCTTTGATTTCATTAACTTTACATTGGAGCCACTTTACTGCAACAACCCTAAATGTCTTGATTCTATCACTAGCAAAATATCAATCACTTTCTTAAATATCTCAGCAAATGAATCCAGTCTTTTTGTTTAGAAAATTTCAAAGCTTCACTATCCTCTGAATATTTATCTGCTTCTTTCTTGAACAGTCAACCACTTATTTTGAGACTGTGATCCCTGGATCTAGACACGCCAGACCAACTACTATCTCAGGAAACAATCCAGTGAACTTGCATTAGAGCCCTTCCATCGTACCTCTTTTCTAAGATAATGATAATAATAATAATAATAATATTAATCCTCTCAGGGAAATTCAGATGTCCAACGTACTAAGCTGTTGCCAATTAATTAAGAATGTAAATATAGTGAAATAAAGAAAAGATTAGAAAATAAATTACAGAAACCTACCTTTCTAATGAAAGTTGCCAGACATAAAGTGTATCCAGTCACTCAGCCAACCAATTCCAGGGGTAAATTTGAACATGGAATTGAATGAAAGGTCAGTTGCACTAGCACATTCTAAACTTCTGCATTGCAGTCTATAGTTATTGACTCTGGAATGCAGTGTAGCAGTCCTCGAGAGACGTGCTGGCTACCCATCAGCATATTTTCTAAGTCTAACATAATGAATCTATCAGTTAAAAGTATTGTTACCTTTTGGACATTCACAAGTATTTTCAAGAGCATCTTTCTGTTGAGGATCTGGATCAGTACAAGTTGGAATAAATGGTTGACCAAAATCATTGTAGATCTGATTCCCAGGGCATTCAGGCTTCTCTAAAAAAAGAAAATTCATACATTTCACATTTTCAGTTATTATTAAGTACAAAAGCACAGCTGTGACTGTGCTATTTCTAAATGAAAATGTTTGGTAACTGTAAGTTTGAACTGTATATTTATTTTCTCTATGTAGAGAAAATCATACCACATCGTGAGATCTTTCTCCAATCCTCCTTAATTTGGCAGTGTCGTGCAAATTCTTTTATAGTCGGGCAGTGGCCTTGATTTTTATTGGGAAAAGCACTGGTGTCCATTGCACACAATCTGTAGAAGATTTCAGCATCCTTACAAGTCAAATATGTTGTGAACGTCTCTCTGCAAGCCTGATAGGGAAAACAATAAACAGTAAAATCACACCGTTATTAAACAGGCAGATGAACGTGAAATCTACTCTAAAAATTGAGTTTCAAATTTGGTTTCAATTTCAACTGGCTGCAATTTTAAGAAATTATATTTAACAAGTTATTATGTTTTTTAAAGAAAGGCATTACACTTCTAAAGGCATTACACTTCCTTCGCTCCTCATCCGTTGAGTTTCTCCAGCATTTTTGTCGACCTTGATTTTTCCAGCATCTGCAATTCTTTCTTTAACATTTCTAAAGGAGAGCATTTTTATTCGTTGTTAGATCTACGTAGCTGAACTTCAAAAGCATGGAAGAAATGGGTCACAACTTTACCAATTTTTTTAATTTAATGTCTGATAACTGGTTACAAATGTGAAACAGAATAGGTGGGAAGTTTGAGATTAAATGTTTAGCTTGCCAGCTGCACCTTGCAGAATTTATCATAGTTTATCATATTTCTGTTGAAATATTTTTTTTAATAGGATTTTAAATCATATAACAACAATGACTGATCAATCTGCAGAAAATACTGGTGAAAAGACATCAAACTGAAATGTTAACTCTGATTTTCTCTTCGCAAGTACTGACAGACCTGTTGAATATTTCTAGTATTTTGATGAATCTGAAATGGTATCATTTTGTGCTGGCTGTACCATCCAGTCAGTTGGAAATCTATAAATCTATTTCTGAAGCACCAGAATAAATTAATCAAAAAGTCTGTTCCGTTTATTTATGTCATAAAAATGTAGAGGCTTAGCATTGAGTTCTGTGGAAACCTCCTGTAAGTAAAATTATTTTTGTCTGTTTCTCCCTGTTTTCTATCACTGAACCAGTTTCACTTGGATGAAAGATCATTACAGGGTTGATAAGTCTACTATATAATACCTTGCACATAGATCTACCCTCGTCAACACACATTGCCCAAACAATTTAATAGCTAGACATGACATTCCCTTAAAGGCCTGTCCCAATTAGCCGTCATTTGCGCGTAATTTACGCGACGTCATTTACATGTCACGACGCGCGCATAGTGCGTGGTGACATAGGCAGTAATGTGCGGTCGCACGTGGCATCCCAGGATTTTGGGATGTACAAAATCTCTGCGCGCCATCTGTGTGACACACAAATGACGGGCAAGTGGGACAGGCCCTTTAACAAATCCACACTAATTGCATTTGATCAATCTTTGCCTCACTTAGTGCCATCCTTCCCAGCTTATACAACAATGTTCTACCATTAATTTCAGGCTTACAGGCCGACAGATACAAGAGGCTGCAGATGCTGGAAGCTTGAGCAAAATAAATGTTGGAGCCCAGCAGATCATTTAGCATCCGTAGAGGGAAATGGACAGGTGATACTTTGGGTCCGGATCCTTCTTCTGATTCGATGGACAAATAATGTTGAATCAGACGAAGAGTCCCAACCCAAAATGTCTCCATTTCTCTCCACAAATGCTGCCTAACCTGATGAGTTGCTCCAGAACTTTCTTACTAGCCTGCAGTGTGTTCACTTTCCACCATTTAAAATAACAGTATCTTATTGGGGGAGCTTCCAGCCCTGTCCATAACCAAACAACATTAGAAAATGAAAGTAAGTGTCTTGGACATTATTAAGCGCATGGAATACATTTTGTTCATTTTTAAAAATGGCAACGCGTTAATATGTACCCACATTCTACGTTAATCACTTACAATAATTCATATCTCTTCCTTAATGACAATGGCTAAACCATTCCCGACTTCCATGGGCAGATACAAAGAATGCAATCTGAACTTTATAAATCCTCCAACTTCACGAAGACTGCCAGTTTGGTTTTTAAAGGGAGTAATCCTTTATTCTTGGCATTTATCCAGAACCCATTTTGGTTTTCATTCCTTTTACCTACCACATTCTTTCAATACCACCCTCTTTGGTATCTTAAGTGTGATGACAAGAGCTCAGGTCATGATATAGTAGTGGCCAGAGGATCTGGGGTGACGGAGGAACTGAAGGAAATCCGCATTAGGCAGGAAATGGTGTTGGGTAGACTGATGGGACAGAAGGCTGATAAATCCCCAGTGCCTGATGGTCTGCATCCCAGGGTACTAAAGGAAGTGGCTCTAGAAATTGTGGATGCATTGGTGATAATTTTCCTATGTTCCATAAATTCAGGATCAGTTCCTCTGGATTGGAGGGTAGCTAATGTTCTCCCAATTTTTGAGAAAGGCGGGAGAGAGAAAACGTGGAATTATAGACCAGTTAGCCTGACATCGGTGGTGGGGAAGATGCTGGAATCAATTATAAAAGATAAAACAACCGCACATTTGGATAGCAGTAACAGGATCGGTTCGAGTCAGCATGGATTTACGAAGGGGAAATCATGCTTGACTAATCTTCTGGAATTTTTTGAAGATGTAACTAGGAAAATGGACAAGGGAGACCCATTGGATGTTGTATACCTGGACTTTCAGAAAGCATTTGATAAGGTCCCACATAGGAGAATAGTGGGAAAATTAGGGCACATGGTATTGGGGGTAGAGTGCTGACATGGATAGAATATTGGTTGGCAGACAGGAAACAAAGAGTAGGGATTAACGGGTCCATTTCAGAATGGCAGGCAGTGACTAGTGTGGTACCGCAAGGTTCGGTGCTGGGACTGCAGCTATTTACAATATACATTAATGATTTGGATGAAGGGATTCAAAGTAACATTAGCAAATTTGCAGATGACACAAAGCTGGGTGGCAGTGTGAACTGTGAGGAGAATGCAGGGTGACTTGGACAGGTTAGGGGGAGTGGGCAGATGTATGGCTGATGGAGTTTAATGTGTATAAATGTGAGGTTATCCACTTTGGTATAAAAAAACAGGAAGGCAGATTACTATCTAAATGGCGTCAAATTGGGAAAAGGGGAAGTACAATGGGATCTGGGGGGTCCTTGTTCATCAGTCTATGAAAGTAAGCATGCAGGTACAGCAGGCAGTGAAGAAAATGAATGGCATGTTGGCCTTTATAACAAGAGGAGTCGAGTTTAGGAGCAAAGAGGGTCTTCTGCAGCTGTACAGGGCCCTAGTGAGACCACACCTGGAGTATTGTGTGCAGCTTTGATCCCCTAATTTGAGGAAGGGCATTCTTGCTATTGAGGGTGTGCAGTGTAGGTTTACAAGGTTAATTCCTGGGATGGCGGGACTGTCATATGCTGATAGAATGGTGCGGCTGGGCTCGTACACTCTGGAGTTTGGAAGGATGAGAGGTAATCTTATTGAAACATATAAGATTGTTAAGGGTTTGGACACGCTAGAGGCAGGAAACATGTTCCCGATGTTGGGGGAGCCCAGAACCAGGGGCCACAGTTTAAGAATAAGGGGTAAGCCATTTAGAACGGAGATGAGAAAACACTTTTTCTCACAGAGAGTTGTGAGTCTGTGGAATTCTCTGTCTCAGTGGGCGGTGGAGGCCGGTTCTCTGGATACTTTCAAGAGAGAGCTAGATAGGGCTCTTAAAGATTGCGGAGTCAGGGAAAATGGGGAGAAGGCAGGAAGAGGTACTAATTGGGGATGATCACATTGAATGGCGGGGCTGGCTCGAAGGGCTGAATGGCCTACACCTGCACCATTGTCTTTTGCCTATTGTCATGCATGTTCCTGGTGGACCAAAAGACAAGGCAGGTGGGAGTAAGGAAGCTTGGATGATGAGGGAAATTAAGGCACCACTCAAGAAAAAGACAAAGGACAGATATAGGCAGATGGGATCAAGTGTATGGAGGAGTTTGGGGAACTGAGAAGTATACTTAAGAAGGAAATCAAGAGGGCAAAAAGTGAGATGGAGATAGCTCTGGCTATTTCCCATTCTTGCCCTATCCTAACTGAATATTCTTCAACAGCCAAGGATGTCCCTAATTGGGAGCTTCCCCCTTTCTTCCAATGACCATCTGGCTGTTCTGGTCCCTCAGAGTCTTCAGCTCACATTCTCAACATGATGATTGGCCATGAGAAAAACATTATTCTTTCATTATTTCTGTTTTAAAATATATATTTTTACCCTTGAGAGCTGTGTTTGCCTAGTTTTAGCTTATGTCAATATTTACACATATAAGGAACCAAGGGATAAGGATGAAAAGTTAATTGTATGTGAATGTCCAGCCTTGATCGTATTGAATGATGCATTCTCCTATTCCTTACACAAAAAGCTGGAGAAACTCAGCGGGTGCAGCAGCATCTAAGGAGTGAAGGAGATAGGCGACGTTTCGGGTCGAGACCCTTCTTCAGCTGAATCCAGAGAACCGGCCTCCACCGCCCACTGAGACAGAGAATTCCAGCTGAAGAAGGGTCTCGACCCGAAACGTCGCCTATCTCCTTCGCTCCTTAGATGCTGCTGCACCCGCTGAGTTTCTCCAGCTTTTTGTGTAACCCTCGATTCTCCAGCATCTGCAGTTCCTTCTTTAACACTCCTATTCCTTACGTTCTTCTAGCAGAATTGTGAAATTGAACAGAACTCAGAGGCATAATATGCAAAAGAGATTTATTTGTTGATGAATTAGCTTATCATTGTCTGCACTGGCACATATTAATAAGCATGTATTCCTGGTTAGAAATGTGATTATAATTGTATTTAAATGAACTATTAATATTTAATATTAATTAATATTTATTATTGTAATATGGTTGGGGTAATATGAAATTGTGTAGAAATGCAAAACCTACCTGGGATAATTGGTGAGTCTTAAGTTCAGGTATGCTGATTGGACAATTACCAGATGTAACAAACTCACGAAGAGTGATAGCAGTCACTAGAAAAGAATGAGAAAGTAACATTGCATTTTGAAAATCAGCTAATGTTATAGTTGCAGCAATTCTTGTGTTCAGTCCACATTCCTATTCCTTCATTTGCTAATTTATCTTTATAGTGCATTCAGATTTCTATACATGGTTGATGTGGATTAGGTGAATTAGAAGGTCCCAAAGTAGTGCAGACAATCATAGTCATACAGCATGGAAACAGGCCTTTCGGATCAGTTTACACACATTGACCTAGATGCCCCTATGCCTCTACACTAGTCCAACCTGCCTCCATTTGGCCCATATCCCTCTAAATCTTCCCTATCCTTGTACTTGTCCAAATGTATTTGAAGTGTTGTTATAGTACCTGCCTCAAATACCTCCTCTGGCAGCACACTCTATATACCCACCACCAACTGTGTGAAATAATTTCACCTCAGGTTTCCATTAAATCTGTCCCCCCCTCATCTCAAATCTATGACCTCTAGTTCTTGATTCCCGTACTCTGGGTAAAAGGCTCTGTACATCTATCCTATCTATTCCCCTCATGATCTTATTCACCACTGTAATATCACCCCTCATCCTCCTGTGCTTCAGGGATTAAAGTCTTAGCCTGCCCTACCTCACTCTATAGCTCAGGCCCTCAAGTTCTGGCAACATCCTCGTGAATCTCTACTCTTTCCAGCTTAACAATATCTTTCCTATAGCTGGGTGACTAAAACTGAACACAATACTCCAAATGTGGCCTCCCCAACATCGTGTACAACTATAATATAGCATCACAACTTTTATACTCAATATCCTGACTGCTGAAGGCCAATGTAACAAAAGCTTACATGACATCTCTATCTACCTGTGACGCCACTTTCACAGAACAATATACATGCACTCCTAGATCCCTCTATTCTAAAACACTCTCCAGAGACGTGCCATTTACTGTGAAGGTCCTGTTCTGGTTTGACTTCCCAAAATGCAACAGCTTACTCTTATCTGTATTAAACTCCATTAACCATTCCTTAGCCCACTTGACCAACTACTAAAGATCCTGCTGTAATTATTTATGTCGAGTAAATGGCAGCCATGGAAACATTTTGTGAGATCGAACCAGAACAGCTATGTCTGTTGAAAGATAGACACAAAAATCTGGAGTAACTCGTCGGGTCAGGCAGCATCTCTGGAAGGAAAAGGTGATGTTTCAGGTCGAGACCCTTCTTCAGACTGAGAGTTATGGGAAAGGGAAACGAGAGATATAGATGGTGATATAGAGTATGCAAAAAGAGAGATATAGAATAAATTAATTAAAGATATGCAAAAAGTAATGATGATCAAGGAAAGGTGGAGCCCACACTGGTCCACGGTTGACTGTGGGCTAGGTGATAACGAGTTGTACAGACAGTGAAACTCAACAGGACGACAGTGAAATTAGTACACCAACCAAGGTGGGGGAGGGAGAGAGAGGGCAGTAAGGTCAGTGTGGAAATGGAAAGAGATTTAAATAGTTTTGCAACCGGGAGATCACATATGCCAAGCAGGACTGAGAGAAGGTGTTCAGCGAAATGATCACCAAGTCTACTCTTGTTCACTTTCATCTACGCTGATGTACAAGAGTCCACATCTGGAACAGTGGATACAGTAGATGATGTTGGAGGAGGTGCAAGTGAAGCTCTGCTTAACCTGAAAGGGCTGTTGCGGTCCCTGGACAGGCAAGCGCGACCAAACCGGCAGCGAGGGCCGCGTGGAGGTCGGGTGAGTGGCGCAACGCGGCACAAAGTGAGGCGAACTCGGAGCGAAGTCTTAAGGTAAGTTCGCCAGGACAGAGAGGGGCACACAGAGAGGGGCACAGAGGCACACACACAGAGGGCCACGGAACCACATGCATAGAGGGTTACGGAGGCACCTACAGAGAGGGTCACGTAATGCGTCGAGGCGACTGCGAACCGACAAGCCGTTGCCGCGCGGAATTTTTGAACATAGTCAGTTTTTCGGAGCCCCGCGCGATGTCGGGACGAACTCCACACAATTCCGCACGGATCCGGCGATCGAAGTGGGACTGGCCCCGCGACGCCAGACGGCTCAAGCGACCACGTTAGGTCGCGCTCATCGCATAGAGTTGCATGCTGGTGGGACAGGCCCTTAGTGCTGCTGACTGAGAGATGTGTATTTGTCAATATTCTGTGAATAAACTCGGTACCATGCCAATTTGTAGCACTGATTTCTAGCAGATTCACAGATTTTGTAACACAATATCCCAATCCATCCTCTCCCAGATTTTGTGTAGACATTGAATTTCACTTTTCTAGTGCACTACAAAATTAGCTACACACATGTATGCAGAAGTATGAATGGAATTTCCACCCAAAAGGATATGCCATATGGCGATCTGCATGGATACTGGATATGAATCTTCTACATTTTTTTGCAGATGCCAGCAATTTACCATGAAGCACACTGTGTCCCCACGGTAGGATTGCTGCAGCATTTTATATTGCAGAAAGCTGAAGAAAGTTGAAAGAGACACAGAAAGATCACCAAGAGTCTCTAAGTGTCTCTAAGAGAGACATTGAGTTGCTACTGGATGTAATGCATGACCAAAATGAGAATCTATGAGGCAATGCCAATAAAGGATCTCCATTAGGGCAGATATTATCAGGAGGAATGAAGGAGGTTATCTGAACTGAACAAGTGTTTCCTTGTGCCCAGACCAACACTGTGCTGAAGGAAAGCATTATTCTCATAGTCATAAAGCATGTAAATGGCTCTTCAGCCCAACTCAACCATGGCAACCAAGATACCCCATCTAGGCTAGTCCCATTTGTACTTGTTTGGACCATACCCATCTAAGCCTTTCCCATGTATGTATCTGTCCTGATGCATTTAAAATAATATTCTGCTTGGGTAGAGTACAATCCAATGGTATGAACATTGAATTCACCAATTTTAGATAATATCGAACTATCCCCCCAAGACCCCCCCCCCTTTTGCTCCCCCCCCCCATCCCTGTGCCCCACCTGGACATGTGCCTAATTCTCCCCTCCACCCCGCCACCCCCCCTCTCCTGCTACTTTGCCTTCACCATCCACAACTCTTCAATCCTGTTTTGCACCTTCTGCTTTTACCTCTGGCCTTTGTTCCAAACATCTGCCTATCAAACCCCCCCTTGTCCGTGTCCACCTATTACCTGCCACACTTTGTCCTGCATCTCCTCTTTTCCAGCTTCCCACCCCCCCACAATCAATCTGAAGAAGGGTGGTGATCCCAAACCTCACCTACCCATGTTCTCCAGATCTCGGTTTTCTCCGAGATCTTCGGTTTCCTCCCACACTCCAAAGGCGTACAGGTTTGTAGGTTAATTGGCTTGGTTAATGTAAAAATTGTCCCTAGTGGGTGTAGGATCGTGTTAATGTGCGGGGATTGCTGGTTGGCGTGGACCCGGTGGGACGAAGGGCCTGTTTCCACGCAGTATCTCTAAACTCGACTAAACTAAACTACCAGACCTGCTGAGTTACTCCACCACTTTGTCTCCTTTTTTTATCTGCCTGTACAGAATATGCCTAATAGAGTATTGGGGGTTCTGCACAAACTCAGCAGGTAAAGAAGAAATTAAGGGTTTGTCCCCAAAAAGGGGTAATTGAGAGGACGATAAACCATCCACAACAATTTGTGTCCAATATATTCCCCAGACAGAGGAAACATCGGGAGTATATGGACCTATAGATTTGAAAGATGCATATTATTCAGTACCAATTCATCATCAGTATCGGAGATACTTGAAATTTAGTTGGATAGGAGAGCTGTGGCAATTTAAAGCATTATCCAATGAGTTAACCTCAGTTCTAGGCTAGTCAAGAAATTGTGAAAACCAGTGTTGGCGCTACTTTGGATCCAGCATCACATGGGAATGGCTTATCTAGATGATATTTTAATCATAAGCAACACTCACGACACAGCTGATGAATCGGTTTCAGCAACCAAAAACCTGTTTGAAAGGTTAGGGTTCCTGGTCCATCCAACCAAATCCAAGTTAGAGCTATCCTAAAAAATTGTTTATTTGAGATTTGTCATTGATTCAGTTGATATGTCAGTGACTTTGCCTACAGCCAAAGCTGTGGAGATCAGAGAGGTCTGTACCAGTCTCGCTGAAAAACAATATCCCACCATCCGGGATGTAGCTACTGTTATTTGTAAATTGGTGGCAGTTTTCCCTGTAGAGCAGTTGGAGTGGAAGCTAGTGGTTATGGAAAGTGCTGGGAGAGAGTCTGTTCGCAGGAAGCATGGGGCGCGCAGCGATGCGGTTCCATCTCAGCGATCGAGTTGGGAGATAAGTGCGGTAACGTCGGCTCCGATACCGACGGCCATTCCCCCGGTGATTAAACAGCCTCCAGCTGCTCCAGTGTCGCAGGGCACTGAGGCCACTGCAACAAGCAAAAAAGCAAAACGAAAGTCTGTCAGACCCGTTTTATCTGACGTGTCTGAGGAAGAAGAGGACTCCCCTCCGGATCGCAAGAAAATGTGGGTGAGACTCGAACAAATGGAGCAAATACTCCACACCCTAATCAGCTAGGGGTCCAAGGCCCTAGTGATTCCCCAGGCAACCTCTCAATGAGTTCCATATGCAGAATATGGTGCTGTCCACAATGGGAATCTTTCTCTCCACCACCTTGTTTAGGTCTGGATGAGGTCTCCCTTGAGCAGGACTCAGGAGTGCCAGGGCAGGAGGAGTCTGACCCTGAAGCTGGTGTCCCTGCTTATGTGCACACACCAGAGCACAAGGGCCACACTCTGGGTGCCCCGGATGTAGCGTGAAACTTCGCTATTCCGGAAGGGACTGGTGAGGCTATGGATGACAATCTAGCTGCCAATGTGAACTACTTGGCTTCTCACCAGCTCCAGGAAACGATATAAAACACCTGTCTATTGTGCTTCACTCAGGGTGCCCACCGTAAACTCAGCAATCTGGGCACCCATGAGTACAACGATGCGAGGACAGGAAGTGCGCTTTCAGCGTGTCCTTGGTGGCAGCAGGCATAGCTACGTTTGAGAAGATGGTCAAGGGGTCACCAATGTCAAGAACCCAACAAGATGTGCTAGCACTATTTTGCAATGCCTACTTCGAGGTGAACTGCATGAGGAAGATCGCTATTCAAACTACCTTAAACCCGAAGTTCGCAGGCCTGTGAAGGGCTAGCAATGTTCAAGCACCGGATTACTTGTTCGGCAATGACCTCGTCAAGCAAATTAGGAACATCAACGATGAGGCAAAGACAATTGGGCTTATGAAACCATTCATCCCTGCTCCCAGGACGTCATCTAAACAGTCAGGTTTGATGCACAGGAGGTCAGATCCCAGGGCAGGGCCCAGCAGAGGGAGGCCGATGGGGTGAAGATATTACCTACCAGTGCAGCCCAACAACAACCCCAATATTGGGAAAAGGAGACCTTCCAGGCTGATTGTCGAGGGCGGCATCAACATCCGCAGCGAAGGCGCAAGACATGCCGCTAAACCAAATCCTCAGGGCTGCAAGATGGTCTAAGGAATGGACGTTTTCTAAGTTTTATGATAAACCTATTCTTACAGTGCCAGGGTTTGGGCATGCTGTGTTGGGTTCCGTACAGGGTTTAAAGCATACCCTGTTGACCAAAGGTTATGTGTAGTTAAGCACCCGAGTCAATATATCGAGGTAACTTAGAGTCTCAGAGGCTCTGAGACAGCAATGCTCATCAGTCACAAAAAAACCTCATAAAAAGGTGTCAGTATAAACTATTTCTAGATGGTAAAACAGGTTTTGGATTCCGCTGGAGTAGACACTCATGTGTTTAAGTCTCACTCCACCAGGGTGGCATCAACATCCACAGCAAGGCTGCAGGATGATCTAAGGAATCAACTTTCTAAAATTATGATAAACCTGTCCTGACAGTGCCAGGGTTTGGGCATGCTGTTTGGGTTCCGTTTGATTTGATTTGCTTTGTCTTTATAAGTTTCATTTGTAATTTCCCCAGAGATAAAGGGGTTATTACTGTATTGTTATTTTAAAAATTATTATTGGATAATTTGAAGCAACGTTCAATACATTATTTATTCACTACTGTGTCAACTGAAGCAGTGTGGCGTATGGAGTGCATTTAGGGCATGAAATCACAGAGCTTTGAAATCTTCATGTAGTCACTCACGTGACTCCAAAGTAAAATAGTAAGATTAAACAAGAATTTACCAGAGCAAAGTTTGATCCTTATTTTATGAGGAGTTACGATGAGGGATTACGTGCCCTCCACTCCCGGCCCTCATAATCGCAAAGATCATCTGGTAGTTCTAGTCTTCTTACTATATCACTTCAACTATAGTTTCTGTGTTTTCACGCTGCTGCTTTGAAGTGTAACGTGCATGCACCTGGCGGGGCTTCTTCACGTAATCCCTCATCGTAACTCCTCATAAAATAAATATCAAACTTCAAACTGGTAAGTTCTTGTTTAATCTTACTATTATACTCAATTGATCTTCTGGATCCTTCTTCCATAAACGAGTAATGCCATGGCCAAGTTCTGACATGTCAGCCGAGGTGAACTGACATATTTAACATGAACCAATGTAAGTGTAAAAATAACATGATCAAATGTTGTAACAGGAAAATAGTGATATTTGCAGGCTGAAAGCATATATTTCTGAATAGGGGATTATGTCAGCATATTTGTTAGTCTACTTGAACATTGACTATGGAGTGCCTGATTAACATCTTCAACAACATTTTTAATTCTTTGTAACTGGTACAATAGGATGACGTGTGTGGTCTCTGTGGAAACTTCAATGATAACACTGAAGATTATCTTAAAACAAAATTTAACTCTCTGGCAAGCAATTCCATTGAGTTTGGAAACAGTTGGAAGTCTACAGATTCCTGCGCAAGTTCAGTAACTCAAACATTCCCCTGTGAGGAAAATCCATTTTGTTCTCCCTGGGCAACAAAGAAATGTTCCATAATTAATAATCCAAATGGAGAGTTTCAACAATGTCACAGTAAGGTAAGACACTATTATAAATCTACTCTCCAAACTTCCACAATTGTAATGACATGCTTGTAGGAATAACTCTATTTGCATATGGTAAGGTAAGGTTGTTTAGTTTCTGCAAAAGTGTAATTTTGCATAGAACATAGAACAGTATAGCACAGGAATGGGCCCTTTGACCCACAATGTTTATGCTAAACATGATGCCTAATTAACTGATCTCATCTGTCTGTACATGTTTTGTATTCCTCTATTCCCTGCAATCTCATGTTCCTTACTGAGTATGTTCTCATTCTCTAGTCTGGTGGAGCAAAACATATGAGCACCAAGGTAGACAGAAGAGACTGCAGATGCTGCAATGTAGAGCAAAAATACAAAGCTCTGGATGAATTCAGTGGGTGAAGCAGTATCTTTGGAGGGGATGGACAGATGACGTTTTGAGTCAGGACCCTTTCATAAACTGTTGGAGTAGACTGGAGAAAACTAGAAAATAGAGGGGTGTGGAAGGTCTGACAACTGATTGGTGGATATAGGATACGGGGAGATGAGTTGAGTTAGTTGGGTGAAGGACAGATAGGTGGAGAAAGTGGTAGTTCTGGTCTTCTAAAGCCTTACTATGTTACTTCGGCCATCGGTTTCTATGTTTTCACGCCGCTGCTTTGAAGTATGACGCTCATGCGCCTGGCGGGGCTACTTCACGTAATCCCTCATCGTAACTCCTCATAAAATAAGGATCAAACTTCGAACTGAAAAGTTCACATTTAATCTTACTATTTTAGTGTAATTTGCAAACTTACTAATAACGTCTTGTACATTCTCATCCAATTTTTTGATGTAAACCACAAGCACCAATGGACCCAGCACATCCCTAAGGCACACCACTGGTTCAGGCCTCTAGCCTGAAAAATATCCTTCTATCTCCACACTCCGCTTTCTCCAATGAAGTCAATCCTTTATTCTGTTAGCTAGCTCTCCTTGGATTTCATGCAATTTAATCTTCCACAGAAGCCTATCATGCGGAACCTTATCAAAGGTCTTGCAGAAATCCATATAGACTATGTCCATGAAGCTGCCCCCATCAACCTTCTTAGTTACTTCAAAAAGCTTAATCAAATTCATGAGACACAGTGTCCCATGCACAAAATGCTAATACCATTTAAAATAATATCTGCACGTTAAAGTCAATAGATTGGGATTGCTTAGTCTAGCAACTGGATTTCACTGTATTTTTGCTGAGCTGAGGCATCATTGCCAAATCAGGTACCTCAAAAGAGTCATCACAATTGGACTGCAAAAGGATTGGAAGACAATTAGGGTGAGGAAGTGTTAATTTAAGATCTTGCCCATGAACCAATGGAACTTCAGAAAAGGATTTTGGCTGTTAAGGATACTTCACTCCCACAGGCACACAAAGACCACAGACATTGTAGTTGACATTCTTCTCAGTGAGCTGAAGAAGGCATGGATGAGCACCAAAATTTCAAAGAGAAATATTAAAATGTTGGTGAATGAAATACAATGGAGCCAGACAGGAAATAATGCCATGCATACAAGGCAGGTTAAGGTGCATCTCCACAGCATCAAAATGGTGCTTTAGAATCCATGTACACACATGTACACACATATACCCTATTCTCCTGCATACACCATAGTCAGTTCTCCAACAAATGTGCAATAAGATGTTTATTTAAATCAAATAAACTGTCAGGAATAATAGGGAATCCACCCGAATAGGTCTTACAGCCCTCCTTTTTGTGGGCAGTGGGATCATTGAGGCACTATCACCAAATAACTTTGCCAGTAGATTATTAAAATGCACTTCCCATGAGTTTGATCACAGTGTATACTTTGGGAGGTTCGTGAACAGTCTTTAGTGATATTTGTAGCAGCTTCATGGAGTGCCTGTTGTAACTCACTTTAAATAGTGTGTAGATGTTGAATTCCATGCATTTTGCAATGCCACAGTTCTTTGCTAGACCTAGGTGCTCCACTGTATGAGAGGAATGTTGCAAACAAAAAGGAGGCTGTAAGACCTATTCGGGTGGATTCCCTATTATTCCTGACAGTTTATTTGATTTAAATAAACATCTTCTACAATGCATAGCAACTGATATCTGAGTATGTGTATAGCAGAGGGATTACATTAATAGAGCAAAGCATCAGGGAGTGTCTATTCTAAAATTGGATAAGATCACTTCTGGATTGAAGTGATCTTATCCAGAAATTCTCCCTCATGCCTTTTACACCCAAAGTGTCTTGATTTAGGATTGCATAGCCGTGACCAAGCCAGCACAATGCAATCCATTTTCTATGTATCCATGTTCTCTCTATCACAAGCGCTGCCTAGTTCCTTCTATCTCTTTATTTCATCATTCAGTTCACCATGGGGCTCATCATGGGGCTTTCATGTGCAGTAAGAACATTTTCATATTTTACTAGAGTACATCCAGAAATAAATGACTTTCAATCAATAGACAACATGGTTTTTTGCACAAATTCCTATATTCATGTAAAATAGTAAGATTAAACAAGAACTTACCAGTTTGAGGTTTGATCTTTATTTTATGAGGAGTTGCGATGAGGGATTTCGTGAAGAACCCGCCAGCACGCATGCGCGACATACTTCAAAGCCGCGGTGTGGAATCACAGAAAAAACTAAGCCAAGAAATGACTTGTTATAGTAAGATTGAAGAGACTCTAGTTACCAGTTGACTTTATGATCGAGGGTTGGGAGCGGAGGGCACGAAATCCCTCATCGCAACTCCTCATAAAATAAAGATCAAACCTCAAACTGATAAGTTCTCGTTTAATCTTACTATTTCATTTCAGAGTCACGTGAGTGACTTCGTGAAGACTTCAAAGCTTCTGTGATTTCACGCCCTGGACAACGTCCATGCTATCACACACGCTACTGAAAAGGTGGACAGCAGTAATCAATTTCCGTCACTGTTTCTCTGAAAAAATAATAATATTTATTAATAACAACAAGAAAGGACCCCTCACTGAGAGGTAACTGTATATTCTCGGCCTGCATCCAGCACGGCTCCTGCGAACATTCCAGGTACGGTGACGGGTTTGTTGTAAAACCGTTGAAAAGTGGCTTCACTGGCCCATCCCGCTGTGGCAAGTATCTGGTCCATGGGCACCTCCATGGCCTTTGCCGCCGATGTTGATGCTGCCCTGGTGGAATGGGATTTAAAAACATTAGTGTCAATACCTGCCTTGTTTAAGACGATCCTGAGCCATCGGGATATCGTCTGTACCGTCACTCTATGGTGAGGTTTTTTGTGACTGATGAACAGGTATTGCTCCATTCCCCTTATTTTCCTCGTCACTTTGATATAGTGGCGGATATGGGTGGCTATGCATAGCCTAGCATCAGCGGGGTATGCTGGAAACTCCAGCTGCAGCCCTGTAAACCCAGGTCTATGCTGCTTGAGCAATTCATCAATGAAAAAAGTGACCCGTTCAGGGGTAGAGATCATTCTGTCGATCTTGGCCTTGTGAAGCGTTTGCACTCTTTGTGCTGAAGTAAGTGCCATCAACATCACCACCTTCAGGGTGAGTTTGTCCAGTTCGATCCCCGTCATGGGTGACCACGTTCTTAGTAGGGTCAGTACTTTACCAATATCCCATGTGACGTTGTAACGGGGCCTCGGCGGGTTGGAATTAAATATCCCCCGCATAAGTTTGGAGACCAATTTATTGGATCCTACCTCAATATTAAGGTAGGACGATAGCGCACTCCTGGCGCTATTGATGGCACTATAGCTGAGATGTTGATCATGGTGTAGCCCCGCAAGAAATTCCAGCACATCTGTGATGGAGACGGAGTCATATGCAACGTCCATGCGGCCGCAATAGGATTCCCATTTCCTGATGTGCGATAAGTACTGCCGTCTTGAGGACTCCCTGCATGATGCTCCCATGGTATCCATTGTCCTTGAAGATAGACCATACTGAAGTAGTGGCCTGTTCAGATCCTGCAAGCCAATAGATTCAAGTGACTATAGCAGGGGTGTGGTTCCCCTGTGGCAGGGTTCGTCACCAATTGTGGGCAACCCTCTAAGAGGACCCATGGTTGACTTATCATTCCAAGGACCACCGGATACCATGATTGCGTAGGCCAGTCGGGTATAATGAGGATGCCCTTGGCAGCATCGAGCTGGATTTTCCGCAATACCCGACTGATGAGGCAGAATGGAGGAAAGGCATAGAAGAACCATTTCCCCCAGTCTAGCGAGAATGCGTCCATCGCCATTGCCCCAGGATCTGGCTCCCATGATACGTATGTTGGTACCTGTTGGTTCAACCGTGACGCAAAAAGGTCAATATCCGGTTTACCAAATTTGGCTGTAATTTTGGTGAATATTTGGGGGTTCAACATCCACTCGATGTTGTCATTGAATTTCCGTGACCTGGTGTCCGCCACTGTATTGAGCTCACCTGGCAAGTAGGTAGCTGAGATCCAAATATTCCGTTGAATACACCAGAGCCAAATTATATTTGCCAATTCATCACATGAAATTGACCTGGTACCGCCCATATGATTCAGATAAGCCACCGCAGTGGTATTGTCTATTTGGAGACGGACATGAGTGTTAGTCATGTTTGAACAATAGGCTCTTAGTCCGTGGAATGCTCCTAGCATCTCCAAATAGTTTATCCCTTGTGCTGACAACAAAGTAGCTTCAAGTGAGCCCCATCTACCTCCACAACTGGTGTTGTTGTCCGTAGCTCCCCAGCCATGGGAGCTTGCATCTGTTTGCAAGTATACCATTGGACGAGGCACAATGATGGGTTTGAATGAGTTATGGATATTGCCAATCCACCATAGTAACTCAATTTTTGCCTTAACCGGCAACTGCATAGGTCTATCATAATGTCCAGCATTAAATTTTAATGCTGCTATTTTTGACCTTTGTAAATTCTGATAGTGTAAAGGTCCATATTGAGCAGCTGGAAATACTGCTACAATTTTGCCAATTACCCTGGCAGTTAATCTGATAGACGGTATACTGGCGCAGACCAGGTTCTTGCATGCTTGAAACACATCACCAACTTTGTTAGTTGGGATGGTGGTGATCATGCGATTGGAGTCTATCGTGAACCCCAAGTAGTCCATGATCTGTGCGGGGAGGAACTTTGATTTGTCTGGATGGATTATAAACCCCATTTTTTGAAAAATTTCCACTGTGGCTGAAACCGCCAATTCTGCTGATTCCAGAGTGTGCCCAATTATCAGAATGTCATCCAAATAGACCATGACCGTATGATTTTGTCTCCGCAGTGTAGATAACACTGGCTTGAGTAGTTTGGTGAACAGTCTGGGGGCTGTAGTAAGCCCATTGGGCAATGCTTTGTATTGCCAAAGCTGATCCATCCAGGTAAACTTCAAGAACTTCCTATGATGTTCCCGAATGGATACTGAATAGTATGCATCTTTTAAATCAATGCATGCCATGAAGCAGCCCTTCGAAATCAAAGATTTGGCTGTTTCAAATGTGTCCATTTTGAAATGGGTGTATTTTACAAAGGTATTCAAGTGAGTTAAATCTATAATGACCCGGCATCCACCGTCTTTTTTAGTTTTAGTAAATATATTGGATACAAATTCAATTGGTTCATGTGTGGTTCTTTCTATCACACCTTTCTCTTGTAAACTCAAGATTTCAGCATAGCCTTCTGCCAATTCTTTTTTGGAAAGTGCAAATTTGCGATTCGGCATATGCTGGGGTGGAGGCAATTGGCCATGAACAAACTCAATCTCATAGCCCTGAATACTTTGCAAGATAAACTCATCTGAAGTGATGGTTTCCCAAGCCTCCTTAAATCCCCGTAATCTGCCCCCAACTCGTGAGGTTAGACATGCAAGTGCATGGAATCCAGACCCCCTTACCTTCATGGTTATCGGCGGTCCCTGGGATTTTTGGTGGGACGTGGAGGTGCTGGGTTGCGTGGTTGGTGCGGAATCCGCATCTTCCATGCTGGCCGCTGAGGGCCTAGCCCTAAAAAAGGCCTGGGTTGAGGAGGCTGTTGATATTGAGGAGGTGCCGGAATGTAGGTCCTTGTCGGCCTGTCGGTTTGACCTCGTGGCCTGAAGTAAGGTGTCTTCTTGGCCGAAGGTCTGGTCACAAAATGTGATCTCATCAGACCTATGGTTTTCGCATGGTCATCCAGATCTTTGACCTGCTTTGGGAGGTCTTCTCCGAACAGCTGTCTAGGTGGGGGGGTAGGAGGTGCTCTGCATAGTCCCGCAAATTTGGGATTCAATGAAGGTTTTATAATGCTTTTCCTGAAAGCGTTGATCTCGTACTGCGTATTGCAGAGCAGAGCTTTAAGAATCCTCCTGTTCGGTGCTTAGATCAACCCCGTCTACCGACTTTGCAAAAGCGGTGATCCCAGACGTAAGTAGCTTTAGAATTCTCTGCAGTTTCACTTCCTGCGCTCTGATGCCCGGGCTGATATTACCCCAGATTGGCGTGTTCACAATTGGCACGTTGAGTGAATTGCAGTTCCCTGGAGCCTTGTGTCTCTCCATGGCCTTTGCAAGGACCTCCTCCTGCAGTTGATGGTTCGTGAGGTAATCTATGGTTGCGGCCAGTTTGATGTTGAGGGGTTGTCCTGATGATACGGGTAACCCGAATTTGGCTGCCACATCCAGCAGATCTTCCTGAGGGACCTCAGGTGCTGCTGGGGCATGTACCAGGATTTCCTCCTCATCTGGTCTTATGCTGTCCATAGATGGTGACGGGGATATATCCATGAGTCCCCTGGAGCTATGTGTGTCCTGTTTCTGATTAAGTAGAACTTGCTCCAATATCCTCTCCATACGATCCAAGCGCCCTTCATCGGGCGTGTGTGGGAGGTAAGAGACCTCGCGCCCGAAGGAACTTCTGAGGCTCCTATCAGCAGTCCGTACCTCGTCGAGGTAATATCGGTACTGTGACGATGTGTCGCTACCAGCCGCCTCGGCGAAGCTGAGCGATTCCCGCGCGGACCTGCGCAAGCGCCTCCTTTTCGCTGAGCTGGACCCGGCTGCCTCTAAGGGCATGGGTGGGGAGAGGTCGGCACCTAACGCCGCAGCGTGGTGACCCGACGTCCGCGCGGGCTTGCCGACTGTCCTTGATCTG
This sequence comes from Raja brachyura, assembly GCA_963514005.1. Next base: position 32,219,713 of record OY740799.1, read on the forward strand.
GACCCAGACGGCGTACGGTCCCGACCTGCCCCCAGCGGGGGAAGCGGTGACCTAGGCGAGGCTCCACCCTTGTGACTCCTCCTGGTCCCCCTGGGTGGTGAGTCGACACTGGCCCTCCTTGGTCTGCCAGTGGACTCGGGCCTCCCTGATTCACCAGACCACTTCCTAGTGGCTCCTGGTGAGACCTCAGCCCGCGAAGGGCTAGGTAGTTGAACTGTATCCCTGCTTCCTTCGAGAGGGCTCAGGGAGAAGGGCCGTGCATCAGCACGCGAATCCCTCTTGCTCGTCTCTGCGAACGACCCAGTGGGTGAGAGAGAAATGGAGTCAGGATGCACCTGCTCCGGCGCTGTACCGGCTGATTGCTCTGCAGGCACCCCGCTAGGGCATAGCTGCGTCGGTAAACCGGATCCTGTGAATACAGGGCTCCCCGGCTTGCGCGCCTTTTTCCCGGCCCGTCCTCCTGCCGTGGAGGAGGGCTCCGGGTTGGGTTGCCGACAACTCCTTGCAGAAGTTTTACGGCCTTTACTTTTCCTACTGTCCATGTCTCTGTGGAAGAAAACACAATTATTCACACAGAACAACCAACTCAAGGTTGTTTGTACTTACCTGAGTGGCCCTTATGAAGGGCTGGTGACGAGCCGCGCTCCTCTCCAGCCGTCGACTGCAATGCGAGCGACGATATGTCGCGCATGCGTGCTGGCGGGTTCTTCACGAAGTCACTCACGTGACTCCGAAATGAAATTATATTTTCTGTACTTCACTTTGAGAATAATGCCAAATTGTACTAGGAAAATGAATGCTAACTCACATACTAAAAAATTATACTTACCCGATTTATTTTTCAGATCTGTATTTTCCATCCTTGAAAATGTTCCACAAAGTCCACAGACATGTCCACTGTACCGAGGGTGCAGTTTTAGCTGAAGACAAAAGTGTATGCTCTAAATCATTTGCATTTGCATAAGTTAGTTTTCTCACAGAAACATCATCACGTCAAACAATTAATCTAAAACTAATTCATTCTTTGCTGATCATTTACACATCCTGTAATTATAATGATTTTATTACAACAAACTCATAAAAACGTTTAGATTGAAAATGCAAAGAATGTCAGAAGTATCTCTTGAAGCCATTGTAAACCAACAACCAAAACAAAGAAGTGCTTTTAGGTAACCAAAAGGATTGTCCACGATAAGGACGTCAGAGATTAAGGCAAATAGAGAGCAGTATGAATGAGTTGGCATTTAGCTTAATCCATACGTTAGAGGCATAAGGAACCGCAGACAATGGAATCTTGCGCCAAAGACAATGTGCTGCAGTAACTCAGCGGGTCAGGCAGCATCTGTGAAGGAAACGGATAGACGATGTTTTGGGTCAGAATCCTTCTTCTGAGTGGGGAAAGAGAGGTGGGAGTGAGCCAAATCCTGACAAGTGGGTGAATGCAGGTGAAGGAGGGTTGATTGCTAGATGGGTGTAAAATGTGACAAAAATGTCAGATAAGGAGAGAAGAGGTGTGAAATGTAAAGTCATAGGGACGGATATAGCTGAAAGGGGATGTGCTGTGGGTGGTAGGAAGAGGGGCAGAATAGTGGGAGAAGTGGGTGTGCACTGGGGGGAGGGGAGCACAGAAAGGGGAGACAGGACATGGAGGGTTTTACATAATATTGGAAGGCGAAGTGATATAATTAATTTGTAGTTTACTACAATGTTTAAGTAGAAAAATAAGTCACAGCACTTTTTTTTTACCCATATGTGGTTTTGGCTTTGGATGCACACCCCAAGTGGGTGTTGGGGACAGTGACTTTCACCATATTTAAAAAGTGTTACGAAGAGGAGGAGACTCAACATGAAATAATGACCAAGTTGATGGAGGTCTCTGTGAACAGGAACAGGCTTGAGGTCCATCATGGCATGAACAGGAGATTTGGTGTGATCTTAAGTTAAAGCATGAGGGGCAATTTTGATTAGTTAAAAGTGTAACTAAGGGTCTTGGCAGCACATTGCTTGAAGCAGATGTGGAGACTTTGAAATCATTGGAATGATTAGGGTATGGGATTAGAACCTAATTTTGGAGTCAATTCAGGACTCTGGATTCTTGAACAGTTTGGATAGCTACTAATTTTTACATCAGGCTATAAAAATAATCTCCCAGATTTTCAGTGTAGCAGGGAAACTGCGGGTATATATTATCGAGGAAATGGTAAATGGTCATTTGGGAAATAACAACAAAAGGTTGCAGAGTCAGCAAGTATTTACGAAAGGGAATTCATCTTCAACAAATCTACTAGAATTTTTTTGATGTAATTAGCGGAATAGATGAGCCCAAACCAGTTGATGTGATTGATGCATTTGGACATTCAAAAGACCTTCAGGTCCCAGGGAGCCGTGCGCATGGCGAGCTGATCTACCCGCAGAACAACCACGGCACCGATGACAGGAGCCTCCCGGGGACTGAGGAGAAGCCGGGCGGCGAGGCCCGTCTGGGCCGACGGAGCCTCAGTAGCAGCGTCAATGGGCGGCTCGGTGGCGGCATGAATAACAATGGAGGACCTGGCGTGGGGGGACCGCCATGAGGGACATTGGGAGAACAAAGGGGGACCCTGTGTGGGGGACGGGGGGGCACTCTAGTTTAGAATCCTCTGCCCAGGGGATAAGTCTATGTTTTTTTGTTTTTTTGGGTTGTTCGTTTGATCCGGTTCGTTCCTGTTTAGGCGCTGTGCACATGGCAGCCAGCCAACAGTCGCTTGTCCTTTTCTTTTGTTTCACTTTTAATTTCAAGTTTTTGTGTTTCTTGTGTGTTGTGACTGTTGGCTGACCAATTTCCCTCCGGGGATAAATAAAGTTTATTGTATCGTAAAATGACATACAAGGGATTGTGGGACAAATTTGGAATGCAAGTTGTTGGGGATAATGCACTGGTAAGGACTGGGCATTGGATAATGGGTAGAGAAACAAAAGTGGGAATAAATAGATCAGTTTGTGTTGGGAAGCCCCTGTTGTTGAATCTGCATCAATGATTTACAAAAGGAGAGGATAGTAATGGATGGGCCAAACGCAAATAGGTGGGACTGGTGTAGATGGGCACCTTGATCAGCGTGGACAAGTTGGGCCACAGGGCCTATTTCTGGCTGTCTGACTCTATGACTATGACTCTATGAGAGTATCAAGTGCATTATAATCCAAGTTTGCTGATGATCAAAAGCGAGGTGGCAAGTGCAGTGTGTGCAGCTTCAGAGATGTTTGGGACAATATTGACAAACAAATGAGTAGGCAAATATGTTGGGAATATATGTGGCAAAAGGAATAAAATATGTAACATATAATATTCAGTAGAAAAAATAGAAAAGCAAAGTATTCTTAAATGGTGAGAGGCGAAAAAACTGCTTAGAGGTAGCTAGCTGGCTGTCTGTCTTTATACGTTCAGCACTGAAAGTTAACATGCAGGTCCACCATGCAATTCATAAGCCAAACAGGATTTGACCTTATTGCAAGAATAGTGAGGCTTCATCTGGAACATTTTGCACATTAATGATCAGTCTATCTTTCTTTAGACATGGTCAAAGCAGTGCACCCCAAGTTCATCAGACATAAAATGTGTTTGCTCAGATATAGGAAATATTTGTTCCTAAAGGGTGTAATTTAAGCAATAGATTTCTATGACTGATAAAATGGTAGTTTCTCTGAGGTGGCACAGAGCCATTTTTGAGAAATCTGATTTCACCTTCATTTGCCTCTGAGAGAAACCATACAGGTGAGCTGCATGTTGTGAAGATTCATACTTACACAATTCACAAATGTGGGGTAAAATTCACTCCACTGGAACTTATATGGAAAACGAGTGAATAAATCAACACGAGATATAGTTTGGTACTGCTGACAGTTCTTGACGAGTGTACAGCTTCACGTTTATAGAAACTGCAATAGGTGCCATTTTCAGAGAACACAACCACCTCCACTTAATGCAGCCATCGTTTATATCCCATTAAAGCAGATTGAAACATAATTCATGGTGTCATTACTTGCTTTACTTGCTAAAGAAAGAAGATTCAATTTAAAATATCTCACCGATAATGTATTTTTACCATTCCAGATGAGGGAAATTGAATGCTTCCTGTTTGAAAATTTAATATTAACTCCATTGCTATGAATATTGATCATCTTGTTGTCAAATGGCAAAGTTACTCTAGAAATAATGGTGACATGAAAGTTGGGTTAAAAATACTTTTGCAAAAAATCTTAAAGCCTTTTTTTAATTTAATTTTTTAATTTTTTTTTAAATTATAAGTAGGTAATAAAAAAACATTTTGTTTGTGGTAGTCATACATTATTAATATTGTCAATATTATCTATTATTTAATAGTTCTACTATATATATTTTTTTAATATAGATAGAAAATAATAAAGAGAAAGAGTGAGAAAAAACAAAAAAAAACAGAAAGTATAATAAAAGAGAATGGAATAATTAACTAATAATACATCATTGGAGATATGTTCGTAAATTATAAAATGTAACTCTTCATCTAATCCTTAATTTGGGTTTCAGTCAGGTTCTCGTGCCGATGCAGTTTGCCCCTTCAAATAGTCAATAAATGGAGACCATGTTCTGATAAAAAGTTCTTGTTTGTCCATTAAGACAAATCATATTCTTTCCAAATGTAGGGTCTCAGACATTTCCATAATCCACATTTTGATTGTGGGGGTTATAGGACCTTTCCAAAATTTTAATATAAATTTTTTCCCAATTATTATACTGTAGTCGATAACATTTCTTTGGCTTGTAGTAAATATTTGATTTTGTTCTAATATTCCTAATATTATTAGTTTTGAGTCGGGGTCCAATTGGGTGTTGCCAACTTCATCTTAAAGTCTTTTTAATCCCTAAAAATGAAATGGGCCAAATTGTACTTGATTCAGTACCCAATCTTCCTCAGTTTCCAAATCCCAGTGTCAGGCATTAAGGAATGACCACCTGGGTAAATAAGTCTAAGCTGGCACGTCAGCCTTCCAGAGTGATACTGTCAGTCTTGGGAACAGTATTCACAAATCTCTGATAAATGCATTAAAAGTATTGTAAAAACTTGAATAGTATTAAAAAAAAAACTTAAAATGCAATGATTACTAACAAATAATTAAAAATATTAAAAGTCACAGTAACTCAAGTACTAATCTGTACTTACCTTTGGCCTCAAGGGCAGTGACCCCGTTCATCGAAGGTCATTAACCACACACCAGCCCTTCTGTTAACAGCCCTTCTAATTGTAAAACTATGTGTCTCAAGGAAGTCCAAAACATAATGAATATTGAAAAGCCGATAATCTACAGAACTGCCAGCTATCGGTAAGCATCAAGCTGATGTTGGAATAACACCTTTCCTATTGATGCCTGAACAAAGGGCTGTATCTCTAAAACTAAAAACGACAAGAGTAAGATAAATTCAATCAATAACTTTGGTATTTCACATGTTATTTTGCATGTTTTCACTTGACGAAGAAGAGGCCATTCAGCCCATTGGGTTTTTGCCAGATCTCTGAGCAATCTCATCAATTCCATTCCCCTATTGATTTCCTTGCAACCAATTTCTCTCACATTCCCCAATACTCCATCCTTATTCTCCTGCCACCTATCTACACATGAAATAAGTTACTGTAAACATCAAATCCATCAACCAGCAGGTTTTGGGGATATGGGAGGAAACTAGAGCACTCACGGGAAAGTCACACAATGTTAGGAACTTGCATGTTCTGCACAGACAGCACTAGAATCTGGAATTGTAGCTGGGTTGTTTGAAACTTGAGGCCCAGCACTAAGTGTTTTGCCACTGTGGCACCCAATTTTGGTTCAACAAAGCAAATTAATTTGTTAATACAACAGATACAACAGATTACATAATGATTGACACAGAGCAATTGTTTAACAGAACAATATTTCGGCAACTGCAAAGTTTGCTTTCCCCCAAGGCTGCAATAAGAATTTGACAACCTCACGTGTTAGTCAAATCTACCCTTTAGCAGTGTGGTACTGTCATCTTGTGGTACTTATAAGTAAGAGTCGACGACTGTCCGGACGAAGGAATAGATCACAAGAAATTAACAATCAAATTACAAATCTAGTTTTATCTTGGTGTTTGTCAGTTTTAATATTCTGCAATTGGGAACAAATTCAGGAATCAATATTAGAAACATAGAAACATAGAAAATAGGTGCAGGAGGAGGCTATTCGGCTCTTCGAGCCAGCACCGCCATTCAATATGATCATGGCTGATCGTCCGCTATCAATAACCCGTGCCTGCCTTCTCCCCATATCCCTTGACTCCACTAGCCCCTAGAGCTCTATCCAACTCTCTCTTAAATCCATCCAGTGATTTGGCCTCCACTGCCCTCTGTGGAAGGGAATTTCATAAATTCACAACTCTCTGGGTAAAAACGTTTTTTCTCAGCTCAGTCTTATATGACCTCCCCTTTATTCTAAGACTGTGCCCCATGATTCTGGACTCGCCCAACATTGGGAACATTTTTCCTGCATCTAGCTTATCCAGTCCTTTTCTAATTTTATTTGTTTCTATAAGATCCCCCCTAATCCTTCTAAACTCCAGTGAATACGAGCCTAGTCTTTTCAATCTTTCCTCATATGACAGTCCTGCCATCCCAGGGATCAATCTCATGAACCTACGCTGCACTGCCTCAATCACCAGGATGTCCTTCCTCAAATTAGGAGACAATACTCCAGATGTGGTCTCACCAGAGCGCTATACAACTGCAGAAGAACCTCTTTACTCCTGTACTGAAATCCTCTTGTTATGAAGGCCAACATTACATTAGCTTTCTTTACTGCCTGCTGTACCTGCATGCCAACTTTCAGTGACTGGTGTACAAGGACACCCAGGTCTCGCTGTACCTCCCCCTTACCTAACCTAACCCCATTGAGATAATAATGTGCCCCCTTGATTTTACCACCAAAGTGGATAACCTCACATTTATCTATATTATACTGCATCTGCCACGCATCTGCCCACTCATTCAACCTGTCCAGGTCCCCCTGCAACCTCCTAACATCCTCTTCACAGTTCACACTGCCACCCAGCTTTGTGTCATCCACAAACTTGCTAGTGTTGCTCCTAATTCCCTCTTCCAAATCATTTATATATATGGTAAACAATTGTGGCCCCAACACCGAGCCTTGCGGCACTCCACTCGCCACTGCCTGACATTCTGAAAAGGACCCGTTCACTCCTACTCTTTGCTTCCAGTCTGTCAACCAATTTTCTATCCATGTCAACACCCTACCCCCAATACCATGTGCTCTACTTTTAGTCACCAGTCTCCCGTGCGGGACCTTATCAAAGGCTTTCTGAAAGTCTAGATACACTGCATCCACTGGCACCCCTTCATCCATCCATCCTCAAAAAATTCCAGAAGATTAGTCAAGCATGATTTCCCTTTCATAAATCCATGTTGACTTGGACTAATCCTTATACTGCTATCCAAATGCTCCATTATTACCTCTATAATAATTGACTCCAGCATCTTTCCCACCACCGAAGTCAGGGTAACTGGTCTGTAATTCCCCGTTTTCTCTCTCGCTCCTTTCTTGAATAGTGGGATAACATTAGCTATCCTCCAATCCACAGGAACTGATCCTGAATCTATTGAACATTGGAAAATGATCACCAATGCGTCCACTATTTCTAGAGCGACCTCCCTGAGGACCCTGGGATGCAGACCATCAGGCCCAGGGGATTTATCATCCTTCAGTCCCATTAGCCTACCCAATACTATTTCTCGCCTAATGAAAATTTATTTCAGTTCCTCTACCCCCTTAGATCCTCTGTCCTCCAGTACATCTGGGAGATTGTTTGTGTTCTCCTTAGTGAAGATGGATCCAAAGTACCTATTCAACTCTTCTGCCATTTCCTTGTTGCCCATAATTATTTCACCCGTGTCCGCCTTCAAGGTACCCACATTTGACTTTGCTACTCTTTTTCCCTTAACATATCTAAAGAAGCTTTTACTGTCCTTCTTTATATTCCTGGCCAGCTTCCCCTCGTACTTCATCTTTTCAGCCCGTATTGCCCATTTTGCTTCCTTCTGTTGTCCTATGAAAGTTTCCCAATCCCCCGGCTTCCGGCTACTCTTTGCTGTGTTATACATTTTTTCTTTTAGTTTTATTCTATCCCTAAGTTTTCTTCTCAGCCACGTTTGCCTCCTACTCCCCTTAGAATCTTTCTTCCTTTTTGGAATGAAATGATCCTGCGTCTTCCAGATTATGCCCAGAAATTCCTGCCATTGCTGTTCCACTGTCATTCCTGCTAGGATCCCTTTCCAGTCTACTTTGGCCAGCTCCCCTCTCATGCCTTCATAGTCCCCTTTGTTCAACTGCATCACTGCCACTTCCGATTTAACGTTCTCCTTCTCAAATTGTGCAATAGCATAAAATATATCAGAAAGCTACACTATAATGGCAAATTGTTTTCCTATATCAATCCCACGATAATCAGTGTAACTATTACTTGATAAAGGTAGTACTGTATTATTCCAAGTTTTGAAAAGATTTTCCATCATCCAATATCAGCATTGCAGTTATTTTTAAATATATTCAAAACTTGGAGATAAGGATCCAAAGGTATGGTGCATACAGATAAGTTATGTGTACATCATAGGGAGTCATGGTGGTGGAGCTGTAGAGCTGCTGCCTTACAGCACAAGAGCCCTGGGTTCAATCCTGAATTGAGTGCTGTTTGTATGGAGTTTGCATATTCTCCCTGTGACTGTGTGGGTTTCCTCTGGGTTTTCCGGTTTCCTCCAATACTCCAAAGACGTGCAGGTTTGTAGGTTAATTGGCCTCTGAACATTGTCCTTAATGTGTAGTGAGTGAGTAAGAAAATGGGATAACATGGAACTAGTGTCAACGGGTGTTAGATGATCGGCTTTGTTCTGTGCTGAAAAGTCTGTTTCCAAGCTGTATCTCTCTAAATTAACTGAAGTCTTAAAATTACAATCAAAAGCAATCCTGCAGAATTCAACTTACGTTTGGTTTTTAACCTTAATTACTCCATTAGTCACAACAATCATATTGGTATCAATTTTAATGAATATCTCCTCCAGGTCTCCAGTTGATCCACGGCGGATTTTCACCTCATAATCATCAAGCCCTTCCTTGCATAGCCTGCTCATGAAGAAGTCACAGGTTGATTTAAAGTAGAAAGCTTCATTGTTAAATGCCTTGAAAGACCCTGTTCCCCATGTTTTGCAGGTATCTGGAAGAAAAGAAGAACTCTCTCTGTCACAACAGCAAAAGATTAAAATCAATGTAAATGTAATTGATCAATCAAATATTCTGAACATAATTTACTTACGATGATTATCTCGTGCTTTAGAGACTTCTCGGATTGAAGGCTCGAACACTTGGGTGAGGGCATCCTGATTGAGATCTTATACAAAATAATATTTTTTAATTACCATTTATAGAATATACAATGCTAGTATGCAGTTCATTTTTGTTGGAGCAAATGGAAAGGCCACGTGGAGTTGGTGTTCAAAGTCATGAGCGATTTATTAAAACTGTTGTGCACCTGGAGACCAGTCAAAGCTGATCTCCTGAGCACGACCTTCGTACAGCTTTCACATTCTTAGCTGACAAGATTACACAGTAACTAGATTAACAATAAAATTAGGGCTTGATTACAGAATGGAAGTTACCGAAAGCCTTAATTAGATAACCAACTGTCTTAATTACCGAATCAAATGATTATCCACAACTGTAACTTAGCTGACAGTAGATCTAAGTTTCTGTTACAATCATGGGTGTACACTATAACATAATCAATAAAGTTCCTGAAACTTGGGTGTCGTCACTGTTGCTTTACTTATCTCCACTTTTAGGCTTTGTCTGCAGTTCCCTGTCACCACATTAGCACAATCAAATTCCTATTTAATAGTTATTAGCCCTCACTATTCTTTCTCCTATAACAATTTTCAATATTATTTGTGTTTACATCCTTTTATTAAATTAATTGAACAACTTGCAATCATTCTATTTTCAAAAATGTTGTATTTATCATTAAGTTTCAGGCATGAACAAAAATAAAATGTGTATAAATATAAATTATATTTCAAACAGTTTTAGAAATTGTTTTAATTTTGGAACAAGCATTGACAAAATAAATCCATACAATTTGAACTAGCAATTTAGTGTGATGGAATTGCCATTATTAATGATTTTAAGAACAATATTTTATGGGGTTTGGAATCTAAATATTTCCATCTGTGGTTTTGTCATCCTTTATGATAGGAAGATGCCTTTTCTCATTCAGGATTGATACAAATTGTTTAACGTTAATTTATATTTTAGCTATGTTATTTGCAGTTTTCGGTGACACTATACATTTTGTGGAGTTCGTGAATAATGGGTACCTTTTATATTTCACAAGGGAGATATGAATTGATTAAAGGCTAATCCTTTTGTGAGGCATGATAAAAGATTTCAATTTTCATGTGGGTACCCTTGACGTATTGCTGAAATATACAAGAAAATGGGGAAAGGGTGTAAAGGAATGCCCAGAGGCTTAACCACAAAGGTTTATATTATGAGGGATCGACAGGAACAGAGGAGTGAGCGTAAGGAGTGAAATCCAGAGCGTGGGACCTGAATGGAAAGAGGAATGGTCGTCATTTGTGAGGCTTATTGGGCAGGGGACCGGCCATTAAGGACTTCAAGTGTGATTAACCTGTAAACCAAACTGACAAGTGAAAGGGTATGAAAGACAGAAATATGGTTCATCATTTAAAAAAAAATGAATTAAAAGATAATTACAGAGAGATATATGTAACATATCTTTCAAAGAAAAAAGGCAGAAACATTTCTATTAGTACCTCAATACAACTTGGAATTCAATTAATACAATTTTAACTAAACTATCTGGATGTTTTCACCACATTGCAAAAATGATTAAATTGCTTGCTGATGTTAACTTACCAAAAGTGTTCGTGGAATAGTCATTACCAGATGAGTCTGTGATAGAAAAGTAACAAATATGGAAAATAATTCACTTGCAATGTTTTTTTCTTCTGCAAACTGCTGGTTATTCTTGACATTCAAATAATGTAGGTCAACAGTTATTTTGATTATGAGTAAAATATTTAATTATCACTAATTAACGTTGTTCATATCAGATCTGAAACGCAGTTAAATTCAAAAGCATACTTCTAAGATGTTGATCAGTTGGGCAAATGTGCTGAGGAATGGCTAATGGAAATTAATGCAGATAAGTGAGAGGTGTTCTGTTTTGGGAAGTCAAACCAGGATCTTTAGAACATAGAACAGTGCAGAACAGGAACGGGTCCTTCAGCCCACAAAGTTTATGCCAAACATGATGCCAAGATGAACTGGTCTCATCTGCCGGCACATGATCCATATCTGTCTATTCCCTACATTTTCATGCGCCGATCCAAAAGCATCTCAAATGGAAATATCATATCTGCCTCTCAAACCACCCCTGGCTATATGTTCCAGGCCCTCACCACCCTCAGTGCAAAAACTTGCCCCTCTCACCTTATAACGATCTCCTCTACTGCTGGACATTTGCACCCCAGGAAAAAGGCTCTGACTGTCTACCCTATGCCTCTCATAATTTTATATACTTCTATCAAGGCTCCCATTTAGAGACCAATTAACTGGATGTTTTCAAGAGATAGTTAGATATAGCTCTTCAGACTAACAGAATCAAGGGATATGGGGAGAAAGCAGGAACAGGGTACTGATTTTGGATGATCAGCCATGATCATATTGAATGGCAGATGCTGGCTCAAAGGGCCGAATGGACTACTCCTGTATCTATTTTCTATGTTTCTATATTTTTCTCCTTAACCTCCGATGTTCCAGAGAAAACAATCCAAGTTTATCCATCCTCTCTCTGCAGCTGAAACCCTTTAATCCAGGCAGTATTCTGGTAAACCTCTGCACCCTCGCCAAAGCATCCACATCTTTCCTTTAACAAAGCAAGCAGAACTGAATGCATTACTCCAAATGCAGCTTAACCAAAGTCCTATAGAGGTGCATCATGCCTTCCTAGAAATGAAAGCAAGCAAACCATATGCCTTTTGGGTGAATGTCGGGTTTTTAGAGCAGAGGGTTTGAGGTTTTCAGGTACATAGTTCCGTGAAAATGGCATCACAGGTAGAAAGGGTGGTCAAGATGGTTTTGGTACATTGCACTTCATCAGTCAGTGTATTGACTATAAATGAATATTATGTTGTGTTACAGTTATACATTATGTTACAGTTATACTAGACATTGGTGAGGGCACACTTGGAGTATTGTGTTCAGTTTTGGTCACCCTGCTATAGGAATCAAACTTCCTTCTGGAAACCTATTTCCATCTGGAAACCAGGCAATGCTAATTTTGAAGTTACTCAGTAACATTTCTTGTTCGTAGGCCTGCTTAAAATACCCACCCATCATCTGTGCAAAAAAACTTGCCATGTACATTCAATTTAAACTTGGCCCCTTCCACCTTAAAGTTATATCTTTCCAACTTTAACATTTACACCCTGGAAAAATAGGTCTGTCTGTCTTCCCTATCTGTACCCTCTCATAATTTTATATAGTCTATCAGGTCTCCCCTCAGCCTCCAACCATCCAGAGTAAAATAAGTAAAATTTCTCCAATCTCTCCTTATAGCTAAAAAGATACAAAGTGCTGGAGTAATTCAGTGGGTCAGGCAGCCTTGAGAACTGGCTAAGTGACGTTTAGGGGTCAGGACCTTTCTTCAGACTTATCCACAAGAAATCCATGTTCTCTTGGTACTTTCACCAGCTGAGTTACTCCAGCACTTTGTGTTTTTTTTCTGTAAATTATTATCTGCACTTCCTTGTATGCATCCTCTTCTTATAGCAAATACACTCTAATTCAGGCGACATTCTGTAAACCTATTTTACATCCTGTAGAAACTCTCCATATTTCTGCAGTGGGGTGACCAGAATTGTACACAATATTTCAAGTGTGACCTAATCAAAGCATTATTAACTTGCATCATGATATCCTGACTCTTATACTCAATGCCCCAACCTCTAAAGACAATCGTACGATATGCAACTTTTACCACTTTTAATTGTATTGCCACTTTCAGGAAGTTATGTGCTTGGACTACAAGATC